>CM071568.1:180634452-180713292 GCA_036426205.1 Ascaphus truei
ACTCCCCCCTACGTGTCTGTGTAGTTCGTCTGGTTTGTTGAGTCGGTCTGTCCTGTAGGTCTTTGTCTAGGCGGGAGGAAGAAGGAAAAACAAAATGGGGTATGGGTACATTAAGAGAAGACAATGGGTTGTTGGACAATGTATGCGCTGTACTGTAACCTAATAAAAACCTTTTTGTGGAAAAAAAAATTAAAAAAATAAAATGTATTTTTGACCGACCCCCTATTGCAGACCTGAAATTCTTTATGAACAGTTCAACAAAGCATTGCACTTCACATTAGTTTGGGGAAACATATATTAAAAACAAAAAAATGTTTATAAAAAAATATTATATTTTATTGTTTAAAATCATTTCTGTTAATAATGCACAGGTCAGTATTCATTAACCAATAAAATTCTAAAGAAAAATACTATTTTCCTGCCTTAAGGATAATCAAACATGTCTTCTGCCCAGCTCATGATAATCACGCTACAGTACATTTACGTGAATGGCTCTGTTGGAGGGGGGGGGGGGGTGTTGTGTTGTTGATAAGCTTTGAACTTCAAGTTGACTTGTTTTGTTACAGTACAATAGCAGTATTAGGTTTGTATATTTCCTTAATATTGGGTCCTCACACCACTAATTTTTATTTACCCATGAAGAATATGGGTCATGTTTGATATATGTGCACATTTAATTATTCACCTCTCACTACTATATATCAAGTAATATACACTTGGTTACGTCAGTATTAAGCTGCACTGATATATTTTACCAGATTGCACTTATACATAATGGTTGTTTATCTATTTAATAATTATATATTCACTTCTTACTATCTCATAAACATAACATGTCATGTTATTTACTTTTGATCACATCAGCATTAGGCTGCTTTACAGACTCTGACCACATATTTAAAGTACTGCTTTTTATTCTTCTGTGTCACTATATGTGCTTAATAATTATTTATTTAAAGATTCAGCCGAAGATGTAATTATTGCGCCAAATTATAACCGCTAAGTGAAGTGCACTATAGCACTCATTAGCCTCCATGTAAAACAGATATGAGCGAGAAGACATTGCTTAATTGGACAAGTGATTGGCTAAAATTACATAAATACACATTATGAGCCTTACCCCCATCTCGGAGCCTGAGAAAGCCCAAAAGGGTCTAAAGCGTTGCTCTCACCATAAGCTATTTTGTACTAACACAGCCACGTCGAGGAGTGGATCTACAGGAACGCAGCACTAACCACGGACGCGGATCCAGTTAGTGCGTACCACGCGACCCACGATCAATATCCTAAAGACGGGCTGTATTTTTCTATATTTTTTCTTTACTTTTTCTTTGTTATATATTTTTATGTAGTATTTTTTTAGTGTTTTAATGTGCATATAAAATTACTTGTAGTCTATTCCGACTAAGGGCATCATGCGTAAGCGGCAGCAGAAAGGCACTTCTCGCCACTTTCCCGCCAAAAAGCTTATCCGTATTCAGTAAGGGGCGAGAAAGGGGCGAGATTCCAAAAAAGTGGCGGTTTTTTTTTTCTGCCGGTGGCGAGGCGAGAGAAGGCACTTTCCGCCTAAAAATGAAACATTTTCCGCCACGCTGTATTCTAGTAGTGCGGTTAGCTAAGCGGAGCTATTCGCCACTCTAGAATGGCGCGTTTTGCTGGCGAATCAGCCACGCAAGAAAAGATGGCAGTTGCTGCTGAGAGGCAGCGGATGAGTGGCGGATCGGCAACTTAGAAAAATTTCTGGCCTTTTTCCTAGTTGGGATTGATGCCGGGTGTCTCCGGAGCTGTTACCATATACCAGCACCGGAGCCCCCCGGCATGCATCCGAGGCAGGAAAAATGCATTTAAAGCCCACTCATTACCTTAGCGGTTAAACGCTAAGATAATGAAGGGTTTAAAGAGCCGTGTGCCAGGTTTATTGTGGGTAGTGGGGGTGGGTGAAGGGGGTATTTGGCCCTTATTGTTTGTTTAGGGCTTGGGGGGATTGCGGGTGCACTAACCCCTTCACGACCGTCGCGGTTAATACCGCTACGGTCATGAAGGGGTTAAGGCTCCGCTACCACCCGCAACCAAGCCTAAACAAACCACCGTTGGGGCTAATACCCCATTCACCCACCTCCGCTACCCACAATAAAAAAAAAAAACCCACAACAGCCCCACACTAACTAAATAAATATATATATGACCCCAACAACACCATTACCCCCCAACATACAATCAGTAAGGGGTACAATGACTATTATCTACAAATGGGATAATAGTGCATGTTCCATTTAAAATACATACAGAACAATAAAGACATTAAATACTATAGCACTCACCCATGTCCGGCTGCCACGATGAAGGCCATCCTCATCTTCATCCTGCCCATGCCCCATCCACTTCTGCAAAACAGACACAAGAATTAAAACATCCAATGTAATGTCCCCTAACCCCTTAACACTATAAGCGGTTATTAACCGCTACAGTCATTAAGGGGTTAACCCACCATCACCCACATACCCTCCCCACTACCCCCCCCCACCCCTGAGGCCTAACCACCCTCACCCACTACCCAAAGGGAGTCCTACCACTACCCTTGGGGCCAAATAACCCCTCCCCCAGCACATATACAGTACAATAATGTGCCAAAATAATATTATCCACATAGGGATAATACATTATTGGCATTATTAAAACATTAAATACCATAGTAAAAATAAGAAAATTCTACTAACCTCTTCAATAAGAAGGCCCGTCGCCAGCATCATCATCTGTTCCGTTGCCAAAATATAAAAATAGCCAATACATTTCAATGACAATCACATATCAATGTACCCTTAATCTCCTTATCGGGTACTAACCTCAAAGGTAATTAAGGGGTGAAGCCATCCTGCAATGGCAACACCACTTAGGCAAACATCCTCAATGAATTAAAAAGCAATTTCCTAAACAAATCTATCATGTAATCATTCAATCTAAAGCCTCAAATGCCACTTAAAAATAGCATTTACAGTTGATACACTGTAGCATAAAATGTAAGCTACATGTACACGCTGCAAATCAATGTGAACAATACAATAATCCAACTAAAATAGCATTACATCACAAGTATACTATGTAATCCAATAAAGTCACCATCAATGAATTAACATACATGAATTACATCTCTAACAATTAAAATACCATCCATACCATTACACAATTAACTATAGCAACCGTTACAGAGAAAAAGTTAGCATCATACAAAAAAGGACACCAAAAATTAACATTATACTAAAGCAAGCCTCACCATTACCTACAGTACAGCATAGAAGCCCAAAAATAACATCTTCTCTAATTATAAAATACATTTAACACACATCTATGCATAGCGCATAGCCACAATCATTACAATACAGTAAATCAAGCTTAAACAACATATATTCTTACCCTGTATGTATATATCTCTCTAGAATACATACATACATACAACAGTGGCAAGCAATGATGTGCCTAAAAAAAAATAAACACATGAAAAAGAAAAAAAAAAAACACATTTACATTAAATACATTTCTTTTGTTAACTTACCATTACTTGACCCACTCACCGACTCCCGTTAATCAGCTTACTCACGAACCAATCCACGAACAGGAACCTAAATAATAAACCATAAAATAATAAACATTAAAATAATAAAACACGGCAATCGGGTCTTCTAGTTGTAATCCATCTTCATCTGTATTCTTCTATCTTCTTCCGGGGTCTTCTCCCCGTCTGGTGCCACGCCCTGGTCTTCTTTCTTCAGTAGGAGGTCCTTCCTCCTCGGCGTCTGGCTTCAAAATGAGACGAATAGGCTTTTTAAAGGCCTATGACGTCACTTTTCGTCATAGGTTCCCACGGCCCTGATTGGGCCGTGAAAACCATGTGTTTTGGCCGATAAAAAAAAAAAAATTAGACGTCACTTAAAGGCAATGAAAGCACAGCCAATCAGAATGGCTTGTCTTCAATTGCCTTTAAGATGACGTCATTAAAAGAAACATGGAAGGCCTCACATGGTATGGCAGCCAATCAGAGCGTGGAGTAAGTCACTTCCTACTCTGATTGGTTTCTAGTACCATGTGACAGGCTTTCAATGACGTCATAACCGTTATTCCCCAAGCCCTCACATGGTCTACTATAGCCAATCAGAGTTGGGATTAGACTTACTGTATTGTATGTTGTGTATTGCTGATATGTTTTTATGGGGACATATTTATCAATATCACATGTATTTTCCCTTAAAACATTGTTTCTACTGTACATCTGTTTACTCTGAGGGTACATCCTAACTGAAGCTGCCGGCAAATCAGGAAAGGATCCGGACCTGAAAAGGGAAAAAACCATTCCAGCAAAGAAAAGAAAAGAAAACCGCAGAAACCTTGCTGTGATAGCATTTACACAAGGCGCGTGTAAGTGTTTTTATATATTTTATTAACACCCACCTCCATCTATTAGAGGCGTATATACACCCCAGTATAATTCCGCAACCTATGCTCCCCCCTTTCTTTCTGTATCCCCAAACTCTCCTCACTACACACCATCTACAAGTAAGTCTGTGATTCTGC
This sequence comes from Ascaphus truei, assembly GCA_036426205.1. NCBI lineage: Eukaryota > Metazoa > Chordata > Amphibia > Anura > Ascaphidae > Ascaphus > Ascaphus truei. Next base: position 180,639,019 of record CM071568.1, read on the forward strand.
TGCTTTTCAATAAAGTGAAGAAAACTTATAGAAACTTAAGCTGTCTGACCAAATTATCCAGCATATTTCCCTGTGGTTCCAGCACACCATGCCCCTACGCCTCAAGATGGACCGGTGGCCATTCCGAATGGATACAGTTGGATGCCATTCACGCCAGCGGGTAGATATGATCCTGGGTCTTCCCTGGCTCCAGCTCCACCAACCAGATCGACTGGTCCAGTCACGCCATCGCTGCTGGGGGAGATTGGTGTCGAGAGACTTGTCTAGATTCTCCCAAAAGTCTAGCTGGGGCCTCGGTTCCGGAACCAAGTTGGTCTCAACTCCCGGATATCTACAGTGACTTCAGGGAGTCTTTGACAAAACCCAAGCCGAAGAGTTGCCCCCCCATTGCGCCTATGATTGCCCCATAGATCGTCTCCAGATGCCATTCCTTCCAGAGGCTGTTTCTTACCCTCGGTTCCTCCTGATACCAAGGCCAAGTGAGAGATTAATACAGGAGAATTTACAGAGGGGCAAGTCCTCATCACCAGCAGGGGCAGGTTCTTTTTTGTAAAAAAGAAGGATGGTCTTGCGTCCATGTATCGATTGCCACCGGCTCAACACAGGTGACTGTTAAGAACCGGTACCCCCTACCCTGATTGCAGACCTTTTTGACAGGTTACAGGGATACACTTCTTCTCCAAGCTCGACCGCCTACTGTACGACCTGGTTCGGATCCGTCAGGGGATGAATGGAAGACGGCCTTCAACACACGGGACGGGCACTACGTGTATCTGGTAATGCCCTTCGGTCTTTTTAATGCCCACGCAGTCTTCAAAAATATTCGTTAATGATGTCTTCAGAGATCGTCTAGATCTGACGTGGTGGTCTACCTGACGATATTCTCATTTTTTCCAAGAAACGCCCTGGAACACACAAGGCACGTAAAAAGGTACTTCAGCGGTTGGCGGGAGAATCATCTGTTTCAAACTGGAAAAGTGCCAGATTCACCAGTCACATCTACCTCGTTCTTGGGATACATCGAGGGCCGATTCAACTAAGCTCGTTAAGTGGCTTTAAAGAGCGCAACGTACCCTTTAAGACCGAAAGGCTGCAGTGAGATTCACTATGCAGTGATAACTGCGCTTTAATCGCTCTTAAAATTGCTTTTTTCAGCCCTTGGCGCAAAATGGCGCATGATCAGGCTATTGGCTGCTTTTTACCAGTACATGAGATCACTAAGCAGCGCTAAGTGAATCGGCCTTAAAAAACACGCCTAACAAATGGCCAGCTAAAGGCAGGCGCAAAGGAGCTGGACTTAGAAAGTTTTTCTTTGTTTACTTTCTGCAGGCACTAAATCCATGCAACAGGGCCGCGGGTGTCTCCGGCTGACCCCGCGGGGTTCGCCGGGTGATCCGCCCGGACGAGGGTGTCCCCGCGGGTGTCCGGTGTCCCCGCGGCCCTACTGTAACAATGTTGTGGCCCCCACAAAAAACATTATTTTTAATAAATAATCTCCCCATTCCCCCTAAGAGATACAGTGCAATAATTGTAAAATAACATTATACACATATAGATAATATAGCATTTGCACATACAACTATAAGCATCTTAAAATTATTTCTGCAATCCTACACTCACCCCTGCTAGGTTGCCATGATGAGGCCCTCCTCATACCTTATCGTCGTACAAGTCCTCGGTGGTCCAAACAATACATAAGAATAACAAGATACATTCTAACATCCATAACCTAATCACATAACGGTTAAGATAAGCTTATTAGTACTTAATGGGTTAATTATCCCTACTCATTAACCACCTCTCGGACCACAAAGAAACTTTCCTATTTGGTTTTAATATATACACAAGCCACACAACACCTGTGCCCCACATAAATCAAAGATATTTTTTTTGTACACATATGATTTTAGTATATGTCGAGGGGGGGGCTGTAGGAAGATTACAGTAGGTGTTCGCAGGCACCAAGTGCATCCAGGGGGGTGAACAACGGGTGTTCTGGAGGTAATATGTGGTTCCCCTGGAGCTTCACTCGGGAGATATGGAGATATTCGCATGAATTGAATCGAAGGAGAACACGTAAATGATTCTAAATTATAATCATTGTATGACATCTATTTTCCCAACTTCAATGTGTAACCTTAAACCTTAGGAGGGGGTTCATTGTGAAGCCAATACTCAGGTGATTACAAAAAAAGTGACATGAATCAAGGCTCTGTCCCACCTCGAGAGAAACAAACAATTACTTCTTGTGATTTAACACCTTCATACTGAACATGTAACATACAATGTCATGATTATGTCGTTTGTATGACACATGTTACATATTGGCTTGCATCATGCTTTTTTATGCTTACATCATTATGGACAATTTGAAGACATATCTCCGTATAAATATAATGTCTGCAGTATTATTCACAAAAACATTTTCTACATACATAACACACACGTGGTTTCTCGTTAACACTAATGTGGTTGTTGACTCCGCCTATTTAAAGGATACATGTCAATCACTTCCCTTCAAGCGTGAAATGGAGGTCATTGGCAATTTGGCGGTGCTGGAGTTTGTAGTTGTAGTGAGGACGGAGCGCGATATTCTGTACCAATGGAGGGCGAAGGAGAAGGAGAGAGAGACGAAAGAGAGAGAGAGAGGAGAGAGAGGAGGAGGAAGAGGAGGGCAAGAGGGAAGGAGGGCAGTAGGCAAATTAGAGAAGAAGGGGGGAAAGTGTGCACGCAACTTCGGCCAAGAAGCTCCCTAGAAGGGGTAAGTGAGGAGGGGAAGTCATCCATCGCTATAGATTGAGCTCAGCGGCTATCTTGGAACTGTTGAATGTAATTTAAGAGAAGATTTAGAGCCAACAACAGCAGGAGTCATGCAGGCCTGGCTTGTTAAATTGCTGAGCTCATTATATTTTCTTGATTCTGCGTTCAGCAAGTATGGGCTTGTAGCTGAGTCGGCGGGGGTCTCGCCAACCAAACATTCTCGGGGTCACTTAGCCAGTTTCTGTGCACTGACTAGATCGCTAGGGATTATATACATTTTCCTAGTGAGCAAACAGAGTGTCAGGCACTGAGGACTGCATTTTATAATGTAGCAGGGACTACCCCAATGTGAGGGTGCTATAGGATTGCCACCATTGCTTGGTGACCACCACTACGTGAAGTGTGAGAGGAATTTCCGTAACAGAAACATTACCACTCGCTGAATGTGCAAATTGGTATGTGACGCAAACATGAAATTATGAGTGTGGTAGCCCTATCCCAGGTGCTGCCATGATTCCATATCCTGCTGACATCATTGTTCCATGCATTTGAATCAGGGCAATTCGAGGATGGGGCTATGGGTTCAGTCAATGTATACTAATTGCACAATATGTAAAGTTATTGGGCACGTCCATATTTCATTGTTTTTGTTATTTAAATATATGTAAACAAGAATTTTATGTCTAATGTTCATGTTCAATTTCAATACACAAAATAGAATCCATGTTAGGCACTTAGCATTTTGTTCAATGATTCATACACAATAGTGAATTGTGTTGTACATATGGTGAATCTTTCTGTTCATGTACAACAAGTCAATAGGCAATGTACTGTAGTTTTTCAAGTACTATCTAAACATTATGTGTTTTAACTGTGTGTTAAGGCGACTCGGGATATATGGAAGCCGGGCCTGGCTCCTGACCCCACTGGGCCAATACGCTAACGGTTGAAGAAGAAACGTTATAATGCGGCCCACGTCTCCACACATTCGGTGATTGAGAGAGACATATGGAGTGTGTTAAAAAGTCACTTTAGATGTATGGATAAATCTGGGGGGGGGGGGGCTCTCAGTATTCGCCACAGAAGGTTGCTGACATAGTGATTTGTTTGTGCATTTTGCACGGACATTGCAATACGTTATTATTTCCTGCAACAGTAGGCAAGATATAGAGGAGATCCTCCGTGCCTCCTGCAGGGGTTAGGGAGCATACAGCCAGTGGGGTGGAGAACCCCCCGAACTGTCCATTGACACTATTTCACATGTAAGATTCTTATTGACATATAAGATTCTTATTTTCATGTAAGCCAATCTATACTCTCATTCGTGATTGTGTTCACATTTTATTGTATGTGTGTAATCTAGATCCTGCTCTCTGAATGTGAAGGGCCATTGTCGCAAGACAATTCACACAGTTAACGTGACCACGTGTATGTGAGTGTTGAACTTATTTTTCCATCTCAAATATCTGCCACCCACCCTTTGCGTGCATCATGCAATGCAGCAGTGTTGTTTAGATTTAGACTTGCCAAGTACTGACAATGACATATTAAATTTTATCACCTTGCCACTTAAAAATACACCCAAAAAAGGCACGTCAAAATATTTAGAGTTGTGTTTGTAAATTAAGATGTTTCAACGTTATTGTTCACATTATGAACTTCAATGGCTAGATGACATTAATTAAAAAGTGACATCAATACTTCTAGATGCCTGCAGGACTGTGAGCTATTACATGTTCATATGTTGTATCTCGAATGTGTATGTTGTCTCTAACAATAATGTCATTATTGGATGTTAATTTGAACATATTCAATAGTCATATTACATGTTAAAGCTTGAGACCATTTACTTATTTTGATGTTTATGAATGCATTAAATATAGAGGATTAACCAATGTGTAATTGTTCAACACCGTTGTTGACTCATATCGAACTGAAAATGTATGCACATACACTATGTTTACAATGTAAAATGTTGTGACAAGTGGAAGAAAGGAGTTCCGCGCCACAACCAGTGACAAACATCAAAGGTACTTCCCGGTCGTAGAAAACAACTATTGAAAGCCCTCAACAAACACCACGGGACAACCACGATCTCCCCTCAACGGTGTTTCACGCTATGGAACACGCTTCATCTTTGAGTGGGGAGAGTGGTCTAGCCTGAACATTTAACGTAAAAAAAGCCAGACGGAAAAACGGACAGCAATAAAACCCCGTTACATCTTATTATAATATCCAGCAAAAACATGGCAAAACGTATCAAGACGCGAATATATCTTCCAGGACAGAGCACAGATTAATAATTACTAAAAAGCCAGATATGGGTGTTTAGTAAAGTATTGTCAGGGATATAAAAAAGCAACCTTTGCACTTTAACAAACAAAATTTGACATCTTGGACTGTATTAGGAAAAATAATAAACTATAAGCACATTTTAGGTGGGGTAACTGTATCAGCTAATCTCAGTGTCATATCATAGCACAGAGGAGAAAATTTAACTGATTCAAAATATATTATAATTTTTGTCCAAGAATAAACAGGGGAACGGGGAAGGGGGGGGGGGGGGGGATTGGTGAGTATTAGTCAGGGACGTCATTATACGGTCTCTACCAGCCGCGCGAGCCAGCCAGACAAACGAGTAGGGGGGGCGGTACACTCCTGAGGAAGCCACGCACCTATTGGCGAAACGCGTAGTTTAGGGGAGCCGCCCAGAGGAGAGAGACGCGTGCCAGAGATTGCTGACCCAAACCGGGAAGTGACGGATCGCGGCTAACCAGAAGTGATGTATCGGAGCTAAGCCGGAGAGCGGTGATGACGACACAGACCACCGAAAAGGGATCTCCAGGAGGAGAACGGAGCGGCGTCTTACCAGCTGACGGGACCAGCACACACCAGAGTGGATCTCAGGAGGTGGCGGATCTACGCAGACGTGTCCGATCGAAGTCAGGTCCATAAACCGGAGGTGGTGGGTGAGAGAAGATAACATTATTCTCCACTCGGTCACATTATGTGATACATGCATGTTTAATTGTTTTTTATTGTAAGTGTCTTTTTTAAATCCCATAAAATATCACACCATTTTTAAGATTGGTCGCACTATGGATATCTTTTCTCTTTTACGATCCACCGCCTGGCGATGCGAGAGGGGAGGTTCCATTGTTCAATGGATGAGAAGTCCTTCCCGCTAAGACCACGTGTCACCACTGCCCTTTTGACTAACATCTGTAAGTAGGCCAAACATACAAGCCAGACTAAAAACTTAATTAAATCACGAGCTATTGAATTGTCCTGCACTGATATTTATTTTGTTTACTCCCTTATATGCTCCCCCTGGATTGCAAACGGATATCGACGAATTGTGGGGACTCGTGGAAACAGTCCCACCAGCGGGGTTTGAGCAGGGGGTTTTTAATTCGTTTTTTAATTTAATTCATTTTTTCACGTTATTTATCACGTTTGCACTGGATTTGTGTCTTTCATCACGTGATTCATATTTAATTCACTGTATGTAGAAGTGAACATAATAGAGTTCGCGCCCTTTTTTTCACTATCACAAAAAAAACAATCACAATAGCCAATGTTAATGGACCCATAAAATAAAAAAACCATAACAAATCCACGTCTGTGTCTTTTTTCTCTTTGGGGTACTTTTGGGGTCTTTTGGGTCTTTTTCCCTCTTCTGCGTCTTCTTCCATCTTCTTACGCACAGCCCTTCTCTCTCTTTAGGGGGGAGATGTTCCTCCTCGGACGACTAGCTTCAAAAATGAGGCGAATAGGCTTTATAGGCCTATGACGTACAATTTTGGTCAAATGTTTAATACAGTCCTGATTGGGCCGTGAAAAACAGGTGATTTGGCCGAGCAAAAAAAAATGATGAACGTCAGTTAAAGGCAATGAAGCACAGCCATCAGAAGGCTTTGCTTCAATTGCCTTTAAGATGATGTCTTAAAAGAAAACATGGCCGGTCTCACATGGTTAACGGTTAGCGAATCAGGCTGGAAATCCATCCCATCTCGATTGGCTCTAGTAGGACCCCATGTGGACAAGTAGGCTGGGGGGAATAACGGATGTGACGTCTTTGGAAGAGCCGTCACATGGTACTATAGCCATCAGAGTGGGATGATTTTCTCACTCTGATTGGCTACCGCACCAATGTTGAGATGCCGGCCATGTTTCTTTTAATACGTCATCTCTTGAAGCCATTGAAGCAAAGCCCTTCTGATTGTGCTGTACTTTCATTGCCTGTGAAGATGACGTCTAATTTTTTTTTTCGGCCAATGCCCATGGTTTTCACGGCCATGCAGGAACCGTGAGACACAAGGACTAAAGTGATGTCATCAGGCCTATAAAACCTAGTCGCCTCATTTTGAACAGCTGGTCGCCGAGGAGGGAACATCTCCCCCTCCTAACGTAGAGAAGAAGGGCGTGCGATTAAGAGATGGGAAATAAGAAAGAAAAGAAATGGAAGGAAGATGGAAGAAGACGGAAAAGCCCCAAAAGACCCCAAAAGTTTGTATGGTTTATTATTTTATGGCTTTACCTGTTGGATTGGTTCCTGTGCTTCCGGGTCGCTGTGGTTTCATTGGTGAATCTAATGAGTGAGTACAAGAAAACACAGTGATTATTTTTCCTTTTACACCGGTTTTTTCTGATTTTGAGCGGGATCAGTTTTTTTATTTTTCCGTCCCATTTAATGCCTGTGAATGTAGCTATATTTAATACATTCACGACCATGAATGGTGTATTGTAGGTGATTTTTGTAGAAATGCATTGTATTTTATACTCTATATATTGCCCCGTATGTATGTTTATCTATTGTCGGATCAGGACATTCAGGGATATATTTTATTGTTTTTGCTAAGTTTTATGTTTTTTTCATGTAGGATCTAATGTATTTAGCAGCTTTATTTTGTCATTGTTGTGATAATGTAATTGTATTATGCAATGCTTTCTTTACTGGTGGTTAGATTAGAATGATGGTGGTTTAGTTTTGAAATTACGAAATGTTTTTGACCAAGCGTTGTGGCTTTTGATGGAATAGGAAGCTTGTAAGTGATTTGTATTGTATTTTAATTGTTTGAGGAAAATGGGAAGGCTTAATTGATGTGCTACTGATATGATGTTGGTTATTTCTATTGATTTCATGAATGGCATTTGGTGATTAGGGACGTTAGATAGTGTATTTTTTGTTCATATATTTTGCTAGTGTTTACATGATGAACAATTTAATTTGCATCATGTACACACTCAATGCAATTGTGTGACATATTAATATACATTAGTGGAAGCTGCTAATTTGTGGCTTAATTTACAATCGATGCTGGAGTATTGTTAACACAGCACCATGTGGTGATTTTAAGATAATTAAAAATCATGGTTTTGATTATGCATTGTTTATGTGTTAATAATGGCAAATAATATATTATCCATATCTGGATAATAGTTATTTTGCACATTATTGTACGTAGGTGTTGGGGGGGGGAGGGTTTTTGGTTGTATTGGAACTAAGGGTATGGGGTAGGCATCACTTGTGGGTAGTGGTGAGGGGTGGTAGGACGAGGGGTGGGGGGTTAGTGGAGGAGGGTATTAGGCCTCCCGGGGTGGTGAGGGTGGGTGTTAACCCTTAAATACTGTAGCGGTAATAACCGCTAGTGATTAAGGGGTTAGGGGACATTACATGGATTTTAATTCTTGTGTTGTCTTGACAGCATGCACATAGAGCGGGCTGGGCAGGGAAATGAAGATGATGATGAAGACGGCCTTCATCGTGGGTGCGCCGGTAAAAGTTATGTGTAAATAGGTTTTTACATGTATTTTGTGAATGTTATAATGTATTTAGAAATGGCCAAATGCATTATTATCAATATGTGGATAATATAATTTTTGGCCATTACTGTATCAGTATGTTTGTTAGGGGGTTGTATTTGGTATTAATTATTGTTTATTATTTTTGGGAGTGATCAACATGGTACCTGCAGTGCCCGCGGGTACCCCGTCTCCCGCGGGGACCCCGTGTACGGCCGCGGGGGGACCACCGTACTTCCTGCAGGGCCCCCCGCACTCCCCCGTGGACCCCCGCTTGGTGAGCCAGGACCCCCCGGGTAACCCGCGAGAGGGTAGGTGGAACCTCCGCCGGCCTGCTGTATGGGTTTTTTGCGCTTGCAAAATGCAAAACAAAGAATTCTTTTGCTATACCTACCCTAACGTGTTGATCAACGGACAACTTTCGCGTACGTTAAGGTTGGTGGACTTAGTGCCTCCGCGCTTAGGGCGAGAGTTTATACGCGCAAACAGGGTTGCGAACGAGGAAAGTTGGACTTAGAAAAAATTCCGGTGAAACAAAGTCATTTTTTAGAGCGCAAGTGCCTGTTTGCGTGCTTTAGATAGTCGGGTTGGTTAGCAAAAAAATCGACGTTCGAAGAGCATTTTGCGGTTTCACTAAAGTGGACTTAACGGACTTAGTGCATAGCCCCACATGCCTGTACACAAAATACATTCTTCACATATACCTCACTGCAAAAGTTATCAAAAAACATTGCAATAACACATTAACATTCTTCCTGTGACCAATGTACATATTAACAGTTGATTCTTGGCGCTTTAATCAATGTATGTAACTTTAACAGATTTAGCGGATTCTAAATATCCTCAGGTTTCCATAGCCAAAGTTACTCCAAGCTTAATATCTACGACATTTTCCTGCACATATATGCCATTTCTTGAAGTGTTTTGCAAAATCGCGTACCTTTTTTTTTTCTTTACAAAACAGGGCGTACACCTTTGTGTCATGGACATTTAATGGATGCGCAGGACTACCTTCGAATCCGCAAACGTGGACGCGACATTGCCCTGAAACATGTAATATCTGCCCGGAGGCTTGTTAACTGTATCTTACCCTTCTGTACCAAACATGTCCCAAGATCTGTTTCGCTTCACCAACGCGATATCTGAATATGAACCTAAAACGGAGAAGAGCTACAACGGATTTTTTTTTTAAAACAACACAATTTAGCAATGGTCCGCGCAGGCTTATGGGTGGAACAGAATATGCGTGTCATTGTGAACAGAGAATCCATGGATTTGTTAAAAAGTGAATCGTGTTAGTTACCCTCTGACAATTATATAGCATTCACTATTTGAGCTGCCATGCAAAGTGTTGTTTTTGAGGTATTGTGGTGTTAGTGCAAATCCCATTGGTTGTTCTGTGTGTTCATCTCGTTTGGCGCTTCCAGCTTGGATCCGTAAAGTTTTGAATATTGTGTATTGTAACTGAGGCGGATTACGATAGTTCTTTCTGGATTTCATTGTGCTTCCAAGGTACTGTAGTTTATATGGTAAACAAAAGAAAAACAAGCGCACAACGCCAATAGTGAAGAGGTAATAAAAAAAGTATTTACATAATATTGGGGTATAAAACTGCGTACATCACAAAAGGAATGACATACACATTTAGTGTATATACACCTTGTTATACCACTCCAGGATTGTAGACAGGGGAATTCAGCTTTATCTTGCAGGAGCCTCTGTTGTTGGTGTGGGGGCACACGGAATCCCTCATACACTCTTTGTCCGACTGGAAGCTCCTTTCGGGGAGTTTCCTTAGCAAGCAGTCCTGGCTCCACTGCAGGTTAAGCATCAACTGTAAAACAACAAGTCTTCAGGCGGCAAGTAATGCCTGTTCCAGGGGTTTTTCGTATCTTTCTTACAATCCCCGTTTGCAGCAGTGAAAGGGCAAGTTAGAGCCGATGGAGAGGCCTCACAGAACACTTCCCTATCCATTGCAATGCACCTGCACGGAAACGTACGCCACGATTTGTCGCTCTGTCAAGTGATGTAGGGGGTGACATCACAGCAGCTTCCCGGGCAATAGGAGGAGCAGAAGAAAGGTCCTTCAGGAGTCTAAACAATCTTACAGCGGGCGCAATAAGACCGCTTCAATAGCAAAAAAAAACCAAAGATGGTATTGAAACAATGCAGATCACGCGGGGATATAAAAAAACAATAAATGGGCATAACTAAATTACTATCCACGCGTTTCGCGGACAATCTAAGTACCTTCTTCAGGGCAATAATTTTTGGCCATTCCCAGAGGTCTTAAACGCTCTCGAGAGCGTCTCATGGTCCAGACTATTAAAGTTAGGACCAATCATCGAGGCCATTGGTCACCAGTGATGGGAAGAATACTCGTACTTTTAAAACAACAACTTTACTGACAAAACTAAAAAAACACCAATCACCAAATACTAACGCTATAATCTAGGGGAGCCTACCATAAAATAATATAAAACCTTGCTGGAATTAAAAAGAAAACCCAAGTATTAGTATAAAAAAAAGTTAAAATAGAATTTTATAATCCTTTACTTAATTATATTAAAAAAGATTAGCTAAAAAACAACAGGATTAAAGTGCAGCAGGGAGAAGGAATAGAGTACAAAGAGAGTGTAGCAGTCTCTAACGGGTCTTACTTAGGATATGGGCTAATGATTAAAGTTTAAATACAGTGCCCAAATTCCCTCCTCATTAAGAGCCCCTGTGGGTGACATGGTCCAAATCCAAAAGTCTTGGGATGATTGTAGCGAGGGCGGGAGAGTCGGAGGAGGTCTAGCAGAGGAGTGGAGGAGGGGATAATTTTAATTTAAACGCTAGTTTACCTCCCCACTCTTACTATGTTGACTGGAAAAATTGAATCCCCTTAAAAGTTACAGACGAGAAGGGTCTTTACATGGTTAAAATAAAAAGTGTCTTTGAACCACTATGTGTTTCAAAAACCCAATTTTAAGTTCCCTGAAATGGGTTCCTGATCGGATTTTAAGGCAACGTTTGGTTCTGCCGACGTAATTGATAATCCATCATGCACATTCCAACAAGTATCTACATGTGTGTGGAAGTAATCCTAAAAAACGTCATCAATATAAAAACCTCTAATGTGTTATTTGGATTTAAGGTATTGTGTTTAAGAGGGTGTGGTACTTGCAAATACTGCACTTACCACAGGATATTAACCTTTGGTTTGGTGCCAAGGCCATTGTTAGATGTGTCGGTCTTACACTTTACCAAAACACATCACTGGGTGCTATATCTTCTTAATGTTTTTGCTTTTCTATATATAAACCGTGGTTTAGTTCTAATGAGATCCCCATATGGAATCCTTTACACAATATGCCCCAGTGTTTACTAAAAACTTTCTCAATATCACTAATATACAGAATATAGTTTGGTGACTGAAAGCCACATCGTACCAAACACCCTATTTGATTGTGATAACGTTATTTCTTTTCTTTATGATTTGTACATCAACAGTTCTTTCGATTCCAATCACGAAACTCTTTTTATCTGCTCTTCGCTAAATTCTTTGGGATACCCCCTCCTCTCTAAAACCTTGCAAATAATTTGTTTGCCGTTGGTTAAAAACCATTTACACTACGCACGTACGTCTGAGTCAACAAAGTTCCCTCCTTGGTATGTTTTTGATCCATAGTGCTTCTTGTGACGCTATTGCCCCATCAGCAAATTGCTGGTATCCACCATCCTTAAAGGAAGGTCTCGTTCACACAATGCCATGTCACTCGTAGGAGTAAGTCTCAGATTAAAAAGGTCTATCTGTGTGGCATCCATTGCTGTGTGTAAACTCGAGTTAAAATATTTTGTTCAGATCAGGCCCCAAATGCAATGGCCGAAACACAATCACCAATCCCCAAACACGACAGAGTCTCTCTATGTACGTTTCCACAATGACATTACGCGTTGGTTCGCGGGTTTGCCTGTCTTGGGACTATCATAACAGAAAAGTGAGAAAGCTTCCACTACGAAACCAAGTGGCAATAGGGGGCAATTATAGTGCCTGCGGCCCGCAAATCACTAGAGTGAAATGATTGAAGACAAAAATAAATTTGGTTAATTGAAACTAGAGTAGACAGAAGAAAAAGATTCGAGTAATTCATGGGTGGTAATGACTGAAAATCCATCACAATCAAAGAGAAGTTTATACCAATGCTAGTCTTTTGTGTTGGAGCTGATATAAAGAGTGAATAGCCCCTTGTGGGTTGGTATACGGCCTTTATATCGCATGTAAAGCCATAACATAAGAACTTTCCATTAAAATTCGCTTAACTAAGTTTAAAACTGTGCCGTTGAATTCTTTCAAATCAGAAGGTTAATTTAACCCGACGTAGGTTGGGAGAAAAAATCCACATAGTGCTAAGGTTTGCCTTGTCAGTCGAGTGATACCTGACACAATAGGGCTCCAGGAGGATCAACCAGTAGCCTTGTGGATTTTCGGGTACAATGATAAAAAATGATCTAGGAATTCCGGAAATAAAGAGGAAAAATTCCACCCGTATGCCTAACAGAAAGGGCGAGTGCGTTTCTACAGACCTTTAGCTCCTTCAAAATTCAGCCGTCGGGTTCTTTACGAAATTCTAATAGGACAGTTTGTCATTATAAGTCGTAAAGCTTCTTGTTTCAATAGTCACAGTCTCTCTTGTACTACCACGCCCCCACCCCTTATCTGCTTGTCTATATTAAATCAGTTTTGCTTTTAGAATTTTTAAGGGCATCGACTCGCTGTTTACCTGAGATTTGCTAATGGTCACCTGACTTAAAATTGTGGATTAGGCATAAAATCATTGGATTGACCATGTTAAAAATGTATTAATGTTGATGACCCTTTGGAATGTGCAGGATAAAATTTGGATGACGTCTTAAAGTCAATGTCTGATCATAATTCGTGTATCGTGAATTGTTATTGTCCGACAAACCGTGACGTGCTCCTATGATTAGTATCTATCTGTTTCAGGAAATTGGTCTCTTAAGGGTATGTTAGCGAGACAATTTTATTGTAGATCCTTTGAAACAGTTGGAAGGAGCTTGGTCCCACAAGCCGAGAAGCTCAGACCCCTTCCAATAGCCCAAAGTTGATTTTACTTAAAAAATAACCGGGAGCGAGTAAAGACAACCTTTGTTAGCTTACGTGTTCCTCCCAAGGTACCCTCTCTTTTGTGCTCTGGTCCCCTCCTCGTGTTCCTCGCTGAAACATCCACCTTATCTTTCTTTTTTCTCTTGTGGGGTATTCTGGTTATCTTTATTTACAGTTTTAATCCATTTCAACTCTTTCCAACCTTGTTCGAATTAGGTCTCAACAAGGAAGGTGAATCTGTATGTGGTTCCAGTCTAGCTTGGGCGTTTAGGGAGAGAGTTGGGGGGTTGGGGGAGTTTCTGGGTGAGATATTAGATGTTCTTAACATGGGCGTTTTTGTATTCGTTCTCATAGTTTCTATATTGGCTTGGGGCAGAGCCCATATCTAAAAACCCTCAATGTAATTTTCCCTTTAAATGGGATTCCGAATTACCCCCTTGCATAGTTTTAGAGGTGATCGATCTCTGTGATCTAATCATTTTTTCATTAGTTCCTGCTCCTCTCTGCTCTTTCGTCATAGGTAGTGATAAATCTGATGTCTGGTTTTTTGAATGTGCAGATCCCCCCTCTCCTTTTTTATTGGGGATAATCATCACCTTACATACCCCTTCCTCTATCTTTTTCGCCCACGTCCTCTCTGTCCCTCCTGCTGATCGTCTATTTACTCTTAAAAATTTTACGTGTTTGTTTTAAAAAAGTTCATCTTCCTCCATATTTAACTTTACTTTAGACTCATGGCTCAATCTCTGAGCAATCTGGTAGCTATACATAGATTCTCAGCCTTTAATGTGCTTTTTAAAATCTCTTTCTCTAATTGTTTGATCTCACGGTTCTGTCATATAGAATTACCTAATGAGAGTCATTAGAGCACTTTCATCCAGGATCCTATTCACCTTCCTTCAATAAATTTTGAGTTTATCTTTACGACAAAGGTGGGCGTTTTTGAAAAACCTGAGGGACCTCTTGGTATTCTGACCCCACATCCAGTAAAACTCGTTAGGGTTTTGGTCTCAAGCCCAGTGCTTACCCTCAGAAGCAATAACTTTTCCAAGATTTTAAAGCGGGTTCGTTTGCTGTTTAAGCAGGCGACGCCCTTATCAACCACAAACGGGTTTATGATTAAATTTTTATACATCACTTATTCAGTGGTATTTTGGTTTTATATAGTCATATATGGTTTAGTCACTGGCACTTTAATAGTTTTATAAGTAGGAGTTAAATAGTAGCGCACCAGTTTATTTTTTGTTTGTCCTATCTTTGCTCTTTAACTGTTGCAGCACGCTTCTCAACTTCCCTTTTTCATGTATTCATTTGTGTATATTTTTTTCGTACTTCCATTTGCAATCAAAATGGTTTGGAGGCCTGCCAATTGTAGAGACTAGAGAAAAGGGAAGAACACTTTAAACTTCTTTTTCTGAACGAACAGTGGTACATGGGTCAACCCATCTGAACCATTGACTTAACAGCAAAAGACCGCCTTTTTAAATATTGAAAGTTATTGCTTACTCGAGGGTAAGCATGGCTTGAGACCAAAACCCACGAGATATCTGGATTGTGTGGAAATACCAAGAGGTCTCAGGTGTTTCAAAAAAAACCCCACCTTTGGTTAAAAGATAACTTCAAAATTGATGCAGGAGTGGAATAGGATCAGGATGAGTGCTCTAATGATCTCATTAGGGTAATTAATATATGAAGGAACCGTGAGATATCAAACCAATTAGAGAAAGGAGTTTTAAAGCCAAATTAAGCATTAGAATCTATAGTTATGATCAGCAGATTGCTCAGAGATTGAATGATCTTAAAGATAAGTTAGAATATTGGAAGAGAACTTTTTAAAAAACAAAACACAGTAAATTCTTAAGAGATAATTAGACTATGCAGCAAGGGAGACATAAGAAGAGGGGGGGAGGCGAGAAAAAGATAGAGGGAAGGGTAGTAGGGGTGAGATTATCGCCCCAATAAAAAATGAGAGGAGGGGGGACTGACATTACAAAGTAAATTATATACATCGCAACTCCCCCTATGGGGCTCTTCACTTAAATAGAAATTGGGAACGCCAAAAAGGCTCTGTGCAATACCCCCCCCCTCCCCCCTACGTGTCTGTGTAGTTCGTCTGGTTTGTGAGTCGGTCTGTCCTGTAGGTCTTTGTCTAGGCGGAGGAAGAAGGAAAAACAAAAATGGGGTATGGGTACATTAAGAGAAGACAATGGGTTGTTGGACAATGTATGCGCTGTACTGTAACCTAATAAAAACCTTTTTGTGGAAAAAAAAATTAAAAAAAATAAAATGTATTTTTTGACCGACCCCCTATTGCAGACCTGAAATTCTTATGAACAGTTCAACAAAGCATTGCACTTCACATTAGTTTGGGGAAACATATATATAAAAACAAAAAATATGTTTTATAAAAATTATTATATTTTTATTGTTTAATAATCATTTCTGTTAATAATGCACAGGTCAGTATTCATTAACCAATAAAATTCTAAAGAAAAATACTATTTTCCTGCCTTAAGGATAATCAAACATGTCTTCTGCCCAGCTCATGATAATCACGCTACAGTACATTTACGTGAATGGCTCTGTTGGAGGGGGGGGGTGTTGTGTTGTTGATAAGCTTTGAACTTCAAGTTGACTTGTTTTGTTACAGTACAATAGCAGTATTAGGTTTGGTATATTCCTTAATATTTGGGTCCTCACACCACTAATTTTTATTTACCCATGAAGACATATGGGTCATGTTTGATATATGTGCACATTTAATTATTCACCTCTCACTACTATATATCAAGTAATATACACTTGGTTACGTCAGTATTAAGCTGCACTGATATATTTTACCAGATTGCACTATACATAATGGTTTGTTTATCTATTTAATAATTTATATATTCACTTCTTACTATCTCATAAACATTAACATGTCATGTTATTTACTTTTGATCACATCAGCATTAGGCTGCATTTACAGACTCTGACCACATATTTAAAGTACTGCTTTTTATTCCTTCTGTGTCACTATATGTGCTTAATTAATTATTTATTTAAAGATTCAGCCGAAGATGTAATTATTGCGCCAAATTATAACCGCTAAGTGAAGTGCACTAATAGCACTCATTAGCCTCCATTGTAAAACAGATATGAGCCGAGAAGACATTGCTTAATTGGACAAGTGATTGGCTAAAATTTACATAAATACACATTATGAGCCTTACCCCCCATCTACGGAGCCTGAGAAAGCCCAAAAGGGTCTAAACGCGTTGCTCTCACCATTAAGCTATTTTGTACTAACACAGCCACCGTCGAGGAGTGGATCTACAGGAACGCAGCACTATACCCGGACGCGGATCCAGTTAGCTGCGTACCACGCGACCCACGATCAATATCCTAAAGACGGGCTGTATTTTTCTATATTTTTTCTTTACTTTTTCTTTGTTTATATATTTTTTATGTAGTATTTTTTTAGTGTTTTAAATGGCCTAATAAAATTACTTGTAGTCTATTCCGACTAAGGGCATCATGCAGTAAGCGGCAGAAAGGCACTTCTCGCCACTTTCCCGCCAAAAAAGCTTATCCGTATTCAGTAAGGGGCGAGAAAGGGGCGAGATTCCAAAAAAAGCTGGCGGTTTTTTTTTTCTGCCGGTGGCGAGGCGAGAAGGCACTTTCCGCCTAAAAATGAAACATTTTCCGCCACGCTGTATTCTAGTAGTGGCGAGTAGCTAAGCGGAGCTATTCGCCACTCTAGAATGGCGTTTTGCTGGCGAATCAGCCACGCAAGAAAAAGATGGCAAGTTGCTGCTGAGAGGCAGCGGATGAGTGGCGGATCGGCACTTAGAAAAATTTCTGGCCTTTTTCCTAGTTGGGATTGATGCCGGGTGTCTCCGGAGCTGATACCATTAATACCAGCACCGGAGCCCCCCGGCATGCATCCGAGGCAGGAAAAATGCATTTAAAGCCCACTTCATTACCTTAGCGGTTAACCGCTAAGATAATGAAGGGGTTAAAGAGCCGTGCCAGGTTTATTGTGGGTAGTGGGGGTGGGTGAAGGGGGTATTTGGCCCTTATTGTTTGTTTAGGGCTTGCGGGGGGATTGCGGGTGCACTTAACCCCTTCACGACCGTCGCGGTTAATACCGCTACGGTCATGAAGGGGTTAAGGCCTCCCGCTACCCACCCGCAAGCCCTAAACAAACCACCGTTGGGGCTAATACCCCATTCACCCACCTCCGCTACCCACAATAAAAAAAAAAACCCACAACAGCCCCACACTAACTAAATAAATATATATATGACCCCAACAACACCTATACCCCCCTAACATACAATACAGTAAGGGGTACAATGACTATTATCTACAAATGGATAATAGTGCATGTGTCCATTTAAAATACATACAGAACAATAAAGACATTAAATACATATAGCACTCACCCATGTCCGGCTGCCACGATGAAGGCCATCCTCATCTTCATCCTGCCCATGCCCCATCCACTTCTGCAAAACAGACACAAGAATTAAAACATCCAATGTAATGTCCCCTAACCCCTTAATCACTATAGCGGTTATTAACCGCTACAGTCATTAAGGGGTTAACCCACCATCACCCACATACCCTCCCCCACTACCCCCCCCCACCCCCTGAGGCCTAACCACCCTCACCCACTACCCACAAGGGAGTCCTACCACATACCCTTGGGGCCAATACCCCCTCCCCCCAGCACATACAGTACAATAATGTGCCAAATAACTATTATCCACATAGGGATAATACATTATTTGGCCATTATTAAACACATTAAATACCATAGTAAAATAAAGAAAATTCTACTAACCTCTTCAATAAGAAGGCCCCGTCGCCAGCATCATCATTCTGTTCCGTTGCCAAAATTATAAATAGCCAATACATTTCAATGACAATCACATATCAATGTACCCCTTAATCACCTTATCGGGTACTAACCTCAAAGGTAATTAAGGGGTGAAGCCATCCTGCAATGGCAACACCACTTAGGCATAACATCCTCAATGAATTAAAAAGCAATTTCCTAAACAAATCTCATGTAATCATTCAATCTAAAGCCTCAAATGCCACTTAAAACATAGCATTTACAGTGTATACATGTAGCATAAAATGTAAGCTACATGTACACGCTGCAAATCAATGTGAACAATACAATAATCCAACTAAAATAGCATTACATCACAAGTATACTATGTAATCCAATAAAGTCACCATCAATGAATTAACATACATGAATTACATCTCTAAACAATTAAAATACCATCCATACCAATTACACAATTAACTATAGCAACCGTTACAGAGAACAAGTTAGCATCATACAAAAAAGGACACCAAAAATTACATTATACTAAAGCAAGCCTCACCATTACCTACAGTACAGCATAGAAGCCCAAAAATAACATCTCTCTAATTATAAAATACATTTAACACACATCTATGCATAGCAGCATAGCCACAATCATTTACAATACAGTAAATCAAGCTTTAACAACACTATCATTTCTTACCCTGTATGTATATATCTCTCTAGACATACATACATACATACATACAGTGGCAAGCAATGATGTGCCTAAAAAAAAATAAACACATGAAAAAGCAAAAAAAAACACATTTACATTAAATACATTTCTTTTGTTAACTTACCATTACTTGACCCACTCACCGACTCCCGTTAATCAGCTTACTCACGAACCAATCCACGAACAGGAACCCATAAATAATAAACCATAAAATAATAAACATTAAAATAATAAAACACGGCAATCCAGGGGTCTTCTAGTTGTAATCCATCTTCATCTGTATTCTTCTATCTTCTTCCGGGGTCTTCTCCCCGTCTGGTGCCACGCCCTGGTCTTCTTTCTTCAGTAGGAGGTCCTTCCTCCTCGGCGTCTGGCTTCAAAATGAGACGACATAGGCTTTTAAAGGCCTATGACGTCACATTTTCGTCATATGGTTCCCACGGCCCTGATTGGGCCGTGAAAACCATGTGTTTTGGCCGATAAAAAAAAAATTATGACGTCACTTAAAGGCAATGAAAGCACAGCCAATCAGAATGGCTTTGCTTCAATTGCCTTTAAGATGACGTCATTAAAAGAAACATGGAAGGCCTCACATGGTATGGCAGCCAATCAGAGCGTGGGAAGTCTATCCCTACTCTGATTGGTTCTAGTACCATGTGACAGGCTTTCAATGACGTCATATCCGTTATTCCCCAAGCCTCTTTCACATGGTCTACTATAGCCAATCAGAGTTGGGATAGACTTACTGTATTGTATGTTGTGTATTGCTGATATGTTTATTGGGGACATATTTATCAATATCACATGTATTTTCCCTTAAACATTTGTTTCTACTGTACATCTGTTTACTCTGAGGGGTACATCCTAACTGAAAGCTGCCGGCAAATCCAGGAAAGGATCCGGACCTGAAAAGGAGAAAAAACCATTCCAGCAAAGATAAAGAAAAGAAAACCGCAAGGAAACCTTGCTGTGATAGCATTTACACAAGGCCGTGTAAGTGTTTTTATATATTTTTATTACACCCACCTCCATCTATTAGAGGCCGTATACACCCCAGTATAATTCCGCAACCTATGCTCCCCCTTTCTTTCTGTATCCCCAAACTCTCTCACTACACCATCTACAAGTAAGTCTGTGATCTGCTGCTTTTCAATAAAGTGAAGAAAACTTATAGAAACTTAAGCTGTCTGACCATATATTATCCAGCATATTTCCCTGTGGTTCCAGCACACCATGCCCCTACGCCTCAAGATGACCGGTGGCCATTCCGAATGGATACAGTTGGATGCCATTCACACGCCAGCGGTAGATATGATCCTGGGTCTTCCCTGGCTCCAGCTCCACAACCCCCAGATCGACTGGCTCCAGTCACAGCCCATCGCTTGGGGAGATTGGTGTCGAGAGACTTGTCTAGATTCTCCCAAAAGTCTAGCTGGGGCCTCGGTTCCGGAACCAAGTTGGTCTCAACTCCCGGATATCTACAGTGACTTCAGGGACGTCTTTGACAAAACCCAAGCCGAAGAGTTGCCCCCCCATTGCGCCTATGATTGCCCCATAGATCGTCTCCCAGATGCCATTCCTTCCAGAGGCTGTTCTTACCCTCGGTCTCCTCCTGATACCAAGGCCATGAGAGATTAAATACAGGAGAATTTACAGAGGGGCAAGTCCTCATCACCAGCAGGGGCAGGTTTCTTTTTTGTAAAAAAGAAGGATGGTACTTTGCGTCCATGTATCGATTGCCACGGCCTCAACAAGGTGACTGTTAAGAACCGGTACCCCCTACCCTGATTGCAGACCTTTTTGACAGGTTACAGGGATCCACTATCTTCTCCAAGCTCGACCGCCTACTGTACGACCTGGTTCGGATCCGTCAGGGGGATGAATGGAAGACGGCCTTCAACACACGGGACGGGCACTACGTGTATCTGGTAATGCCCTTCGGTCTTTTTAATGCCCACGCAGTCTTCAAAGATTTCGTTAATGATGTCTTCAGAGATCGTCTAGATCTGCACGTGGTGGTCTACCTGGACGATATTCTCATTTTTTCCAAGAACGCCCTGGAACACACAAGGCACGTTAAACAGGTACTTCAGCGGTTGCGGGAGAATCATCTGTTTCAAAGCTGGAAAAGTGCCAGATTCACCAGTCACATCTACCTCGTTCTTGGGATACATCGAGGCCGATTCACTAAGCTCCGTTAAGTGGCTTTAAGAGCGCAACGTACCCTTTAAGACCGATAAGGCTGCAGTGAGATTCACTATGCAGTGATAACTGCGCTTTATCGCTCTTAAAATTGCTTTTTTCAGCCCTTGGCGCAAAATGCGCATGATCAGGCTATTGCGCTGCTTTTTACCAGTACATGAGATTCACTAAGCAGCGCTAAGTGAATCGGCCTTAAAAAACACGCCTAACAAATGCGCCAGCTAAAGGCAGGCGCAAAAGGAGCTGGACTTAGAAAGTTTTTCTTTGTTTACATTTCTGCAGGCACTACATCCATGCAACAGGGCCGCGGGTGTCTCCGGCTGACCCCGCGGGGTTCGCCGGGTGATCCGCCCTGGACGAGGAGTGTCCCCGCGGGTGTCCGGGTGTCCCCGCGGCCCTACTGTAACAATGTTGTGGCCCCCACCAAAAAACAATTATTTTTAATAAATACATCCCCATTCCCCCCTAAGATATACAGTGCAATAATTGTAAAAATAACTATTATACACATATAGATAATATAGCATTTGCACATACAACTATAAGCATCTTAAAATTATTTCTGCAATCTTACACTCACCCCTGCTAGGTTGCCATGATGAAGGCCCTCCTCATCCTTATCGTCGTACAAGTCCTCCGTTGTTCCAAACAATACATAAGAATAACAAGATACATTCTAACATCCCATAACCCTTAATCACATAATCGGTTAAGAACTGCTATAGTACTTAATGGGTTAATTATCCCTACTCAATTAACCACCTCTTCGGACCACAACGAAAACTTTCCTATTTTGGTTTTAATAATACACAAGCCACACAACACCTGTGCCCCCACATAAATCAAAGATATATTTTTGTACACATATGATTTTTAGTATATGTCGACGGGGGGGGCTGTAGGAAGTATACAGTAGGTGTTCGCAGGCACCACAGTGCATCCCAGGGGGTGAACACGGGTGTCTGGAGGTAATAGTGTGTTCCCCTGGAGCTTCACTCGGGAGATATGGAGATCATTCGCATGAATTGAATCGAAGGAGAACACGTAAATGATTCTAAATTAATAATCATTGTATGACATCTATTTTCCCAACTTCAATGTGTAACCTTAAACCTTAGGAGGGGGTTCATTGTGAAGCCAATACTCAGGTGATTACAAAACAAGCTGACATGAATCAAGGCTTCTGTCCCACCTCGAGAGAAACAAACAATTACTTCTTGTGATTTAACACCTTCATGACTGAACATGTAACATACAATGTCATGATTATGTCGTTTGTATGACACATGTTACATATTGGCTTGCATCATCGCTTTTTTATGCTTACATCATTATGGACAATTTGAATGACATATCTCCGTATAAATATAATGTCTGCATGTATTATTCACAAAAACATTTTCTACATACTATACAACACGTGTTCTCGTTAACACTAATGTGGTTGTTGACTCCGCCTATTTAAAGGATACATGTCAATCACTTCCCTTCAAGCGTGAAATGGAGGTCATTGGCAATTTGGCGGTGCTGGAGTTTGTAGTGAGGAGGAGGCGCGATATTCTGTTACAATGGAGGGCGAGGAGAGAGAGGAGAGAGAGGAGAGAGAGGAGGGAGAGGAGGGAAAGGAGGGAGAGGAGGGAGAGGCAAATTGCAGAAAGGTGGACATTGGTGCCACGCAACTTCCGGCCAAGAAGCTCCCTAGAAGGGTTAAGTGAGGAGGAAGTCATCCATCGCTATAGATTGAGCTCAGCGGCTATCTTGGAACTGTATGAAGTGTTAAGAGAAGATTTAGAGCCAACAACAGACAGGAGTCATGCAGTGCCTGGCCTTGTTAAATTGCTGAGCTCATTATATTTTCTTGCTTCTGCGTCAGACAAGTATGGGCTTAGTAGGCGGGGTCTCGCAACCAACATTCTCGCGGGTCCTTAGCCAGTTTCTATGTGCACTGACTAGATGCGCTAGGGATTATATACATTTTCCTAGTGAGCAAACAGAGTGTCAGGCACTGAGGACTGCATTTTATAATGTAGCAGGGCTACCCAATGTGATGGGTGCTATAGATTGCACACATGTTGCGTTGACCCCACTACGTGAAGTTGAGAGGAATTTCCGTAACAGGAAACATTACCACTCGCTGAATGTGCAAATTGTATGTGACGCAAACATGAAAATTATGAGTGTGGTAGCCCTATTCCCAGGTGCCTGCCATGATTCACATATCCTGCTGAATTCATCAGTGTTCCATGCATTTGAATCAGGGCAATTCGAGGATGGTTGGCTATTGGGTCAGTCAATGTAATACTAATTGCACTAATATGTAAAGTTATTGGGCACGTCCATATTTCATTGTTTTTGTATTTAAATATCATGTAACAAGAATTTTATGTCTAATGTTCATGTTCAATTTTCAATACACAAAATAGAATCCATGTTAGGCACTTTAGCATTTTGTTCAATGATTCATCACACAATAGTGAAGTTGTGTTGTACATATGTGAATCCTGTTCATGTAGTACAACAAGTCAATAGGCAATGTACTGTAGTTTTTTCAAGTACTATCTCAACATTCATGTGTTTTAACTGTGTTATAGGCGACTCGGGATATGGAAGCCGGGCCTGGCTCCTGACCCCACTGGGCAATACGCTAACGGTTGAAGAAGAACGTTATAATGCGGCCCACGTCTCCACACATTCGGTGATTGAGAGGACATATGGAGTGTTAAAAAGTCACTTTAGATGTATGGATAAATCTGGGGGGGGGGCTCTTCAGTATTCGCCACAGAAGGTTGCTGACATAGTGATTTGTTGTTGCATTTTGCACGACATTGCAATACGTTATTATCTTCCTGCCAACAGTAGGCAAGATATAGAGGAGGATCCTCCCGTGCCTCCTGCAGGGGTTAGGGAGCATACAGCCAGTGGGGTGGAGACCCGCCGAACTGTCATTGACACTTATTTCACATGTAAGATTCTTATTGACATATAAGATTCTTATTTTCATGTAAGCCAATCTATCCTCATCTCGTGATGTGTGTCACATTTTATTGTATGTGTGTAATCATAGGATCCTGCTCTCTGAATGTGAAGGGCCATTGTCGCAAGAATTCACACAAGTTAACGTGACCACGGTATGTGAGTGTTGAACTTATTTTTCCATCTCAAATTCATGCCACCCACCCTTTGCGTGCATCATGCAATGCAGAGTGTTGTTAGATTTAGACTTGCCAAGTACTGAACATTGACATATTAAATTTTTATCACCTTTGCCACTTAAAAATACACCCAAAAAAGGCACGTCAAATATTTAGAGTTGTGTTTGTAAATATGTTTCAACATGTTATTGTTCACATTATGAACTTCAATTGGCTAGATGACACTTAATTAAAAATGACATCATACATTACTTCTAGATGCCTGCAGGACTGTGAGCTACTTACATGTTCATATGTTGTATCTCGAATGTCGTATGTGTCTCTAACAATAATGTCATTATTTGGATGTTAATTTGACACATTGCAATAGTCATATTACATGTTAAAGCTTGATACATTTACTTATGTTGATGTTTCATGAATACATTAAATATAGAGGATAACACATTGTGTAATTGTTCACACACCGTTGTTGAACATCATATCGAACTGAAATGATGCACATACACTATGTTTACAATGTAAAAATGTTGTGACAAGTGGAAGAAAGGAGTTCCGGCGCCACAACCAGTGACAAACATCAAAGGTACTTCCCGGTTCGTAGAAAAAACTATATTGAAGCCTCACAAACACACGGCTACACCACGATCTCCCCCTCAACGTGTTTCACGCTATGGAACAGCGCTTCATCTTGGAGTGGGGAGACGTGGTCTGAGCCTGCACATTTAAAGTAAAAAAGCCCGCGAAAACGGACTAGCATATTAACCCCTGATATACATGACTTATTATCAATATCCAGCAAACATCAAATCTTATTCATTAGACTCAATATATCTTCAGACATTAGTTCACACATAATTATATTACTAAAAATGCCAGATATGTTGTGTTGTAGTAAAGTATTGTCAGGGATATATAAAAAGCAACCTTTGCAACATTTAACCAAAATTCTGACATCTTGGACTGTATTAGGAAAAATATAATAAACTATAAGCACAGTTTATTAGGGTAACTGTATCAGCTATATCTCAGTGTCATATTCATATAGCACATAGAGAATAATTTAACTGATTCAAAATATATATATATTTTTTGTCCAAGAATAACAGGGGAACGGGGAAGGGGGGGGGGGGGAATTGGTGAGGTATTAGTCAGGGACGTCATATTACCGGTCTCCTACCAGCCGCGCGAGCCCAGACACAGAGTAGGAGGGGGCGGTACACTCCTGAGGAAGCCACGCACCCTATTGGCGAAACGCGTAGAGTGGGAGCCGCCCAGAGGAGGAGAGACGCAGTGCCAGAGATTGCTGACCCACAACCGGAAGTGACGGATCGCGGCTAACCGGAAGTGATGTATCGGAGCTAGCCGGAGGTGACGACACAGCCCACCCGAAAAGGGATCTCCAGGAGGAGAACGGAGCGGCGTCTTACCAGCTGACGGGACCAGCACACCCCAGAGGGATCTCAGGAGGTGGCGGATCATACGCAGCAGTGTCCGATCGCAGGTCCATAAACCGGAGGTGGTGGGTGAGCCAGAAGATAACAGCTATCTCCACTCGGTCACATTATTGTGATACATGCATGATTTAATTGTTTTTATTGTAAGTGTTCATTTTTTAAATCCCATAAAATCACACATTTTTTAAGATTGGTCTGCACTATGGATATCTTTTCTCTTTTACATACACCGCTGCTTTGCTGAGAGGGGAGGTCTCCATTGTTCAATTGGATGAGAAGTCCTTCCCGCTAAGACCACTGTGTCACACTGCCCATTTTTGACTTACATCTTGTAAGTAGGCCAAACATACAAGCCAAGACTAAAAACTTAATTAAATCACGAGCTATTGAATTGTCTGCACTTAGATTGTATTTTGTTTTATCTCCCTTATATGCTCCCCCTGGATTGCAAACGGATATCGACGAATTGTGGGACTAGTGGAACCAGTCCCTACCAGCTGGGTTTGAGCAGGGGTTTTTAATTCGTTTTAATTCATTTTTTCACGTTATTTATCACGTTTGCACTGGATTTTGTGTCTTTCATCACTTGATTCATATTTAATTCACTGTATAGTAGAAGTGAACACTAATAGAGTTAGCGCCCTTTTTTTCACTATCACAAAACAACAATCACAATAGCCAATGTAATGTCCCCATAAAATAAAAAACCATAACAAATCCACGTCTGTGTCTTCTTTCTTCTTTGGGGTCTTTTGGGGTCTTTTGGGGTCTTCTTCCCTCTTCTTGCGTCTTCTTCCATCTTCTTACGCCACGCCCTTCTTCTCTTCTTAGGGGGGGAGATGTTCCCTCCTCGGCGACTAGCTTCAAAATGAGGCGACATAGGCTTTTATAGGCCTATGACGTCACATTTTGGTCAAATGTTTCATACAGTCCTGATTGGGCCGTGAAAAACATGTGATTTGGCCGAGCAAAAAAAAAAATGATGACGTCAGTTAAAGGCAATGAAAGCACAGCCAATCAGAATGGCTTTGCTTCAATTGCCTTTAAGATGATGTCATTAAAAGAAACATGGCCGGTCTCACATGGTACGGTAGCGAATCAGAGCCTGGGAACTCAATCCCATCTCTGATTGGCTCTAGTAGACCATGTGACAGAGGCTTGGGGGAGAACGGATGTGACGTCTTTGAAAGCCTGTCACATGGTACTATAGCCAATCAGAGTTGGGATGTATTTCTCACGCTCTGATTGGCTACCGCACCATGTGAGGCCGGCCATGTTTCTTTTAATGACGTCATCTTAAAGGCAATTGAAGCAAAGCCATTCTGATTGGCTGTGCTTTCATTGCCTTTAAGATGACGTCATAATTTTTTTTTGTCGGCCAATGCCCATGGTTTTCACGGCCCAATCAGGACCGTGAGAACCAAGACGAAAATGTGATGTCATAGGCCTATAAAAGCCTATGTCGCCTCATTTTGAAGCTGGTCGCCGAGGAGGGAACATCTCCCCTCCTAAGAAGAGAAGAAGGGCGTGGCGTAAGAAGATGGAAGAAGATGGAAGAAGATGGAAGAAGACGGAAGAAGACCCCAAAAGACCCCAAAAGTTTGTTATGGTTTATTATTTTATGGCTTACCTGTGGATTGGTTCCTGTGCTTCCGGGTCGCTTGGATTTCATTGAGTGGACATCTAATGGTGAGTAAAGAAAAGAACAGTGTATTATTTTTCTTTTACAGGTTTTTTCTGATTTTGATTCATGTTTTTTATTTTTTCAGTCCC
This sequence comes from Ascaphus truei, assembly GCA_036426205.1. NCBI lineage: Eukaryota > Metazoa > Chordata > Amphibia > Anura > Ascaphidae > Ascaphus > Ascaphus truei. Next base: position 180,666,824 of record CM071568.1, read on the forward strand.
ATTTAATGCCTGTGAATGTAGCTATGTATTTAATACATTCACGGACACTGAATGGGTGTATTGTATGTGATTTTTGTATGTAAATGCATTGTATTTTATACTCTATTATTGCCCCTGTATGTTATGTTTATCTATCTGTATGGATAGACATTCAGGGATAATAATTTATTGTTTTGCTAATGTTTATGTTCTTTTCATGTATGGCTAATGTATTTAGCAGCTTTATTTTGTCATTGTTGTGAATAATGTAATTAGTATTTAGGCAATGGCTTCTTTATGGTAGTTAGATTAGAATGATGGTGGTTAGTTTAAATTAGAAATGTTTTGACAATGGTTTGGCTTTTGGAATGGAATAGGAATTGTATAATTGATTTGTATTGTATTTTAATTGTTTGAGGAAATGGATTAATTGATTGCTAATTGTATTGATGTTGGTTAGTTTCTAATTGATTTTCATGATGGCATTGGTGATTAGGGGACATTGTTCATAGTGTATTTTATTGTTACATATATTTTGCATAGTGTTACATGATGAACAGATTAATTGCATCATGTACACACTCAATGCAATTGTGTGACATTTCATATACATTAGTGGAGCTGCTGATTTGTTGGCTTATATTTACAATAGATGCTGGATTTATTGTAACACGCAATGTGGTGATTTTAAGATTAAAAATTCATGTTTTGATTTATGCATGTTTTATGTGTTTAATAATGGGCAAATAATATATTATCCATATCTGGATAATAGTTATTTTGCACATTATTGTACTGTATGTGTTGGGGGGGGGAGGGTGTATTGGCCCTAAGGGTATGTGGGTAGGCCTCCCTTGTGGGTAGTGGGTGAGGGTGGTTAGGCCTCACGGGGTGGGGGGTTAGTGGAGGAGGGTATGTAGGCCTCCCGAGTGGTGGGTGAGGGTGGGTTAACCCCTTAATGACTGTAGCGGTTAATAACCGCTATGGTGATTAAGGGGTTAGGGGACATTACATTGGATGTTTTAATTCTTGTGTATGTCTTGCAGCATCAGAGCGGGCATGGGCAGGATGAAGATGAGGATGAAGACGGCCTTCATCGTGGGTGCCTGTAAAAGGTATGTGTAATATGTTTTGACTGTATTTTGTGAATGTTATATGTATTTAAAATGGCCAAATGCATTATTATCCATATGTGGATAATAGTAATTTTGGCCATTACTGTATAGTATGTGTTAGGGGGTGTATTTAGTTATAATTCTTGTTTATTATTTTTGGAGGTGCAACATTGGTACCGCAGGCCCGCGGGTACCCCGGGACTCCCGCGGGGACCCCGGTACGGCCGCGGGGACCCCCGGACTCCTGCAGGGCCCCCCGCACTCCCGCGTGGACCCCCGCTTGGTGAGCCAGGGACCCCCGGACACCCGCGAGGTCAGCCGGGGACACCCGCCGGCCTGCTGTATGGGTTTTGCGCTTGCAAAAATGAAAAGCAAGAATTCTTTGCGTCTACTCTGACCTGACGTGTCTGATCAACGCAACTTTCGCGTACGCTAAGGTTGGGTTGCTTAGTGCATCCCGCTTAAGGGCAGAGTTTAACGCAAACAGGGTTGCGAACGAGGAAAGTTGGACTTAGAAAAAATTCCGGGAAAAAGTCATTTTTTAGAGCGCAAAGTGCCTGTTTGCGTTGCTTAGTGCATCGGGTTGAGCAAAAAATCACGTTCGAAGAGCACTTTGCGGTCTAAAAGTGACTTAACGGAGCTTAGTGCATAGCCCCCTATGCCTGTACAAAAATACATTCTCTCACATATACTATCACTGCAAAAGTTATCAAAACACATTGCAATACCACATTCATTTCCCGTGACAATGGTACATATTAGCAGTGATTCTGGCGCTTTAATGCTAATGTATGTAACTGTAACAGATTTAGCGGATCTAACATATCCTCATGTTTCCATACGCAAAGTACTCCAAGCTTAATATCTACGCCATTTCTGCACATATGCCATTTCTTGAAGTGTTTTTGCAAATCTCGTAACTTTTTTTCTTTACAACACAAGGGCGTACACCTTGTGTCATGACATTTAATGGATGCGCAGGACTACCTCGAATTCACGCGACATTGCCCTGAACATGTAACTATCTGGCACGGAGCTTGTTAACTGTATCTTACCTTCTTTCACAAACATGTCCCAGCATCTGTTGCGCTTCACAACGCGATATCTGTAATATGAACACATAACGGAGAAGAGCTAAACGGAATTTTTTTTTTAAATACACATTTAGCAATGGTACGCGCATGCGTTATGGGTGGAACAAATATGCGTGTCATTGTGAAACACGAGAATCACTGATTGTTAAAAGTGAATCGTTTATAGTTACCTGCATTATATAGCATTCATATTTGGAGCTGCCATGCAAGTGGTGTTTTTGAGGTAGTTGGTGTTTTCAATCCATTGGTTGTTCTGTGTGTTCATCTCGTTGGTCTTCCAGCTTGATCCGTCAAAGTTTGAATATTGTGTCATGTACTGAGGCGGATACAGATAGTTACTTTCTGGCATTTCATGTGCTTCAGCAAGGTACTGTAGTTATTATGGAAACAAAAAGAAAACAGCGCACAACGCCAAATAGTGAAGCAAGTAATAAAAATGTATTACAATAATATTGGGGTATAAAATCTGCGTACATCAAATAAGGAATACATAAGCATTTAGTGTATATAACACTTGTTACCACTCCAGGATTGTAGACAGGGGAATCAGCTTTATCTGCAGGAGCCTCTGTGGTGGTTGTGGGGCACAGGATCCCTCATACACTCTTTGTCCAGCTGGAAGCTGCTTTCAGGGGAGTTCCTTAGCAGCAGTCTGGCTCAACTGCAGGTTCAAGCACTCACTGAAACAAAGTCTCAGGCGGCAGTATGCCTCTTCCAGGGGTTTTTCTTCTTTTCTTACAATCCTCCGTTTGCAGCAGTGACAGGGCAGTTTAGAGCCGATGGAGAGGCTCAGCAGACACTTCCGCAATTGCATGCACCTGCACGGCGTGCCACGATGTCGCTCTGTCACGTGATGTAGCGGGGTGACATCACAGCTCCCGTGGCAATAAGGAAGGAGCAGAAGAAAGTCCTTCAGAGTCTCTACAGCGGCGCAATAACCGCTTCAATCAGCAAAAAAAAAACCAAATGGTATTGAATACAATGCAGATACAGGGGATAATAAAAAACAATAAATTGGCATAAACTAAATACATCCAACGCGTTTCGTACATCTAAGTACTTCTTCAGGGAATAATTTTTGGCCATTACCCAGAGGTCTTAAATACCTCTCAGAGATGTCTCATTGGTCAGACTATTAAAGTTAGACCAATCATCTGAGCCATGGTCAAAGTGATAGGGAAGATATACTATTACTTTTAAAACAAAAACTTTATTGACAAAACCTAAAAACACCAATCGACAAATAACTAACCTATAATCTAGCCTACCATAAATATATAAAACCTTGCTGGAATAAAAAGAAACACAGTATTAGTATATAAAAAAGTTAAAATAGACATTTTATAATCCTTTACATATATATATAAAAAAGATTAGCTAAAAATACAACAGGATAAAGTGCAGCAGGGAGAAGGGAAATAGAGTAAAAAGAGAGTGATAGCATGTCCTACGGGTCTATTATGGATATGGGCTAATGATTAAAGTTTAATACAGTGCCCAAATATCCACATCCTCATTAAGCCCCTTGGGTGACATGGTATCCAACTTATGTATCCAATAAGTCTCCTTGGAGGATAATGTTTTAACTCTATCCCCCCCTCTTCTATTGACTGGAATAAATTGAATCCCCTTAAAAGTAAGACTAGAAGGGTCTTTACCATGGTGTAATAAAAAGTGTCTTGAAACACTATGTTTTTCAAACCCAATTTTAATGTTCCTGACATGTTCCTGGATACGGATTTTAAGGCACCGTTTGGTTCTGCCGACGTATTGATATCCACATGCACATTCCAACAAGTATACAATGTGTGTGGAAGTACATAAAATAAAGTCATCAATATTAAAAACCTCTAATGTGTTATTGGATTTAAAGGTATGTTTTACAGGGTGTAGATACTTGCAAATACTGCACTTACCACAGGTATAATTACCTTTTGGTTTGGTGCCAAGCCATGTGTTAGATGTGGTAGTCTTACCACATACAAACACATCACTGGGTGCTAGTATATTCTTAATGTTTTTAGCTTTCCTATATATAAACCGTGGTTTAGTATCTAGATGAGATCCCAATATGGGATCTTTACACAATATGCCCCAGTGTTTACTAAAAACCTTCTCAATATCCCTATATACAGAATTATAGTTGGTGATGAAAGCCACATCTACCAAACCACCCTTATTTGATTGGATAACGTTATTTCTTTTTTTATTATTTTGTATCAACAGTTCTTTACGATCCAAATCACGAACTCTTTTTATCTCTCTCTCTAAAAGTTCTTTGGGATACCCCCTCTCTCTAAACCTTGAAAATAATTTGTTTGCCTGTTGGTTAAAAACCTCTACACTACTGCAGTTACGTCTGAGTCTAACAAATTGCCCTCCTGGTATGTTTTTGATCCATGTGCTCTTGTGACTGCTATTTGCCATCAGCAAATTGCTGGTATCCACCTCCTTAAAGAAGGTCTCGGTTTCCACAATGCCATCCACTCGAGAAGTAAGTCTCAGATCTAAAAAGTCTATCTGTGTGGCATCCATTCTGTGTGTAAACTCGAGATTAAAATCATTTTTGTTCAGATCAGCCACAAATGCACTGGCCGAAACACAATCACCATCCCACACGCACAGGATGTCATCTATGTAGCGTTTCCACACAATGACATTCCTGTGGTGCGGGTTGTCGGGCACAAGAAACTGTGACTCCCACTTACCCACATACAGGTTCGCAAAACTGGGGGCAAATCTAGTGCCCATAGCGGTCCCGCAAACCTGCAGGTAGAAAGTGGAAAGAAACAGAAAATAATTATGTTTTAAAATAAAACTAATAGACTCAAGAATGAAGTTTCTATTCAATGGGTGTAATGCCTGATCATCCACCAAAAAGGAGTTGACCGCATCTAGCCCCTTTTGATGTGGTATGTTGGTATACAGGGCCTTTATATCGCATGTAATCCATACATAAGAACTCTTCCATTGAAAATCCTTAAATAAGTTTAAAACTGCCGTTGAATCTTTCAAATAAGAGGTTAATTTACCGACGTAGGGTTGGAGAAAGAAATCCACATATTGGCTAAGGTTGGCTGTCATCGATTGTATACCTGACACAATAGGGCGTCCAGGAGGATCAACCAGAGCCTTGTGGATTTTCGGTAAATGATAAAAAATGGGGATCCTAGGGAATTCCGAGAATAAAAAGGAAAATTCCACCGTAGTGATAACAGAAAGGGCGAGTGCGTTTTCTAACAAGACCTTTAGCTCCTTCAAAAATTCAGCCGTCGGGTCTTTAGATAATTCTATATAAGACAGTTTGTCATTTAGTAGTCGTAAAGCTTCTTTTTCATAGTCACATCTATCTTGGACTACCACGCCCCCACCCTTATCTGCTTGTCTAATAATTAAATCAGTATTTGCTTTTAGATTTTTAAGGGCTATCGACTCGCTGTTACTGAGATTGTGCTTAATGTCACCTGACTTAAAATTGTGGGATAGAGCATTAAAATCATTGATGACCATGTTAAAAAATGTATTAATGTGATGACCTTTGGAATGTGCAGGATAAAATTTGGATTGACTCTTAAAGTCAGTATGTCTGATCAGTAATTCTGTATCGGTGTTATTTGCAGAAACCGTTACGGCCTTACTATGATTAGTATCCATATCTTGTTTCAGGAAATGTCGCTTAAGGGTAATGTTGCGAGTAAATTTATGTAGATCTTTGAACAGTTGGAAGGAGCTTGGTCCACAAGCCTTCGAGAAGCTCAGACCCCTTCCAAGTATGCCCAATTGATCTTTACTTAAAACTGTAGAGGAGAGATTAAAGACACCTTTGTTAGCTACGGTGTTCCTTCCCAAGAGTACCCTCTTCTTTTGTGCTCTGGTCCCTCCTCGTGTTCCTCGTCTGACACATCCCTTATCTTTCTTTTCTCTTGTGGGGTATTCTGTATATCTTTTACAGTTTTCACCTTCCTTTCCAACCTTGTTCGAATTAGGTCTAAAAAAGAAGGTGAATCTGTATTTGGTTCCAGTCTAGCTGGGCGTTTAGGTGAGAGTTTGGGGGAGTTTCTGGGTGAGTATCTAGATGTTCTTACATGGGGGTTTTTGTATTCGTTCTCATAGTTTCTATATTGGCCTTGGGGCCTAGAGCCATATCTAAAACCCTCAATGTAATTTTTCCCTTTATAATTGGGATTCCGATACCCCTTGCCATAGTTAGAGCGTGATCGATCTCTGTTTGATCTATCATTTTCATTAGTTCTGCTCTCTCTCTTTTCGTCATAGGTGTGATAATTCTGATGTCTGTTTTTTGAATGTGCAGATCCCCCTCTCTCTTTTTTATTGGGGATATAATCATCACCTACTACCCTTCCTCTATCTTTTTTCGCCCAGTCTCTCTGTCTCCCTTGCTGATAGTCTAATTTATCTCTTAAGAATTTACTGTGTTTTGTTTTTAAAAGTTCATCTTCCTCATATTCTAACTTTACTTTAAGATCATGCTCAATCTCTGAGCAATCTGTATCTATAACTATAGATTCTAATGCCTTAATTGCTTTTAAAATCTCTTTCTCTAATTGTTTGATCTCACGGTTCCTTTCATATATAATTAACCTAATGAGATCATTAGAGCACTCATCCTGGATCCTATTCCACTCCTGCATAAATTTTGAGTTATCTTTACCAAAGGTGGGGTTTTTTGAAAACCTGAGACCTCTTGGTATTCTACCCACATCCAGATAACTCTGTAGGGTTTTGGTCTCAAGCCAGTGCTTACCCTCAGTAAGCAATAACTTTTCCAATATTTTAAAGCGGTCTTTTGCTGTTATCTCTCTCTGCTGCAAACACATCTCGCCCCCAGTATGTGCAGTAATTTACTGAACATGTACTGTAGAATAAATGCATAGTTTTATTTATTCGGGTTTATTACACAGTATACTGTTCGGCCGGAAAACATCAGCATACAGCACAATATTATCCATCGAAATCCCCCCATTAGCCGTTTTCTTTTCTGAGGAAAAACAAAATGAAAAGTTTTAATGTACAGTAATGGTCAGCCCCCTAAAGAAGTACCCAGCCAGCCCCACCAAAATAATACGGCAACAATACAGTACTCTCCATACTATTTCCCATTCAGCTTGCGCCGGCGCCGGTCCACTGCCAGTACAGCTTTCTACATCACCCACGTCGATAGTTAGCAGCGGGACTAGCCCACCTGTAGTCAGCAGGTGAGGCGGGAGATCGCTTAGGTACATGCAAGCTTCATCAAAACTGGCCGCGAAATCCGACTCTGTCTCAGGGTTGTCACTGACAGTGGGACCGTCATTGGAAGCCGGTGCTGGTGCTGGTGCATTGCTTGGCAGGGACTGTCGCTTCTTAGTTGGTTTTAACACGACCCTTCGCCTTTTGCGAAAAACCCTGTGACACACACCAATACCCTCCAACAAATTGGGGCTCAATACGGTGAAAACAGGGGTCACTACATAACCTTTTCCTTATTGCACGCTTCCACAAATGAGGAGTTGGCGAAAATTTGTAAAAGTCATAGTTTTCGATAAAATACTGATAAATTTGAACAACTGTTGCCATCTTATCCTCTGTTGCATTAATAGCGGCCCATATCAAATAAGCATAACTTCTGTCAGGTTTTTGGAACACGGGCTGCACTTGAACACTCATGGTGGGTCTCTGGAGAATAGTGTAACTGAAACAGGTCTTTGTCTTTATTTAATATGTAAAGCCTAAATTGATACATTTTTGCAACTCTTCCTTCAGTCTCAAGGCCAAGGCCAAGTTACTGTACAATGGCACACTGTGGTACAATATCTTTTTTAAACGAAACAACTGCAAGCCCACACATTACTGATTCGGCGCTTTACAAGTCAGGAGTTTATGCCATCTGGTGGACACGCGAAGCTTTGCAGCCTAGTAAATCCTGATCATTATCATTTAACACATCAGCCGCCTGTCAGCCAGGCATGAACCGTGGCTGGGAAGGCAAACGCAACGCAGCATGCAAGAGGTGAGCAAGGTTTGTGCCGAACTCATGCTGGGACCAGATGGATAGATCCCCCACATCCCCATAAGGAGATTAGCATAGCTTGGCGCAAATCTGGTCCCATAGCTGTGCCCTTGATTTGTAAATAAATGTGTTCGTCAAACCAGAAAAAAATTATGTGTAAGTGGAGAAATAGTGGTGACAAGAAAATCTATTTGTGCTTCTGTGTATGTACCCTCTTTCTCCAAAAAATACCTAGCTGCTACACACCTTTTGCGTGTGTTCTATATCAGTGTACAATGATGAAACGTCACATGTGACAAGTGTATAGTTGTGTTTCCAAGTAAGATTGTTGAGTATATTGAGATCTTGTGTAGTATCTTGCAAAGAAGATCTAATTTTTGAACTGCTCTACGGTACCTCCATGCCTTGCCTCCCCCAGGAGATCAGGCAGAGCATTGCTCGCCGGATCCCCCATCGGTGGGCTGCAAATGGCCAGCACTGATGCCACACTCAGTGCTGTGTACTCCTTCAGCATGTTGATGTGATACTGTAAGTCTTATTTCTCCCTGTTTCAGCATCTACCTGTACATAGTTGCACTCGTTCATCTTCCGCAGTACCGTATACGGTCCCGACCAGGCAGCCATTCATTTGTTCTCCCGAATGGGCTTGAGAACAAGTACCTGCTGTCCTGGGATGAACTCTCTGCTATGGGCATGCTGATTATACCAAGTCTTCTGCTTGGTCTGATCAGCCCTTATGTTGTCCTGTGCCAACCCCATGAGCATCTCTAACCGGTCTCTGAGATCTATCATATACTGAAGCACAGAAGCATCAGTAGTGGTAGTTTCCCCTTCCCATCCCTCACAGAATAGGTTCAGAGGTCCCCGTACCCTGAGACCATATAGCAGCTGTGACATAGTCCAAAGATGTTAGGCAGCTTTCTGCCCCGTTTTAGGTCAGAAAGTGCAGGAATAGTTCAAAATGATCCATTCCACAGCTTCACATTAACTCAGGCTGCTGGATGGAAAATCCAGACCACAGATTACAATGGGTCTAGTTCTCCATCACCTGCTCTTCTAATCACTAACAGAGGTATTTAGAACAGAGAGGTTTGCATTTCACTCTCTCTCCTTGGAACCTGGGGGCTGGGGGTGTCGCTGCTCCCCTGCATCCAGTTTCGGGATGGACGGCCCCTCCAAGTATCACAGTACCAGAGGATTTGCCTGGACATTTGGGACCGAGTTCCCACCACAAACAGATAAGACAAACAAATCTTTATTGCTGTATCTCAAAGACTATGCTCTATCTAGTGACCCTAAATGAGAGGGCCTTCTTTTAAACTGGGGAACCAGGTTAGTTGGTCCAGCAGCAGTTAGAGGCTAATTATGATGTGTAGTTAGATCCCTAATACTATGGAGAGAGACCTCGCTCAAAAACCCCTTGGTGGTATTAGAGTGCTGGTTTTGATTAGGGAAACCGAGTAGTACTATAGACTTATCCAGTCTATTTTTATTTGTCATACACACCACACAACTATTTTAATCAAGATATTTAATAAACTTTTTTTTATTTTTATGTATATATCTGTTCACCCCTGACCATATTATACTATAAGGGTCTGCTGTGCGCCATTTACAAGGGACCTTTTGGTGCCTTCTCTAGGTACATCTCTCTATCTTCGTAGTTAGATCCCTGAAAGGGATAGGATTTTGTTTATATAATTTGGTTTCTTGTTACTTGAAATAACAGTGTGGGAAATACTATGACACTGATATAAGTGAACCGCTGAATGAAAATTTCTGAGTGCCTCTAACCTACACATGTTAAAGCTGCAGTCCCTTACTTGGATGAAAATAAAGCAGTCAGAAGCCTGAGTTAAGCAATGTAATACTTTGCATGATCCTGTTTTTTGTATAAATAACCCTAGAAGACTGTGTCGGGAAGAACCCAGACAGACGTCAGCGCTACAAAAGAGGGGCGTTTGTCACACAGCTCAAAGGGAGAGAAGCCTGTAGATTCTTGCGGTACCTTTCGATATGCAAACAGCAAGTGCTGAAGGTGAATCTCCCAGTCTTTTCCACCTGCCTCTATAAATGTTCGCCGCATCTGCTTCAGGATACCATTGAACATCTCACATAGTAAGGGGTCGGGTGCTGGTGTTTCACCCCACATGCATCCCAGAGACACTACGACCCCTGATCGGTTAGGATCTCACTAGGGAAACCTAACCTAGAAAAAATGGCTAACAGAGCTTTAGCTACTGCCCTAGCATCAATACTGGCAAGCGCTACCGCCTCAGGATACCGGGTGGCAAAATCCACCACTGTGAGAATGTAGTGCTTTCCTGACAAGCTGGGAACCATAAGGGGTCCCACGAGGTCCATAGCTACCCGCTGAAAGGGTTCCCCTATTACCGGTAATGGGTTCAGGGGTGCCTTCGCACGGTCACCCACCTTACCTACTCGCTGGCAGGCGTCACAGGATCGGCAGAGCTCTGCCGCCTCACTGGATGCCCACGGCCAGTAGTAATGCTGCAACAGCCAGGCTCGCGTCCTAGTGTCCCCCTGATGCCCCGCTAGTGGAATGGAGTGGGCTACCCGCAACAACTGCTGACTATACTCCCGGGGTACCACTAGCTGTCTCTTCCCCATCCATACCTCATCTAACCCAGTGGTCCCTTGTTCTCTATACAGGAGCCCGCGGTGCCACAAGAAGTAATCAGACCCCTTGCTTAGCTTAGACTCAGACACCCGTAGTCTCATGCCCTCCAAGCAGGGATCAGATCGCACCGCATCCCTAAACTGGGCACCTAACTCTGGCCACCCCCTGGTCACATCTGAGTCAGGGGGACAGGGAACAGGTACAGGGAACAGTAAGTCAGTGTCAGAAAGCAACTGAGTCTGGCTTACCTGTCTGGTCTCCGCAGAGACTACTGGAACTGTAGGTCCCAAATGCAGGGGGATAGGGGCTGGTTCTGCTGTGATCCTTGCTGTCTGGCTCCTGGTGATCGCTGCAACAGGTGCCAGCTCAGTGGTAAAAACACAGGTAACGTGTCCTAGGTCGTTACCCAGCAAGACCTCGGCATCTGACCCAGGAAAAACACCCACCTCCCTCATGCCACGTCCGGCACCCCAGTCTAAAAAGACCCGGGCAACCTGGAGTGACTGCGGTCCTCCGTCTGGCATGGTTACTTGCATCCCGGTGCCCGGGAGCAAATCCTCTGGCCGCACCATATCATGGCGAACCAGCGTCACGGTGGCACCGGAGTCTAGCAAGCCGTCCGCCTGCCGGTCTCCGATGGTCCCCTTCCGCAGATGCTTCAGCCAGACATTGTTGGGCTGCATCTCGACTGGAGCAACCTGATGTCCTCCACTCTCCGCTGCTGGTCCCAAGGTGGCAAGTGCAGTCTCTCCGCTGGGCATCCCTCTGTGGGCTGGTTCCATGGCTGTACTTGGCTCCTCTGTGTGTGCCAGTCGCACTCGGGCGACCGGCGTCGCAGCTGGTGAGCGTTGCCCCAGATGTGGTCCCTTAGACCTGTCCGGACAATCTGGCCTGAGATGTCCAACTTTATTGCATGAATAACACTGCCTCTCATGCTTGAACTCTGCAGCCTTGGTTGCGTTGTTTCCTGCCGCAGGCTGGTGTGTCCACTGAAGGGTTGTCTTAGCACCCTGGGCCGCACGGCCCGCTCCTTTGGGTGCTACAGGGTCCTTCATTGCAACTCGGCTGGCCATATACTCATCTGCCATTTTCACTGCATCCTCATAGGTCTGAGGTTTATGGTCATAGACCCATCCCCTCACATCTGTGGGAAGCTGCTGCAGCAGCTGCTCTTGGAAGAATAAGTCCAGCAGGGTATGGAATGTTGTAACCCCTTTCCCCTCCACCCACTGAGTCCTGTGCAAAGCCATCCTACCGGTATATGTGCTGTATGACTCTACGGGGAGTACCACCCCCGTCCGGAACTTGCCCCTGTAAGATTCTGGGGTCAGGGCATAATGGGTTAGCAGCTTGCTTTTTACATGACCGTAGTCATCGGCATCAATGCCTGGAATACCCATCACAGACCGTTTGGCTTTGCCAGATAACAGTGGTCGCAGTCTGACCACCCAGTCCCGCCTTGGAATTCGGAACCGGGAACACTGCGTCTCAAAGTCATTCAGGAGCGCATCAAGGTCATCTGTGCCATCCACAAACTTGCTGAAGCTGTGATGATTTGCCCGGGAAAGACCTTGTTCCCCGTTTTCAAGGTAGGAGTTGTGGGTTCTTCCGAGCACTGCTGTCAGGAGCTGTACCCGCTCCACAGTGCTAACACCTGTTCCCCATGTAGCCAGAAGTGCAGTGATCCCAGGGACGGCACGCTCGGCAGCCGCAGCTGCTACCTCATCCGCTACCCCTGGCGCCAAGCCACCCACGACTGGGGGGTCACTAGCACTCTCTTCATGTCCTTGCAGCCCCGGAGCTGGAGGGACCTCCTGCACACCGGGCTGAATAGCGTCAGCCACCACAACATGTGGTCCTCATGATGCTCCAAAACCTCCTCCAGTTGTGCCTTCGACCGCCCATCTGTCGGTAGGCTATACCCCGCACATCTCTCCACGACTTTCTCTCTGGTCCACAACCTGAATCTTCCTGAGCGATCGCTCATGGTGCCTTCGAGGTATGGGTGAAGGGAACAGTGAAGTCTCTCGTGCTCTTTAGAAGTTTGTGTCAGTTGCTACTTGTCTGAGGAGCTCGCAAGCTACAAGGTCCTCATTATATTACAGAGCCCCGCAGGAAACTGCAATATAGGTTAAATCAGTATCCCACCATGCTGCCACCAGTTATTTAAAAGCCTGTCACGATGGACACCAACTTTATTAACACATTTATGTTTCTGGGTACTTGATTGAAAAGAACAAGTTGCAAAATATATTGTGATTTATTTCCTTAATAGAGAAACAAACGACATCTGCAGAAAACACTTAAAACAACACTTACTGGGATAAGGGAACTAAATAAATTGTCCTTGGAATGAAAGAAATTTTCCTTTGCTTGCAAGCACCAGAAATGCAACCTTGGTTTAAAAGTCCTGTGTTATGTTGTTATTAACCCTTTCACTCCTGGACCAGTTGCCGCTGTGCTGGAACAAAGTCTTGCATCTTTACATCATGGATCAAAATTCAGTAATCACACTGGGGATACCTGTGGAGCCACAGTTATAGACTGCCCAAAGCTATCTTTAACATGTGGATCCAATCCCCCTCGTGGGAACCATTAACCACCAATAGCCAGTTTACCCACAGTTCATAAGACTGGTCAAAATGGCTGTCCGGTGGGCAGGGAGCATGGGTCAGGTTGACGCCCATGCCACTTAGCATACCTGGGCTACACCCATAACTTGGTGCCACTGAGTTTGATTTCTGACCCAGAGGTGTCACTAGCCTGACATCTGTTGTGCATCAGTATGCAAGTTTTGTATACATTATGGGTCTTCTGGGTCTTTTCATAACTGACACTCTTTTAGACACGGAGATGCTAATCAGCTAGATCCCTTTGAGGCTCCGTCATAAAAATACCCCAGCTCATTCATCCATCTCAAAGCTGTATGTCCATGGAATTCCTGCCTGGACTTACAATAAATACCTCATGCATTACATTTAAGATCTGCAGTTTTTACACACTTTATTAAAATAACATGTTACATTTGTGTTATAACTGTAAAAATGATATGTATATGCATGTAGTGGTTCACTGTATTTGCACCTCAAAAATCAGGTTTCTGGGTGCTTTCATTCTAGAATTAGTATTTCTCATTGAAATGCCTGCTTCTATACCACCATCATGTGTCAGTTAGAGGGTATGGCAAGCAATGCATCTTGTCTTTTAACGTCGCAAGCGGGGAATGGCCTGCAAATGAGGGATACAAATGGCTGGGACAGGGCAAACACAGTAATGCATAGCAAATCAGGTTAACCCCTTCCTTCCCACGTCACACAAGCCTACTTAATATTTTTCACCAGTAACTGACACAAAGGCAAATATGTTAAACTTGGTTTCTTTTATATAATATTAGACACATGTAAATATACTTTGCCCCGGGGTTGCTTCAGTGGATGCGGCTGCTGGTAATGGTGTTGTATTCGGTGGGGGTTATGGTCTCCATATAGCCATTGTCGGTTGTACAGTATTTGGTCACATAACTGGCCATTATTATTATTTCCAATGCAATGCTTGCTTTTCCGAGTTGTTAGAAATATTATTTTTAATTGTATTCGTCTGTTGGAGCAGAGTGTATGCTTCCCATTTTGACCTTGATTTCTTCATTCTTTTGTCCTTTTTGGAGGGGGTGGGGGGGATGTTTTCAGCGCAGTTAGCTGTTTTTTTGTCTCAGGCTGTGTGCATGTGAGGGAGGGAGAGATGGGCATGTGAGGGAGGGAGAGAGAGGTGGGGGCATGAGGGGGTGTCACAAGGCCATTGACACTGGGGATAGCCCAGTGAAAATCTAGTCCTGGGAAAGCTGTCTGTGTCCCTGTGCCCTGTCCCTCTCTCTTCTCCCCTCCATCCCTCCTAACCTGACATTAACAGCTCACCTGATCTGTTGCCCACACCTTATAACCTCCTCACCAGCACTCTGTACTCACCAACCCTCCACTCACCACTCTCTTCTCTTCTCAGCTCACCACTCTCTCTACTCCTCCTCTCACCAATCCCAACCTTCAGGGCTGCAGACATATTTCCAGGGGTCCAGGACTAGAGGTACGACTGGGCCCCTCCCCATGTTACCGGTCTTGCAAGCCCCCCCATTTCACACCTAGCGAGCCCCCACTATTTACCCCTCTCTTCCCATGTATTTCTCTCCCATCCATCTCACTCTAACCACCTCACCCCCTCCTTACACACCCCTCTCCTCTCACTCTCTTCCCCCTCCATCAATGACCCCACCCTCACTCAATTCCCCCATTCTCCTACTCATTCCCTCCTCCCCCAAACCTGACTACACAACACACACACACACACAATCCCCGACACAAAATACATACAAAAAAAAACCACCCACCATATACATAAATACAAAAAAAAAATACATACAACCGCCCCAAATACATACAAAACCCAACCTCCCAAATACATAAAAAAACACCCCTGGCTGGGTCTAGCTGCCAATCCTCTCTTTGCCACCGGGCCCCAGCTCTCCCCAACTGCGGGCCTTCCTCACTAACACTGTCCCACACCAACCTTCTGCCACTGGTGCACAAAGGGCTTCTCTTTCATGCCGGTGTGTATCAGAAGCTGAGCCCAGCTTGCTTCTGCCATGCGCCGAAATCAGTGAGGCCCGGCACATCAGAGGCTTGGCGTGGAACATTGTTAGTGAGGGAGGACTGCAGCTGGGGTGAGCCGGGGTCTAGCAGCAAAAAGAGGACCGGCAGCCAGACCCCCCTCAGCCACCGGGCCCAGAACACTTGTCCTGGCTCTCCCCCCCCCTGTTGGCAGCCCTGCCTCCACTCACCACTCCCTCCACTACTAGCTCACCACAACTCACACTCCCTCCACTCACTCCACTGCTTTTCTCCTTCATCTCTCATAAAAATCAAACTCTCATAATAGTACACACCACTCACTCCTTCTCACTCACTATCACGCTACAAAAAGCAAGACACAGACTAACTGTGCATGCAATGTCTTGTATATAATGTATAACCCCATTCACTTAATGTAACTATGTATTTGTAACCATGTCAAAGAATGTTCAGTCCGCGTTCTTGCTTCCAATGAGTGCAGAAAAGTAATTTCTCCCCTTTTCTCTTGCAGCTCCTGTGGTTCGAAGTGTCTCCCCCCACTCCAAAGATGGATCCCGGCGGAAGACTCCGTCGGCAGAACCAGGCAACCAAGAAAAAAAGCACAGGTGCGCACGAAGGTAAGGGTATAATTATATAATGTAACAACAATAATATAGAAACTTACATATAATTAAAACTTCGTTCATATCGTCGCGAATAGTGTAACCAGCTTACCTTAATCTTGGTGGCTGGCATACACTCAAGTGTTTTCACTCCGGTCGCGATCCCTCAACGAACTGGCATCCTCGGACAGCTACAGAGGGCTTCTTTCCCACGCATGCGCACTGCATCAGACACCACGCCGATACACGCGGAGGTGAAACTGCAGTGAGTGCCTCAGAGTCAGCCCCAGCGCACGGGACTGTCATCTGTAAGGAATTGGATATCGCCCCTTACCTGATCTACGGTGGAGCCTAACAGATGAAGACATCGCTTAGACCTGGAGATGAACTAAGTTTTAATTATATGTAAGTTTCTATATTATACAAAAACTACTCACAAATCCCGGTCATAGACTCCAATTTATGTAAAGGGATGTGGAGATTGCACTAAGATTTTTGTATGTGACTTGAAAATGAAGGATTTAAATAAAATTATCTTCAAGCACACAATAATAACACATCAGAGGCAAGTTTGTACTTTTTATGTAAGACAAATTACAGCATGGAAAAACAATTAGAGTTAGAAAATAATAAGGCCAAATGAAAATGGTAAATAATAATCAGAGTGATTAAGTAACTAATTTGCCTGATTACTTTGATGACATCCTTAGGGAACAGGTCTTACAAATAGCTGAGTAACTAGCAAACACACTTCAATGCACTTGACACATGAATTGGGATCCCTAGATCAGGGTCTTATTGGGTTTTCCCCTAATATAGTGAGGCGTGCCTTTTGGAAATCTATTTTAACAATGAGATTGGTGGTCAGATGCTTACTTGGGATTATGCTCATGGCTGATGTTGAAGTTGGTCGAGGACGCTGAGACTTGGGTACCTAGTAACATCAGAACAATACTGAGTTGTATAATTGGCCTGCTGCTGTACTGATGTCTGTGAGTTCAATATTGTGGATGAAACTGACCAGTTTAATAAATGTAGTACACTACAAAGGATTCTCTACTGCCTCCTGTGTGCTTCCATTTATATCTGCATAGGAAGCACTAGAGACATCAGCACAAAGGTGGAGGAAATTAAATATGTTATTATTCCTGGATATGCAAACTAAAAGGGAAGGGGGATGGGAGGGAACTCTCGCGACTGCTCAGAGGAGAACTAATTGCAAAAGTTTGGTGCTAAAATCTGGGGTAAAACACAATATGTATACTAAAAAGAAATGAACGAGAGCACTCTATCAAGTGTTGTCCACAGGGACAGAAAACAGGAATTGAGCTGGTGGAGGTAAGATGAGCAAGGATTGCCCAATGATATGATGTCAAAATTAAAAAATACTTTATTGTTGAGCTATGCTACAAATATAAAATAAGGTTGAACGCAATAAACATATGATTCTGAATTAATATGATTGACTCAGCTAAGTGCCTGATCGAAGAAGCAAATTTAAAACAAAACCTCAGCAGAACGGGTCATGGGGGTCTGCTTATATACTGGCAAACACACAACTGAAGATACACGTATGTGTGAAAAGGTCACTGCAATTGGTGGGGCTCACAAGTGTTAGATATTGTAGCTGACCCCACAGGGTCCAATGTATTTTTATCTCAATTATGACTTAGGCCTTGGCCATGTTTGGCGCTTGCTCGCTCTCGCTTGCTGCCGCTCGCTCTACCAGGAGCTTTTTGCTGTCCTTACAGAGGAGACAGCAAGCGCTTGGGAGGAGGGGTTGGTATAAATGTGTGTGTGTGTAAATTAGGTAGATGTAAGTATGTGTGTGTCAATGGGGAAAGCTGTGTGATGGTGTGTGTGTGTGTGTGGGTGTGTGGTGGTGTTTGTGTGTGTGTGGTGTGTGTGTGTGTGTGTGTGTGTGTGGTGTGTATTATATAATATGTTAAAAATTACAAAAAAAGAATAGTGTGAGCAGAAATAACTTATTTATTAACATTGTGCAAATTTGATCAAATATATGAAAGAATGACGATCGACAAAGATAAAGAAAAAAAAAAAAAAAAAAAAAAAAAAAAGAGAAAAAAGAAAGAAAAAAAAAGGAAAAAATAAATATGGAAATACAAAGAGAAAGAAAAAAAAAAAAAAAAAGAGGCAAAAAAAAAAAAAAAAAAAAAAAAGTGAAGACAAAGACAAAAAAAAAAAAAGGAATAAAAAGAAAAAATAAAACAAGGAAAAAAAAGAGAAAGTAAAAAAAAAAAAATGGAAGAAACCAGAAAAAAAAAAAAACAAAAAAAGGATAATAAAAAAAAAACACACAAAGGACATAACCACACACATGCAACAAACACAAACACAAAGCACACACATTGCATACACATACACACACACAATGCACACACACACATGCACACAAACACAACATACCACACACACACACACACACACACAAGGCACACACACACAAGGCTACACAAAGACATACAACTCACATGCATACACATGCATAAAAAGCAACAGCACACACACAAAAAAAAAAAAGGCACAACACAAGAAAAAAAGGCAAACACACACAAACACACAAAGGCAACACACAACAGCACACACAACACGCACACACACACACACACACACACACACACCACACACACACACACACACCACACACACCCACACACACACACACACACACACACCATTCCCGACACACACATACAAAAAAAACACATCTAGTATGTAGTTCTACACCACACACACATACACACACACACACACACACACGCATACACACACACACACACAACACACACACACACACACATGCATACACATACCCACACACACACACGAGAACATGGATCGGGGCAGAAGGGGCACAGACCGTCAGGGGGCGGGCCAGTGACGGACACACGGAGCTGGTTCGCCCCATTGGCGAACCGCTCACGTGACCGGCCTGTCTCGCCGGCAAGCGGGGGAATTTTAAATTCCCCCAAGACCTGCGCTTCCGCAAGCGCGCGGAAGCGCAGGTGAGCCCCTACTAAAGCCGCTCTAATTGCGGCTGTAGGGGCTCAGTGCTGAGCGGGAGCGCGCCTCAGCGCGCTTCCGCCAGCAAGCAGGTAACATGTCCGGGGCCTTAGCCAGTAAGTTGCTAATTTCCAGATGTATAATGTAACAATCGGTGCTACAGAATACTTCAGAGCTCGTCTCATGAAGACGCCGATAGACACATAAATAGTGGATTAGTCAGCTTTAATTGCATTCATGAGTGAACCAGTTACTGTTAACCCCATGCGATATGTACTATAAACCGTTAACAATGCTCCTGGGTATACAGTAGGAGTAATGGTTAACCTAGTAATGGTTAACCCTATATCACTGTTTGACCTTACATGGGTTTATTAAGTGCCAGACTATAAGCACCTTTGCTCCTCCATAAGTTGGTTAGCTCTTTAACTATAATCAATGTAGATACACGTTATTAGTCTGGATAAAGGGATAGCCTATTAATGGTTAACCCAAAATCACAATTTGACTGTGGTAGAACAGTGGCGTGTCAGCCGATGCTACTCATATATATCCGAGGGGACAGATGAATGCTGTATACCGTGTTTGTATTATGCATATGGAAGTAGTAATAAGGAAATTCAAGGGATAGCCTGGATCTGACCTCCTCTAAACTCCCTTCCTAACCAGGATAAATTCCATTTAATGTCTAAAAAATATATATTTAGGAGCCACAGTTGCACTTCTTTACTTTATATGAACACTGAGAATACGAGCTGCCGGTTGCGGTTTAAATTATGCTCGGAACCCTTCTGTCGATCAGTAGGTAGTGCTGGATCGTGAGTCGCTCATCAGAGCAATGAGTCACAGTCTTTATTATAGAGTCTTCCTAATGTATTCGCTAGAACTCCAACAGGTATTCCTACAGGTCAGCAGACTTTGCTTGCAGAGTTCGTAGTTCTCACAAGCGTCTTTGTAGATTTAGTTTTCTTCTTCTTTACTTTTGTAGATTCTGATACATCCGCAGTACTGGGCACATATTATTTCTCTTTATCATCAGTTGTACTGAATGTGCACATCCTAATGAAAGCTTCTGCATTTTCCTTGTGACCACAATGCATTGCTTGCTGCTGCAGTTCCTTGACTCGCTGAAAGAAATATTCCTCTGGCTACTGCCCTTTGTCTGGGGCCACAAGGACATCATCCTCATTATCTGAATAAGGCCTGAAGGGACAATGCTCCATGTGGCTGGGCTTTTTACACCGGGAACACATTTTCTTCTTCATTCTTGCAGAGTCGGTACTTAACTTCAGCTGGGCGGTAATTTTAAAAACCCACAGAGTTTTTTTATGTTTGTTTTTTTTATGTTTGTTTTTTTTGTTTGTTTTTTTCCTTTACAAGTGGTGGGGTTGACACTGGTCACAGCGTTAGTACCTTGTCTGGGTCACCATCTGTCGCAGTCCCCCCAGTCAAACTGTGGCATTGTAGCTTTCTCCAGTGCAGTATAGTTTTCCTGTAGCCATTTCATTGTTGTCACTTCTATTCTTGCCTTAATTGCTCAAGCTGTTGCAGGAACTGTAAGCAGACAAAAGCACAAAAATTTCCCAGGCAGTCTCTGTGGCACCTTTAAAATTCAAGGGCCACCTCGCATGACAACTTCTGACACCATATGTAAGAGAAATGTGCAAAGGTACGACCAGGGAGATGTATTTGGGGAAATTAAACAATGGCTTTTATTCATTCCGTCACTTCAAGTGATACAGTCTTAAGGTATTATATATATATATACATATGTATATATGTATATATGTTTCCTATTGGCCCATGTAACGTGGGACATTTAAACTTCCATTATCATAGCCCCAACTAGCCCATCCGAAGCTGCTACTGGCACCCCTGTGGAAGGTATGTATATCAGGAAGCAGGGGGTCTCTGGAGATGAAATTAACATGGTTCAGCTCCAGAGACCCCAGCTTCAAACTTATTAAATACACACACACAAATAAAGTAGGAGTTCTGATTTAAACAAGCTCCACAGTTCTGAAAATGGTAAAGAAACCTATCTATGAGAATGAGCATGTTTTGTATTTACAAAATGTCTTTGTTTTAACAAAATGTTTTCATTTACCCATGCTTAAAAAATATAATACTGTACTATCATGTTTCAACCTGCTCTTTCTGTACCATTGATGGTACATGAGATTTGATACAATGTGATGCTCCCTAGTTCTATGACTTCTATGTCTCAGGTTCATGTGGGAGAGAAACACAGAGACAATGGCAAAAGATGGAACAAGCTACGGGTATTGCAATGGTTAAAAGAGAAAAGTATGCGTGTAGATACAGATGTACTAAGACTGACCTGCTACTGTGATGGCAAGAAGCTAGTTCGGTCGTGGACGAGGCACAGACAACGAAGTGTTTACACTTGATGTCATCTCGGACCGTCTCGTGGTCATGATGGCAGTAAGGCTTCCTCTATCTGTACAACCCTGTAAAAATGTGGGGTTGCTGAAAATTCTGTTACTTTTTACCAAAGAAAATAGGACTGGTATATGTTGTGGCTCAGAGTTTGAGGAAGAAGGCATGAAGAAAGACCACCTTGTTACATAGACCCTATTGAATGTGGATCAGAATGTGAATTTTTTTTATATAGTAAAATATGCACTTTTTTATGGACACAATCTAAAAGATAAAATAATTCATTCCATTTGCAATATGCTGCAAGTGTCAGATCCATTCACGAAATGGCACTCTTTCTATCTCCTTGCTTTTTCTATTTCTGGCACATATGGTAATCAACAACATCTTGAAGCAACCTAAAAACTATAAATAACACCATTTGAAGATATTCTATTAACAGGCCTAGCACTGCAATCTGGAGATGAATGATGATTACAGTCAATTTTGTTGTTGCATTTAACTTTAATAGGAGATTGTATGTTTTTTTTTTTAAAGGAATAAAAGGGAACAAAAATAACCGTTGCTGACGAACATTCACCTACGACACGAGTCACTGATTTTTTCCATAAAATCTTTAATTTGTCTTGCATTTTAACTTTATTGACAACTACAGTACCTAAAACCATCTATGACAAACAACAACAATCTCCATCATGTATGTGTCTGTTATTTACAAAACTGCATCAGTGCTTGCTAATGATTTATGGTGTCCAAAAATAATGAAACCCAGAGTAATTATATAGCTGCGTGGGCTATTGTATCACTATTAACCAGTGGGGGAGAAAACTGTTACTTTTTTTCATTTGGGAATAATGCTGCACCGGATACTGAAATATGTATGAAGTTGATTGTAAGAAAAAAAAATAAGAGAGAAAGTAAAGAGATACTATGTTATTTATGTGCTTAATTGTGTGTGTGTGTGGTAGTAGGTATATTGGTAGAACGATTAGACCCCTTAAAATTAGGATCACAGAACATCTTAGTTCAATTAAAAATGCTGATCAGAAATACCCTGTATCCAGACACTTCGCGGTCTACTATTCTGGCTCCCTAAATGTTTTTTTCCTTTAGTGCACTCGAATTTATTCCCGTGCCTATTAGGGGGGCAATAGGGAGACCACACTGAACCGCCGAGATATGTACTGGATATACACTCTGGGGGCTTTGGACCCGAGTGGAATTAATACTGACTGGGAGCTCAAGCATTTTTTTTATCTAAGATATGTTTAAGGTTAATAGTTATATATCATTTTATATATCATCTAATATACTCTAATAGTTGGATAGAAAACGATAAAAACTGTGTTTCATTCTAAGCATCATACTATGGCCGTCACTTATGAGGAATATTGCATGACCTCTTGTTGTGCTCATTGGACATTTATTTTGTACACATTAGGTACATTATTTTTTACTCTGTCTCATGAGTATGGATTAATAATATTATTAATGTTGTTTAAGTCATAAACAGGCTGATAAATACATAATTCGATTTATGAGCATATATATATATACAGCTAAACACCGTTATAACGCGGGTCTCGGGGTCCACCCCGAGACCACGGCGTTACTAACGGGGTCGCGGAAAAAAAAATGGCCGCCGCTTTAGCGCATATTCATCCCGCGGGACAGGAGATGGGAGCGGGCATGTCCCTCCGCTCCCCGCTTCCCCCTGTCACCGCGGGACAGCCCGCGGGGCAGGAGATGGGAGCGGGGATGTCCCTCCTGTCCCCGCTTCCCCCTGTCACCGCGGGACAGGCCGCGGGGCAGGAGATGGGAGCGGGGATGTCCCTCCTGTCCCCGCTTCCCCCTGTCACCGCGGGACAGGCCGCGGGGCAGGAGATGGGAGCGGGGATGTCCCTCAGGTCGCCGCTTACCTCAGATCCCTCCACGTGCCCGGTGCTCCCGCTGCCTGCATGGAGGTGGTAGCGGGGGGTTTCTTCTCCCCACCGCTGTCCCCGGTGCTCCCGCTGCCCTGCGCTAGGATAGAGGGGGAGCGGGCTGTGGTGCTGGGGTCGCGTGTCTAGTTCCCTCTTGCTCCTCCGACCCCACCCCCGCTCTGGTAGAATGATGAGAGTGTGTTGGGTAGTGGGTGTTTTGTATGTATAATTGGCGATGACGAACGTGTGTGTATCCTGGGTGTGGTGTATGGGTGTTGGTGTGTGTAGTGTCTGTTGATGGTGTGAAAGTGTCCTGAGTGTGTGTGTAGTGAGTGTAGTAGGTGTGTGGGCTGCGTGTCTGTGAGTTTACTCGGTTGTTAGTAGTGTTGTGGTGTTTGTTAGTGTGTGCTGCGTGTCTGAGTGTTGTCTGTGATGTCTTTGAGTGTCCTGGAGTGTGTTGCAGTGGTTTGTAGAGTGGGTGAGGGCATAGTGTGATGTTGGTGTGTGCTGGTTGTGTTCGAGTGTGTTGTGAGTGTGGTGGTGAGTGTTGTGAGTGAGTGTGTGTGCTAGTTGTGTGGTAGTGTGTGGTGTTGAGTGTGCGTAGAGTGTGTGTGGGTTGTAGTGTGGTGAGTTGGTCGGTGACTGGTGATGGATGTAAGTGTCTGAGTGTGGTGTCGTAGTAACGTGTAAGAGCAGCCAGAGCGGGAGGTGAGCGGGAGTGTGAGTTGAGGTGGGAGGTTTGACAGGGAGGGGGGCGTGGCTTGAGCGGGGGACCCGCTACTCTCCCCCCCCCTCCCTCCACGGAATGCAGGAGGAGCTGCTACTCTCCCCCCCCCTCCCCCACGGCTGCAGGAGGGACCCGCTACTCTCCCACCCCTCCCCGACTCGGAGGACTGCTACTCTACCCCGCCCTCGGGACTGGCAGAGGGATCTGCTACTCTCCCCCACTCACTCCACTGGCTGCAGGAGGGACCCGCTACTCTCCCCCCCCCCTCCTCTCCACGGACTCGGCTGAGCACTCATACATACACACATACAACACATACCACACACCACACACACACAGGCACTCACGCACAAAAATACACACACACGCCGCGCACACACATAGCAGCACTCACGCACCTCACACACACACACACACACACAGGCACTCAGCACCACACACACGACCGCTAACCCCCCCCCTCCCGCCCTAGCCCGCCGTAGGCCCAAGCGAGCCCCGCCACCACCCCCACCCCCCCCCACACAAGATTCCCACCCCCTTAACTTTGTCAAACAAAAGTCACAAGACGTTGTACAGGCAAAATACATCTGTTTAAAGTGCAGTTGTTGTTTTATTTCTATATTAATTGTGTGCAGTTGATGTGTGTGCAGTTGTGTGTGTGCAGTGTGTCATGTGTGCACGTGTGATCGCGGAGTGTGGGCAGTGGAGTGTGTGTGCAGGTGTACATTGTGTGCAGTGTTAGCAATGATCGTGTGTGTGCAGTGTGACAGTGTGTGTGCAGTGTGTCATGTGTGTGCAGTGTAGCATAGAGCAAAAATGTGTTTGTCAGTGTTGAAGTGGTGCAGGTGTGTGTGCAGTAGTGCGCAGTGTGTGCAGTGTGAGTAATGAGGAGTGTGTATGTCAGTTGGAGGGTGTGTTTTTGCAAGTGTGTCCAGTGTGCCTGGCTTGTGAGCACTATCACTAGCAGTGTGTGTGCAGTGTGCAGTGTGTGTCGTGTTAGGCATTGTGAGCATGACAGTGGGTGTGTGCAGTTGTCAGTGATGTGCATGGTAGCAATGAGCGTGTGTGTGCAGTGTGCACTTAGCGTGGGCAGTGTGGGCAGTGTGGCAATGAGCATTGTGTGTCAGTGAGTGTGTGCAGGTGTGCGTGGCAAAAAAAAAATAAAATAATTTTTTTTTTTTTTTTTTTCAAACGGAGCCCCGAACCGCGTTTATAACCGAATCGTGGTATAATTAGGCGCCGTTAAACGGGTTTAGCTGTTATATTATAATATATATATATATATATATTATAACTACACAGGGATGAATACCGCATCAACTACCATAAATATATGCAATGTCTACACCTATCTTAACCAGAAAAAGTAATACTGAGAAAGAAATCACAGAAACCCTTTAACTGCTAGCGGTGCTAGAGAAAGGGTAAATATATAAACACAAAAGAAAACCTCAAGAAGCACTCATGACAAGTATTGCAAAAATAGTAAGGGTAATTTATTAAATCAAAAAATAATGAAAGACACAAACAGCTGACTGAGAGCCTGCCTGACTGAAATAATCAGAAAATCATATAAAAACCCAAAGAAACCACAAAAGTACAATATTGTAAACCAAGCATGAATAATAACAGATATCATAAGTGAGTGATCAACTATGGAACATAGTTCCCACAGTGAAGACAAAAGACCGTCGGCCATAGTAGATACTGATCTGAAGGTAGTTAA
The DNA here is from genome assembly GCA_036426205.1 of Ascaphus truei. NCBI lineage: Eukaryota > Metazoa > Chordata > Amphibia > Anura > Ascaphidae > Ascaphus > Ascaphus truei. The sequence goes on from CM071568.1 coordinate 180,692,683, forward strand.
ATATTAACCCTTGAAACTTGAACAAATACAATATTGTAGTAAATAACAGGTGTGCTATATCCAATATGCAGATATTAGATGACAGAAACCTGTAAGCCTATTGCCATAACATAATGCATATCATATGGAAACATGGTAAATATGTACTTCAGTGACCTAAATACATATATCACAATGATGGGAAACAAAGGAAGATACTCAGCTCCTTATTGGCAAGGCAGTGCAGTCTCAGGCAAGCACAACCCACACAGAACACGATTTCCATGGATGGGAAACAAAAAATAAATTGTCCCAATAGAGTGTCAGCAGGCAGGGTCAGCAGCAGCAACAATTAAAAAAGTCCCACAACGTGTTTCGCCCGCTAAGGCTTCTTCACAGGTGGTACTGGAGCCATGGAGCAAGAACGTTTAAATAGGGCTGTGTATTATGACGTATTTCACGCCAGAAAACCTTCCACAAAGGTGCACATCATATACTTCCTGATTGACATGTCCGTTTATTATGTAATTCAACTGGGTTCCATCTAGGTGGCGCTGGTGATTCTCGTAATACATGCTGTATTCTCTATGATCCTGAATGTAGAGCTGAATGACATCACGAAATCCCGCGAGACCAGCGGACCACATCCCGCTCATGCGCATTGCAGGCTGCTGACAGTATTAGCCATCTTTGTTGAGGTATTGACTTAGCCCTCACTGAGATTAACTTCTCATATACGCATTCAGGGAAAACGATTCCTCGCGCATGCGCAGTGTTTATCAAGGCTTTCAACAGCCCCACAGGGATATTGGCTGCTAGATAATACATGCTCTTTTCGTGAGAAAGATATTTTTTGTTGTTTTTTTGCACAGTAATTGCACCAGCCCTACCCAGGCCATTCATAGACTCAAAAAAGTAGATACATAATATTCATCATTAAAGATCCATCCACGGTCCACGGACCATATAAGTAGACATATCAGCAGTACAGATGTCCATCTCAAAGGTTTAACACCATCAGTGCCGAAGATAATAGTATCCCCTACAATGTAGGGAAATTGGAACCACAACAGGGTAATTTTAGATCTTCATGGCAGGAACAGGAATAACCTGCATATAAATAATAGTAATGATCTAAAGTGGTAGAGGGAGAAAAGAAATGATTAATAAGCCTATTTAAACACAAACCATATTCTGCGAAAGAAAAAAAGAAATTTAAAAAATCAATCTCCAAACAAGGGAAAAAGAATACAGAAGGGGAACAATAATGGTTAATAGAATATGGGGATGATGTGTGGGGAACTGTAAAAAGCTGTTAATAAATAAATCATAAAAAACAGTCATTAACCTAAACCCCTACAACCATAAAAAAACCCCTAAAAAGGGAAATTCCCTAAAACACATTATTGTTATGCATGAACATGAAATTAATAAAGAAAAAGGGCGGGCAGAGGAGAGGCCAAAAATATGGGAAAGAGATAGCAAGTGGCATTACAGGAACATTGCAAATCCCAAATAGTCATTAAGACCATTGGGTAGCATGGAACCTAAGGTGACAATCCACCTGCATTCATGTTGTAGGAGTGCTCTTTCAATATCTCCTCCATGTATCCCCAAGGAGACACGTTCTATTGCGAACGTGGAGAGAAATTAATTGTCAGCATTGTGTTCCTGTAAAAAATGTTTAGCCACTGTTATAATTTTTTTTGATGATTCTATATCCTTAGATGCTGATTTAATGTTCCGACTGTGTTCCAATATTCTGAAACGAACGTCTCTAGTTGTCATCCCTACATACATTTTATTGCAGGGACACCACAGGCAATAGATCACCCCTTTAGAGCGACAGGTCAAAAACTGGTTGATCTTAAACTCATGCTGTCCCTTATGATCCTGAAAGGTAGAGGTTTGTTTAGCAAATTTACAAGCAGAGCAGCCACCGCATTTGAAAAATCCTTTTTTGTCAAATGTTGACAAAAAAGTAGGAGTACTTTGCGCAGTGTAGTGGCTGTGAACCAACTTGTCTCTTAAATTAGGAGACCTTCTGCTTGTTAGCTCTACTTTGGGTCCAAGTTTTGGTCTGAGGTCAGAGTCCATCATAAGGATTGACCAATGCTTTTGCAAAATTTCACGCATCTGATTCCATTGCTGGTTATACGTACCAATAAATCTTATTTTATGGGAATCTGGTTCTTTAGTTTTTCGTTTTAATAAAGATACCCGGGTCATACTTTTGCTGCGTTCATATCCTTTTTTGATTAACGACTGACTGTATCCTCTATTTTGAAACCTGTGTTTCATCTCTAATGCCCTAGCTTCGTAAGTCATAGGGTTTGAGCAGTTACGTTTTAGGCGAATAAATTCGCCAATCGGTACTCCTGAAATTTGATGTTTCGGATGGGAGCTTGTAGCATGTAGGATTGCAGTAGTAGCAGTCTCTTTCCGAAATATATCAGTGCTTAGGAGCCCATCACCATCAATCGTAATACATAAATCCAAAAAATCGATTGAGGTAGAACTGTATTTGGAAGTTAACCTAATATTCAGGCTGTTGTGGTTGAGCACATCGACAAACTGACCAAAATCCTCCGCACTGCCCTGCCAGAGGATTAGGATGTCATCAATGTATCTCAACCACAACAGAACCCGATCCGTCATAGCACTGTTGGCCTCTATAAAGACCACCTCACGTTCCCACCAACCTAAAAAAAGGTTGGCATATGAGGGGGCACATGCCGCCCCCATTGCAGTACCCCTTAACTGTAAATAAAATTTATTCTTAAACAGAAAATAATTATGTGTAAGAATAAAAGACATCAGCTCCATCAAAAAATCCACTAAAGGTCATGTCAGATTAGTCATTGAGAGAAATTTGTATGATGCCGCCAAACCGTCCTGGTGATGGATGGAGGTATAAAGTGCCTCTACATCACATGTTGCTAACATCACATTTTCATCAACAATGATTTCATCCAGTCTTGATAGAGCATCCATAGTGTCACGCAAGAAGGTAGGTAGAGTCTCCACAATGGGATACAAAAAAGTATCTATGAAGCGGCAGATTGGTTCACTAAGACCCCCAATCCCTGCCACAATGGGCCTACCTGGTGGGTTTAGGGGGTGTTTGTGAACCTTAGGTAAAATGTAGAACGTCGGTGCAACCGGAAATTTGATTATTAGACCTATACAGATTTGTAATGTAATTGTACCCTGCGAGCAGGCACTCTCCAGGATACAATCCAACTCCAACTTACATTTTTCTGTTGGATCAGAACCAAGTTCAGAGTAGCACTTGATGTCTTTTAATTGTCTGAAGACCTCTTTTTCATATTGAATTTTAGGCCAGATCACCACGTTACCACCTTTATCTGCCGGTTTAATTTCCACATTGGATAGTTTACTCAGGTCCGTAAGAGTCCTCCATTGTGAGCCAGATAGATTATTAAATCCTGTCTTTTTTGGTATGTTTAGTATGTCCTCAGTAACAAGATTAGCAAAAATGTCAATGCATGAATTAGTTTGTATAGGAGGATAGAAAGTTGATTTAGGCTTGAAATAAGATACTAAACTCAACTTATTAACTGTACCCATAACGGCCAGTGATGGTAAGACAAGATCCTGTAATATCTCACGCTCCTGTGTATTAAGGACCGTGTCATCCTCGTGACTGCTCTCCTCAATACTGGAAAATTTGTTGAAGTGTTTTGTAAGGAGCAGTTTGCGACAAAACAAATTTAAATCCTTGATCCAATCAAATTTGTTAATATGAAACGTAGGAGAGAAAGAAAGTCCTTTCCGAAGAACAAATAATTGTTCATCGGAGAGGACCACATCAGAAAGATTAATAATAGTTAATTCGTCACTCACCACTTGGCATATTTGCCCCTTCTCCTCCTGCCTTTGTAGCCGTATCACACTCTGTCTCTTAGTTGACGACTTCCCACGCCTTGTCCTCCTGGCGACTGATCTTGTCCTTGACTTTGTCCTAAAAAAGCTGATGGACCTGCATCTCCTACCACCGAGTGCCTGGAGTCGTAGTCCAAAGAGTCAATATCTGTTGATGTAGCACCGGATACAGCAGCAGTGTTAGTTGCATTCTTGGGTCTTGATTTCTTGGTAGTTCTACTGCCATGTTGCCAATTGTAAACCTTATCTGTTTCGTAGTCGACAGAATCACGATTAAACTTAAGTTTCTTGATATCAGTAATTTCAGTTTCATATTTCACAATGTCTTCCTCAATTGTTTTAACAAATTGCAGATCATTAGGGTCAAGATTTTTTTGTATCATCTCTATTTCTAGAGAGACTTCCTTAAAGGTATTGGAGTCATGTTCGATAAGAATAGACATCAATTCGAACGAACAGTTGTTAAGTACTCACTCCCATCTGACTGTATGATTTGGATCACTGAATTGGAATGCAGGGAATGTTTTAATTCTTAAACCCCTAGGTATAAGTTTGTGATCAAGATATCTCTCTAGGGCAGTTTTATTCCACCATACTCTTGCAGGCTTACGCATTAGTGCATTTAGGAGCTTAATGTTGTCCCTCCCCACAGCTGATACCAGTTGTGGTGCCTGAATGTGGCTGACATCAGCCATAAAAAATATTTCATCTGTGTTTTCTAAACATTCTTGCTCTCTAGCATTAAAATCCATTATTATTAATTCTACAAAAGACCATCAAATAGTATTATGTTGGTGGAGCAGGTATTCCAAGAACACTGAAATAGACAGTAACAATATATAACATACACAGGGGATGAATACCGCATCAACTTCCAATTAATATATGCAATGTCTAAACCTACAGTATCTTAACCAGAAAAAGTAAATGAGCAGGATGTGGTCCGCTGCTCTCGCGGGATTTCGTGATGTCATTCAGCTCTACATTCAGGAGCATAGAGAATACAGCATGTATTACGAGAATCACCAGCGCCACCTAGCTGGAACCCAGTTGAATTACATAATAAACGGACATTTCAATCAGAAGTATATGATGTGCACCTTTGTGGAAGGTTTTTTGGCGCGAAATACGTCATAATACACAGCCCTATTTAAACGTTCTTGCTCCATGGCTCCAGTACCACCTGTGAAGAAGCCTTAGCGGGTGAAACGCATTGTGGGACTTTTTTAATTGTTGCTGCTGCTGACCCTGCCTGCTGACACTCTATTGGAACAATTTATTTTTTGTTTCCCATCCATGGAAATCGTGTTCTGTGTGGGTTGTGCTTGCCTGAGACTGCACTGCCTTGCCAATAAGGAGCTGAGTATCTTCCTTTGTTTCCCATCATTGTGATATATGTATTTGGGTCACTGAAGTACTTATTTACCATGTTTACATATGATATGCATTATGTTATGGCAATAGGCTTACAGGTTTCTGTCTATTCTTTTTCCCTTGTTCGGAGATTGATTTTTTTAAATTTCTTTTTTTCTTTCGCAGAATATGGTTTGTGTTTAATTAGGCATATTAATCATTTCTTCTCTCCCTCTACCACTCTAGATCATTACTATTATTTATATGCAGGTTATCCCTGTTCCTGCCATGAAGATCTAAAATTACCATGTTGTGGTTCCGATTTCCCTACATTGTAGGGGATATTATTATCTTCGGCACTGATGGTGTTAAACCTTTGAGATGGACATCTGTACTGCTGATATGTCTACTTATATGGTCCGTGGACTGTGGATGGATCTTTAATCATGAACATTATGTATCTACTCTTTTGGGTCTATGAATGGCCTGGGTAGGGCTGGTGCAATTACTGTGCAAAAAAACAACAAAAAATATCTTTCTCACGAAAAGTGCATGTATCATCCAGCAGCCAATATCCCTGTGGGGCTTTTGAAAGCCTTGATAAACACAGCGCATGCGCGAGGAATCGTTTTCCCTGATCGCGTATATGAGAAGTTAATCTCAGTGAGGGCTAAGTCAATACCTCAACAAAGATGGCCGATACTGTCAGCAGCCTGCAATGCACATGAGCGGGATGTGGTCCGCTGGTCTCGCTGGATTTTGTGATGCCATTCAGCTCTACATTCCAGAGCATAGAGAATACAGCATGTATTACGAGAATCACCAGCGCCACCTAGCTGGAACCCAGTTGAATTATATAATAAACGGACATTTCAATCAGGAAGTATATGATGTGCACCATTGTGGAAGGTTTTTTGGCGCGAAATACGTCATAATACACAGCCCTATTTAAACGTTTTTGCTCCATGGCTCCAGTACCACCTGTGAAGAAGCCTTAGCGGGCGAAACGCGTTGTGGGACTTTTTTAATTGTTGCTGTTGCTGACCCTGCCTGCTGACACTCTATTGGGACAATTTATTTTTTGTTTCCCATCCATGGAAATCGTTTTTTGTGGGTTGTGCTTGCCTGAGACTGCACTGCCTTGCCAATAAGGAGCTGAGTATCTTCCTTTGTTTCCCATCATTGTGATATATGTATAAGGGTCACTGAAGTACTTATTTAACATGTTTCCATATGATATGCATTATGTCATGGCAATAGGCTTACAGGTTTCTGTCATCTAATATCCTGCATATTGGTATAGCACACCTGTTATTTACTTTAAAATATTGTATTTTGTTCAATTTTCAAGGGTTAATATTTAATTTACTTCAGATCAGTATCATTTACTATGGCCGGCCGGTCTTTTGTCTTCACTGTGGGAACTATGTTCCCATAGTGATCACTCATTCTTTGATACTGTATTATTCATGCTGGGTTTACAATATTGTACTTTTGTGGTTTCTTTTGCGTTTATTTATATGATTTTCTGATTTATTCAGTCAGGCAGGCTCTTCAGTCAGCTGTTTGTGTCTTTCATTATTTTTTTATTTAATAAATTACCATTACTATTTTTGCATATACTTGTCTGAGTGCTTTTTAGAGGTTTTCTTTTTTGTGTTTATATATTTACCCTTTCCTCTAGCACCGCCTAGCAGTTAACGTGTTTTCTGTGATTTCTTTCTCAGATTTACTTTTTCTGGTTAAGATAGGTTTAGACATTGCATATATTAATTGGTAGTTGATGCAGTATTCACCCCCTGTGCATGTTATATATTGTTACTGTCTATCAGTGTTCTTGGAATACCTGCTCCACCAACATAATACTATTTGATGGTCTTTTGTAGAATTAATAATAATGGATTTTAATGCTAGAGAGCAAGAACGTTTAAAAAACGCAGATGAAATATTTTTTATGGCTGATGTCAGCCACATTCAGGCACCACAACTGGTATCAGCTGTGGGGAGGGACAATATTAAGCTCCTAAATGCACTAATGCGTAAGCGTGCAAGAGTATGGTGGAATTAAACTGCCCTTGAGAGATATCTTGATCACAAACTTATACCTAGGGGTTTAAGAATTAAAACATTCCCTGCATTCCAATTCAGTGATCCAAATCATAAAGTCATATGGGAGGGAGTACTCAACAACTGTTCGTTCGATTTAATGTTTATTCTTATCGAACATGACTCCAATACCTTTAAGGAAGTCTCTCTAGAAATAGAGATGATACAAAAAAATCTTGACCCTAATGATCTGCAATTTGTTAAAACAATTGAGGAAGACATTGTGAAATATGAAACTGAAATTACTGATATCAAGAAACTTAAGTTTAATCGTGATTCTGTCGACTACCAAAAAGATAAGGTTTACAATTGGCAACATGGCAGGAGATCTACCAAGAAATCAAGACCCCAGAATGCAACTAACACTGCTGCTGTATCCGGTGCTACATCAACAGACATTGACTCTTCGGACTACGACTCCAGGCACTCAGTGGAAGGAGATGCAGGTCCATCATCTTTTTTAGGACAAAGTCAAGGACAAGCTCAATCGCCAGGAGGACAAGGCGTGGGAAGTCGTCAACTAAGAGAAAGAGTGCGATACGGCTACAAAGGCAGGAGGAGAAGGGGCAAATATGCCAAGTGGTGAGTGACGAATTAACTATTATTAATCTTTCTGATGTGGTCCTCTCCGATGAACAATTATTTGTTCTTCGGAAAGGACTTTATTTCTCCCCTACGTTTCATATTAACAAATTTGTTTGGATCAAGGATTTAAATTTGTTTTGTCGCAAACTGCTCCTTACAAAACACTTCAACAAATTTTCCAGTACTGAGGAGAGCAGTCACGAGGATGACACGGTCCTTAATACACAGGAGCGTGAGCTATTACAGGATCTTGTCTTACCATCACTGGCCGTTATGGGTACAGTTAATGAGTTGAGTTTAGTATCTAATTTCAAGCCTAAATCAACTTTCTGTCCTCATATACAAACTAATTCATGCATTGAAATTTTTGCTAATCTTGTTACTGAGGACATACTAAATTTACCAAAAAAGACAGGATTTAATAATCTATCTGGCTCACAATGGAGGGCTCTTACGGACCTGAGTAAACTATCCAATGTGGAAATTAAACCGGCAGATAAAGGTGGTAACGTGGTGATCTGGCCTAAAATCCAATATGAAAAAGAGGTCTTTAGACAATTAAAAGACATCAAGTGCTACTCTGAACTTGGTTCTGATCCAACAGAATAATTTAAGTTAGAGTTGGATTGTATCCTAGAGAGTGCCTGCTCGCAGGGTACAATTATATTATAAATCTGTAAAGGTCTAATAACCAAATTTCCGGTTGCACCGACGTTCTACATTTTACCTAAGGTTCACAAACACCCCCTGAACCCACCAGGTAGGCCCATTGTGGCAGGGATTGGGGGTCTTAGTGAACCGATCTGCCGCTTCATAGATACTTTTTTGTATCCCATTGTGGAGACTCTACCTACCTTCATATGATATGCATTATGTTATGGCAATAGGCTTACAGGTTTCTGTCATCTAATATCCTGCATATTGGTATAGCACACCTGTTATTTACTTTACAATATTGTATTTTGTTCAGTTTTCAAGGGTTAATATTTAACTACCTTCAGCTCAGTATCATTTACTATGGCCGGCCGGTCTTTTGTCTTCACTGTGGGAACTATGTTCCCATAGGGATCACTCACTTTTTGATACTGTATTATTCATGCTGGGTTTACAATATTGTACTTTTGTGGTTTCTTTTGGGTTTATTTATATGATTTTATGATTTATTCAGTCAGGCAGGCTCTTCAGTCAGCTGTTTGTGTCTTTAATTATTTTTTGATTTAATAAATTACCATTACTATTTTTGCATATACTTGTCTGAGTGCTTTTTAGAGGTTTTCTTTTTTGTGTTTATATATTTACCCTTTCCTCTAGCACCGCCTAGCAGTTAACGTGTTTTCAGCGATTTCTTTCTCAGATTTACTTTTTCTGGTTAAGATAGGTTTTGACATAGCATATATTAATTGATAGTCGATGCGGTATTCATCCCCTGTGTATGTTATATATTGTTACTGTCTATCAGTGTTCTTGGAATACCTGCTCCACCAACATAATACTATTTGATGGTCTTTTGTAGAATTAATAATAATGGATTTTAATGCTAGAGAGCAAGAACGTTTAAAAAACGCTGATGAAATATTTTTTATGGCTGATGTCAGCCACATTCAGGCACCACAACTGGTATCAGCTGTGGGGAGGGACAACATTAAGCTCCGAAATGCACTAATGCGTAAGCGTGCAAGAGTATGGTGGAATAAAACTGCCCTAGAGAGATATCTTGATCACAAACTTATACCTAGGGGTTTAAGAATTAAAACATTCCCTGCATTCCAATTCAGTGATCCAAATCATACAGTCAGATGGGAGTGAGTACTTAACAACTGTTCGTTCGAATTAATGTCTATTCTTATCGAACATGACTCCAATACCTTTAAGGAAGTCTCTCTAGAAATAGAGATGATACAAAAAAATCTTGACCCTAATGATCTGCAATTTGTTAAAACAATTGAGGAAGACATTGTGAAATATGAAACTGAAATTACTGATATCAAGAAACTTAAGTTTAATCGTGATTCTGTCGACTACCAAACAGATAAGGTTTACAATTGGCAACATGGCAGGAGAACTACCAAGAAATCAAGACCCAGAATGCAACTAACACTGCTGCTGTATCCGGTGCTACATCAACAGATATTGACTCTTCGGACTACGACTCCAGGCCCTCGGTAGAAGGAGATGCAGGTCCATCAGCTTTTTTAGGACAAAGTCAAGGACAAGATCAGTCGCCAGGAGGACAAGGCGTGGGAAGTCGTCAACTAAGAGACAGAGTGCGATACGGCTACAAAGGCAGAAGGAGAAGGGGCAAATATGCCAAGTGGTGAGTGACGAATTAACTATTATTAATCTTTCTGATGTGGTCCTCTCCGATGAACAATTATTTGTTCTTCGGAAAGGACTTTCTTTCTCCCCTACGTTTCATATTAACAAATTTGATTGGATCAAGGATTTAAATTTGTTTTGTCGCAAACTGCTCCTTACAAAACACTTCAACAAATTTTCCAGTATTGAGGAGAGCAGTCACGAGGATGATACGGTCCTTAATACACAGGAGCGTGAGCTATTACAGGATCTTGTCTTACCATCACTGGCCGTTATGGGTACAGTTAATGAGTTGAGTTAAGTATCTAATTTCAAGCCTAAATCAACTTTCTGTCCTCCTATACAAACTAATTCAAGCATTGACATTTTTGCTAATCTTGTTACTGAGGACATACTAAACTTACCAAAAAAGACAGGATTTAATAATCTATCTGGCTCACAATGGAGGGCTCTTACGGACCTGAGTAAACTATCCAATGTGGAAATTAAACCGGCAGATAAAGGTGGTAACGTGGTGATCTGGCCTAAAATTCAATATGAAAATGAGGTCTTCAAACAATTAAAAGACATCAAGTGCTACTCTGAACTTGGTTCTGATCCAACAGAAAAATGTAAGTTGGAATTGGATTGTGTCCTGGAGAGTGCCTGCTCCCAGGGTACAATTACATTACAAATCTGTAAAGGTCTAATAACCAAATTTCCGGTTGCACCGACGTTCTATATTTTACCTAAGGTTCACAAACACCCCCTAAACCCACCAGGTAGGCCCATTGTGGCAGGGATTGGGGGTCTTAGTGAACCAATCTGCCGCTTCATAGATACTTTTTTTTGTATCCCATTGTGGAGAATCTACCTACCTTTTTGCGTGACACTATGGATGCTCTATCAAGACTGGATGAAATCATTGTTGATGGAAATGTGATTTTAGCAACATGTGATGTAGAGGCACTTTATACCTCCGTTAAAAAAAAAGAAAAAAGAAAAAACACAAAAGCGCACCAAGATGAGAGGTATATATTGTATTAGCAACAAATAAAAATAGTAGTAATTTACATATAAAATTTCTTTAATAATCCCCGATTCTGATGTCTATCACAGGAGTAGGGCGTCACATAGGAAATAGAAGGGTAGTCTCAGTTCTGGGAGATCAGACCCGCGCGCTGGGGCTGTCTCCGTTCAGTCTCCTATCCTCCACGTGTGGTAGTGTGGTGAGGAGTGTAGCGCGCATGCGCAGGAACCGGAGTCCTCTATAGGTGTCCTTAGGATGCCTGTCCGTTTTTGATAGCATAGAAACAATCGGGAACGGGCAGAAACGATACACTTGAATGTGTACTGGTGGTGGTTAGTAAAACCGCCAGCCACAACAGTCGCGACGCGTTTCGTTTACCAAAGTAAACTTCTTCAGGCGATATCTGGGGCACCTGTTTAGGGGTCCTTTATAGGTCTAATGCTGTGCGTCATTGGCTAATACCCAATGACTGCATGGCCAATCAGGCTCGTATGCTGGTAGGGGCGGGCCACATTGAAAAGTCCTCCCTATTCATGTATTTGATTCATGAGGAATTAATGCTATATAAATATATAATGTGTGTAGAACGGTAAACAGACCTTAAGGGGATCCAAAAACATGTGTCCCATATAGTCAAGTGCATAAAATATGCATATTAACAGCATACACTTTGTTATTTATGCTGTTAATATGCATATTTTATTGCACTTGACTATATGGGAACACATCTTTTTGGCTCCCTTTAAGGTCTGTTTACCGTTCTACACACATTATATATTTATATAGTGCATTAATTCAAAAACAATAAACAAGAAACGAACATGTAGGAAAACCCTAGAGCACAATGACATAGAGAGATAAGAGAAAGCAGCCCCGCCGGCAGTCTGGTGAACTCAGGAATCAAATACATGAATAGGGAGGACTTTTCAATGTGGCCCGCCCCTACCAGCATACGAGCCTGATTGGCCATGCAGTCATTGGGTATTAGCCAATGACGCACAGCATTAGACCTATAAAGGACCCCTAAACAGGTGCCCCAGATATTGCCTGAAGAAGTTTACTTTGATAAACGAAACGCGTCGCGACTGTTGTGGCTGGCGGTTTTACTGCCCACCACCAGTACACATTCAAGTGTATCGTTTCTGCCCGTTCCCGATCGTTTCTATGCTATCAAAAACGGACAGGCATCCTAAGGACACCTATAGAGGGCTCCGGTTCCTGCGCATGCGTACTACACTCCTCACCACGCTACCACACGTGGAGGATAGGAGACTGAACGGAGACAGCCCCAGCGCGCGGGTCTGATCTCCCAGAACTGAGACTACCCTTCTATTTCCTATGTGACGCCCTACTCCTGTGATAGACATCAGAATCGGGGATTATTAAAGAAATTGTATATGTAAGTTACTACTATTTTTATTTGTTGCTAATACAATATATATCTCTCATCTTGGTGCGCTTTTGTGTTTTTTCTTTTTTGTTAACATTGGTATCGCCGTCGGAGTCTCCGGTGGAAGCCACAATTGGAGGTGGGGGAGACAATTCATAACACAAGAGCAGCAAAAGAACAGAGAGGGATCAACATTCCAAGTTTAAAGAGCCAGAGCGCGGACTGAACTTTTCAGCACTTTATACCTCCATCCATCACCAGGAAGGTTTGACGGCATCATACAAATTTCTCTCAATGACTAATCTGACACGAACTTTAGTGGAGTTTTTGATGGAGCTGATGTCTTTTTTTCTTACACATAATTATTTTCTGTTTAAGAATAAATTTTATTTACAGTTAAAGGGTACTGCAATGGGGGCGGCATGTGCCCCCTCATATGCCAACCTTTTTTTAGGTTGGTGGGAACGTGAGGTGGTCTTTATAGAGGCCAACAGTGCTATGACGGATCGGGTTCTGTTGTGGTTGAGATACATCGATGACATCGTGATCCTCTTGCAGGGCAGTGCGGAGGATTTTGTTCAGTTTGTCGATGTGCTCAACCACAACAGCCTGAATATTAGGTTAATCTCCAAATACAGTTCTACATCAATTGATTTTTTGGATTTATGTATTACGATTGATTGTGATGGGCACCTAAGCACTGATATATTTCGGAAAGAGACTGCTACTAATGCAGTCCTACATGCTACAAGCTCCTATCCGAAACATCAAATTTCAGGAGTACCGATTGGTGAATTTATTCGCCTAAAACGTAACTGCTCAAACCCTATGACTTACGAAGCTAGGGCATTAGAGATGAAACACAGGTTTCAAAATGAGGTACAGTCAGTCGTTAATCAAAAAGATATGACGCAGCAAAAGTATGACCCGGGTATCTTTATTAAAACAAAACTAAAGAACCAGATTCTCCCATAAAATAAGATTTATTGGTACGTATAACCAGCAGTGGAATCAGCTACGTGAAACTTTGCAAAAGCATTGGTCAATCCTTATGATGGACTCTGACCTCAGACAAAAACTTGGACCCAAAGTAGAGCTAACAAGCAGAAGGTCTCCTAATTTAAGAGACAAGTTGGTTCACAGCCACTACACTGCGCAAAGTACTCCTACTTTTTTGTCAACATTTGACAAAAAAGGATTTTTCAAATGCGGTGGCTGCTCTGCTTGTAAATTTGCTAAGCAAACCTCTACCTTTCAAGATCATAAGGGACAGCATGAGTTTAAGATCAAACAGTTTTTGACCTGTCGCTCTAAAGGGGTGATCTATTACCTGTTGTGTCCCTGCAATAAAATGTATGTAGGGATGACAACTAGAGAAGTTCGTTTCAGAATATTGGAACACAGTCGGAACATTACACTGGCGACACACTTTATTCGAGCTCGGCTAGTCCCACGAATTCGGGTATAACCGGGTGTATTGAGTTTTGTGACTGTTTTCTGCCCGAGTGCATTGAGGTATTTTCCAGGCAGGGATTGAAGCATTTTATTCCCGCTGGCTGCAATACTGCACAGTATATATATATATATATACTGCATTACAATTCATGAATTTATGCCATCTGGTAGACACGCGAAGCATTGCAGCCTATTAAATCCTAATCATTATCATTTAACAGATCAGCCGCCCGTCAGCCAGGCATGAACCCAGGCTGGGAAGGCAAACGCAACAGGGCTTGTCAGAGGTGAGGAGCGGCGCATTCCAGGTATCTGCCAGGTACATACTGGGTATTTGCTCGAATAAAGTGTGTCGGTGCAGTAAATCAGCATCTAAACATTTTTTACAGGAACACAAGGCTGACAATTCATTTCTCTCCGCGTTCGCAATAGAACATGTCTCCTTGGGGATACGTGGAGGAGATATTGAAAGAGCACTCCTGCAACATGAATGCAGGTGGATTGTCACCTTAGGTTCCATGCTACCCAATGGTCTTAATGACTATTTGGGATTTGCAATGTTCCTGTAATGCCACTTGCTATCTCTTTCCCATATTTTTGGCCTCTCCTCTGCCCGCCCTTTTTCTTTATTAATTTCATGTTCATGCATAACAATAATGTGTTTTAGGGAATTTCCCTTTTTAGGGTTTTTTTTATGGTTGTAGGGGTTTAGGTTAATGACTGTTTTTTATGATTTATTTATTAACAGCTTTTTACAGTTCCCCACACATCATCCCCATATTCTATTTACCATTATTGAAGAAAAAGTGGGGATGACCCCCAGGTGGTGCTTCTAATATGCCAGGTAGTCCAATGAATGATGTATAAACATTTAAAGAAATCGGTATAACTAAGTGAATAAAGCAGTCTGAGTGTCCCGTGGGTGTGCCGATGGTGTATGCGGGCCTGAATACCCTCACCTCACCTGTTTGTAGCCGTTGGAAGGGATATCCCCACGCCGATGGAACACTTCCCCCCCTGAAAGATGAATGGTAGGGTGCTGGTCTCCTCAGCCGAACATGCGGCAACCCGGTAGAAAGAGACTGCCAGATGTAATGGAGATCTGCATGTGAAATCTCCTGTCGTCTCACCGGGTGCCTGCTGGAGGTCTCCTGGTGTGCCGGTCCGTCGCTGCAGGGGGGTAGGTGGCGGCTGCTGGTGGGGAAGATGGAGCGCTCCAATCCTCCGCGCTGAATCCGTGAGTGTTGTAACTTCCCGGGACAGGTGAGGGAGCGGGGTTATCGGCTGCACACTGGCTGAAGGGGAAATCCTCTCAGATCGAACAGCTGCTCCGCATTCAAATGACCGAGGCGTGCTGCAATGCTTGGGTAAAGATCAGGAACGTGGTGAGAGAGCAGAGCACTGCCGTGGAAAGGAAAATCAAAAAAAGAGGGCCTGATGCAAAAAAATAAATTATTTATTAGGCATGATAGCCAAAAAGAACAAACACACTAAGGTTTAAAACTCTGACGCGTTTCCCGCCGTGGAGGCGCTTTATCAAAGAGTGCTAACTGCACCGACACACTTTATTCGAGCAAATTCCCAGTATGTACCTGGAAGATACCTGGAATGCGCCGCTCCTCACCTCTGACAAGCCCCGTTGCGTTTGCCTTCCCAGCCTGGGTTCATGCCTGGCTGACGGGCGGCTGATCTGTTAAATGATAATGATTAGGATTTAATAGGCTGCAATGCTTCGCGTGTCTACCAGATGGCATAAATTCATGAATTGTAATGCATTATATATATATATACTGTGCAGTTTTGCAGCCAGCGGGAATAAAATGCTTCAATCCCTGCTTGGAAAATACCTCAATGCACTCGGGCAGAAAACAGTCACAAACCTCAATACACCCGGGTATACCCGAATTCGTGGGACTAGCCGAGCTCGAATAAAGTGTGTCGCCAGTGTAATGCTCCATAGAAGTCGGATTATATAATGGTCAGAGGCAAGTGCACGCCCACAATTAAGTTAATGCTGAATGGTATATGCTGAGGGATATAAGCAATCAGTCAAATCCTCAGTCCAGCAAGATCTGCAATAGGAGAAGCGCCCTAAACCTCTGAACACAATATCAATCTGATGGAGCTTGACAATAAACAACAGTTAACATGTGAAACAATAATCAAAAACAGAAGACTAATATCCCTACAAAAACAAAACAATTTTCAAAAAAGAAAGAAATCAATCAGTCCAAAGACAGTAAAAAACTATATATAAATGAACACTATATTATAAATAGATAAAAAAAAAATATATAATGATAAATGTATCCCTTAATATATATAGAAAGTGATCTAATATACATAAGTTACAGTATGTGATAAAAGAAAACTGAAGTGGTTATAGGTATATAAAAGAATATGTGAAATTAATAAAAATAAATATGCCTAATAAGAAATAATAAAGTTAATCATAAATATTTAAAATATAATAAAGAGTAATGATAAACATTTAGTCTTACAAAAATTATATAAAATAAGTAAAATGAAACCAAAAAACAAAATAATTTAAAAAACCCTGTTGTAATGTGAAGTGTTATATGATAGTCACCAATTTTTATAATACACTAACATGATATATCATAGTATGATATCCTAAAGTAATATTTCATATAATAAAAAATATTAAAGCATAATACAGTAGATATATATAAATGTATATCACATATATATATGTAGAAAATTTAAACGTATATGATTATGAATAAATGATAAATTAAAAGTATATCAAATATAAATTGAAGATCATAATGTGGTGACATGTCCTTAAATGTAGATCACAAACAAAAATGGTAAAGGAATATGGCTATAGATAGTCATATAAACAGAATATCCAAATATGATAATATATTAAACCAAAACATAATCTTGAAACAAATCTTCAAAAAAAGTATACAATGAAGAATAAATATCTTAACTTAATACATAAATAATCAATTAGAAAAAATGAACAAAAATGAATGAAAGCTGTTGAATAAACATATTATTATAAAAAATGCTTCAATTCCCAATCGACATTGATGCCGGAGGGTTGCATGGTATCTAAGCTATACATCCAGAACATTTCCTTTCTGTTTAACATGCCCAATCTATCTCCTCCCCGAGTTGGGGCATGTATATGGTCTATGCCTGAGAATGTGAAATTTTTAATAGTCCCCTTAGGGCAAATGGAAAAATGTCTCGAGACCGGGTGTGATTGGTCTTTTTTGTTAATTGCACGGACATGTTTCCATAATTCTATTCTTGAGGGGTCGTATAGTACGACCCACATAGCCCTTTTCACACCCGCATCTTAAAAGATATACAGTGTAACTGGAGTTACAATTGATGAAGGTGTGTATAGTGTGTTCTCTGTTGGGGTTTATACAAATAACCCTTTTTCTTTTTTTAGCAAACTTACATATCCCACAGTGTCCACATGGGAAGAACCCTTTGGGTATGTTTTTTATCCTTTTGTGATTGGTGCTAGAATCAAACATGCTGGGGGAGAGGAATGTACCCAACGATTTGGCCTTTCTAAATACAAATTTTAGCTTATTAGTAAGAACTGTAGTCAAATCTTTGTCCAGTTTCAAGGTGTCCCAATGCTTATGGATAATGGATCGTATACGATCTGACTGTCTGCTCTGTTGAGTGATAAACAATGGTGTTGTCACTTCATCATGTTTTGATCTCTTTTTGGAGGATGATAGAAGATCCCTTCTATCTAATGTTTTAACAGCTGTATAGGCCTCTGTGATATCATGTCGATTATAACCCCTAGATAAAAATCTTGAGGTTAGATCTTTGGATTGTATATCGAATGATTCCTCAGTAGAACACAACCTTTTTAATCGTGTAAATTGTCCCTTAAGGATGCCCTTTTTGAGGGACTTAGAATGATTGCTGTCCGCTCTAAGGTAGGAATTGCGTGCGTTGGATTTCCTGTAGATGTCACTTTGGATGCTACCCCGCATATCGACATACAGCATTAAGTCTAAATAATAAATGTGGTTAATATTCTCCTGATACGTGAAATGTAAATTGTGATCATTAGTATTAAGTAAGTGAATAAATGTTTGCAGTGATGTGAAGTCACCATCCCAGATAAACAGAAGATCATCTATATACCGTTTATAAAACTTAATATGGTGCCGAAAAGAATTTTTATCACTAAAAATGAAATCAGACTCCCAACAACCCCATAAAAAGATTTGCATATGAGGGTGCGAAAGAAGTGCCCATAGCGGTGCCCCGAATTTGTAAATAAAATTGTGAATCAAAAGAAAAGTAATTGTGCGTGAGTAAAAAAGTGATAGAATCTAGTAAAAAAGTGCATAGTGCTGGTGATAAGTGAGAAGATCTCAGAAAATGCTGTATGGCGAAAATGCCCTGATCATGTTTGATGATGTTATAAAGGGAGGTAACGTCCATAGTCACCCATCTATAACTCTCTCGCCATTGTACTTTGTTAAGATCAAAAATTAACTGACTAGAGTCCTTCAGAAAAGATGGAAGTGACTGTACGATTGGTTGCAAGTAAGCGTCTATGAATCGAGAGAGCCCATCTCCCAAAGATCCAATGCTCGCCACAATGGGACGTCCCGGGGGACTTGTGAGCGATTTATGGATCTTCGGGAGATGGTGAAAGATGGGGACTATGGGGTTAGGGGAGCATAAAAATTCAAATTCTTTTTTGCTTAATACATAAAGTTCTCTGCCTAGTTCCAGCAAATCATTCAGTGCATGAGAGAAATTGGTGGTGGGGTCTGACGGTAATTTACAATATGCTTGTTCATCCGATAACTGTCTTAAGGCCTCCTGCCTATAGTTTTCAGCTGATTGTACAACAATCGCACCACCCTTGTCAGCATTTTTTATCACAATGGTTTTGTCCTCTTTTAGAGTTTGTAATTCTTGTATTTCAAGGGTGGTGAGATTGTTGCAACGAAAAGGATCATGTTTGCAATTCTCAGCTAAAATCCTCAGATCCTTTTCCACCAATTTCTCAAATGTAGTGATAAAGGCACTTTTGGAACCATAGGGACAAAAGGTAGATTTCTTCCTAAATGTGGTGTGTTCAAAGCTAAGGAAATTAGAAAGGGACACATCCTCAACATCATTCTCCATTTCCTGTTCCATACGTAGATCTTCTAAATCAGAGATCACACAGTATTCTTTAAATGAAAAATCAGAGCAAGCCTGTTCTGTTGTGTCATCTCCCCTATCATCAGGAGATGGCTCCACAGAATCGCATATAATGGGTGCAATATACCTTGAACTGTTACAAAATAATTTTTTCAAAGACAGCTTGCGAATGAATCGCTGTAGATCAATGTAGGTATCAAAGAGGTCGAAGTCACTTTGAGGAGCAAAATTCAACCCTCGGTTAAGTAGGGATAATTGTCCTGATGTCAATGTCTTATGTGAGATGTTAATGACATTACAGTCTTCAGATGTTAAGAGTATTTTTTCCTCTTGGTTGCCCCTCTTGATCCCCCTCTTCCTCTTTGACCTCCTTGTCCTTGTTAGTTTTTTGACTCCTGTGGTCTGGTAGATTGGGAAAAATAGCCCGATGTACTGGGTATGGGAACATCTCGTGCTGTTTGGCCCGAAGGGCTTTTTCCTCTCCATGTGTCTAATGTAATATCAAAGGACACTGATGGGTATTTATTCTCATTCTCTGATGTGTCAGACTCATAACTAGAAGTATCAGTGTATTTTGACTTTAATATGGATTTCTTCGGTGTGCT
The DNA here is from genome assembly GCA_036426205.1 of Ascaphus truei. Taxonomy (NCBI): domain Eukaryota; kingdom Metazoa; phylum Chordata; class Amphibia; order Anura; family Ascaphidae; genus Ascaphus; species Ascaphus truei. The sequence goes on from CM071568.1 coordinate 180,712,553, forward strand.
GGATGTCTTATCAGTGTGAAAAAGGCTATGTGGGTCGTACTATACGACCCCTCAAGAATAGAATTATGGATCACTTCCTGCCGGAGCTAAGGATCGTGAGAGTTCCCTTGCTTCTTTTCCTCCTCTACCAAGATGGCGGCGGAAGCCCAACTCGACGCGTTTCGACGTGATGACGTCTTCTTCAGGAGTGGCTTATGGGTACTTACAGCTCGGTATATATACCTACTACCTTGCTGTGATAGGTGCTTTACGTAAAGCACCTATCACAGCAAGGTAGTAGGTATATATACCGAGCTGTCAGTACCCATAAGCCACTCCTGAAGAAGACGTCATCACGTCGAAACGCGTCGAGTCGGGCTTCCGCCGCCATCTTGGTAGAGGAGGGAAAGAAGCAAGGGAACTCTCACGATCCTTAGCTCCGGCAGGAAGTGACGTCACGATCCGGAAGTGACGTTCGCGGACGCTGCCAGCGGGTAGAAGCAGACGAGACGACCTATGCTGCATCTGAGATAACATCCCCAATGCTGTATTTCCTCATTTGAATGCGGAGCAGCTGTTCGATCTGAGAGGATTTCCCCTTCTAGCTACGCAGTGTAGCGGTGTCAGCCAGTGTGCAGCCGATAACCCTGCTCCCTCACCTGTCCCGGGAAGTTACAACACTGACGGATTCAGCGCGGAGGATTGGAGCGCTCCGTCTTCCCCACCAGCAGCCGCCACCTACCCCCCTGCAGCGACGGACC
>CM071568.1:180713501-180778208 GCA_036426205.1 Ascaphus truei
TATTCAGGCCCGCATACACCATCGGCACACCCACGGGACACTCAGACCGCTTTATTCACTTAGTTATACCGATTTCTTTAAATGTTTATACATCATTCATTGGACTACCTGGCATATTAGAAGCACCACCTGGGGGTCATCCCCACTTTTTCTTACATGGACTGACAATTGGTTGGTAGCTCATACCAACAAGGTAGATTATTCTATTATCCCAATAGGGCTGATGATGCAAGATTTTTTTTGATATTCTATATATTTTTTCATTAAGACTGTTAATCACACACTACAACCCTTTTATTAGCACTTTTATAGCCTCAATTCCAAAGTCTTTTTTTGCAAAACAATCATGGAGGATATTGAACAATCTGAAAATGAAGATATACAAAGTAATCTTTTTGTTCAGACTTGCAGCGATAATACTAAAAGAATTAAGCGAGCTGAACATGTTTTTGACAATTCCATTGAGTTTGTATGTGAGGAAAACTCTGATTTGACAGCACATTTCCTCAAATTAGAAAAATTATTAACAGATAACATCCGATTATGGTGGGACATAACCACATTAGAGAATTACACTAAAACCAAAAGAATTCCAAGAGGGCTGAGAATTAAAAAGGCACCTACTTTTGGTTTTAGTAGTAAAGAATTTGAGGAAAAATGGAAATCAACTTTAAATGATTGTTCATTCAAACTCATGGGATTGATCATTGAACACAAGATGACAGAAAGAGCATCACTGGGTATTGAGATTAAATCTCTACAGAACAAGCTTAAATCCTATGAACATATGGAACATTTTTCAAACAATGATAAAGTATTGTTGTCCAACATAGAAGCAATTGAAGACACAATAATGGAATAAAAGCAGTCTAAGTTCGACAGGGATCGCCTAGACTATGAGAGAAACCAGGTTTATACCTGGGAAAGACCTGGGAACCCTAACTCCAACAGAGGTAGATCAAGAACCCCCTCATACCCACATGCACATAAAGATAAGACATCCAGCACACCGAAGAAATCCATATTAAAGTCAAAATACACCGATACTTCTAGTTATGAGTCTGACACATCAGAGAATGAGAATAAATACCCATCAGTGTCCTTTGATATTACATCAGACACATGGAGAGGAAAAAGCCCTTCGGGCCAAACAGCACGAGATGTTCCCACACCCAGTACATTGGGCTATTTTTCCCAATCTACCAGACCACAGGAGTCAAAAAACTACCAAGGACAAGGAGGTCAAAGAGGAAGAGGGGGATCAAGAGGGGCAACCAAGAGGAAAAAATACTCTTAACATCTGAAGACTGTAATGTCATTAACATCTCACATAAACAGTTGTAATATAAATATAAATATACAAAATATATATACTGTTGTACTATAAATATAAATATACAAAATATATATACTGTTGTAATATAAATCAACAGAAATAACAAAAATATTATATACAGTACTGTAGGTGTACAGTACATTTTTTGATCTAATTTTTTTTTTAAAGTTTTATAAATATATTTACGCGTTAGTTACGCTTGGTGCCCTTTTGCGTTCTCGTTTTTTCCGTGTTCATGATAGCTCACGGTGGTTGCTGGCACAACGAGGCCAGAAGTAGCTAACCAGCGCTGGATAGCAGCAAATATATATATATATATTTATATATACAGAGGCGGCTGATCTGAGTCTAAGTCGGCTAGATCCGCGGCTCTCAGATTATCCCGGTTAGGTGCGTTTTGTGGTCGTTTTCGCCCGGAGTGAACTGCGTTATTTTCGCGCTCGTAATATTAGCATTTTATTCTCGCTGTCTGCAATACTGCAATGCTGTGTAAAAACTCAGGGGGCGTTTGCGAGCTGTTGTCTTGGAAGTCTAATACCTTCACGGTTCAACCTACGTCAGTACACAGTCTGTGTGTGCGCACGCAGTAATTCTAAATTTGCATATTTAAAGTATACATGCATTTGCAGTGCTGTTCTGCAGTACAGTATGTCTCAGTATGTCTCATTTGAAAATTGTTGAAACGCAGTGTCAGTAACAGTGTCACATTTCAGCATATACAGCGCTCTCTCCTCGCTCAGGATAATTAACTGCACTGCAGGGTATTTCAACTTCTTATCTTCTCTACAATGCAGTACATCTCTCCCACACCATTCCTTTGAACGTGTGTCTGGTTTCAATCACATTCCTGCTTGACAGCAGGAATTTACTGCGCATGCGCCTGTAACTTCGCCCACTGCTTGCTTGCCTGAGTGAGTGACAAAAAAATGAAATGTTTTTTTTTTAATTGTAATTTTTTTTTCTCCACAAGCCTGCAAAAACCATCTTACTGTATTACGATATTCAATCTGTGCTATAGCTTTTGACTGCGACCCTGTGCGTTTGACTGCACATGGTTGATTTGTGTGCTTTTTACGTACTGTATTTGGGGATGTATTATTATGATGAACTGCCTTTTGAAATTAAAGTATGTCTTTAGCTTTGAAATTCATGCAGAGTTACCCTGTAGCCCCCTTCCCCACGAACGCTAGCTCAAGGACTTGAAAGTCACCCAACCCCCCCTCTCCACAAAGTCGTTAATTTACTGAATCTTGCCATTGTGTTCTGAATCCGTCCATAGCCGAGCTACAAAGCCTCACTGTGCCTGCGTGTAATCCTTTTTGAGATGGGAGATGCTTACTGCGCATGAGTCACCCAACCCCCCCTCTCCACAAAGTCGTTAATTTTCTGAATCTTGCCATTGTGTTCTTAATCTGTCCATAGCCGAGCTACAAAGCCTCACTGCGCCTGCATGTAATCCTTTTAGAGATAGAAGCTGCTTACTGCGCATGAGTCACCCAACCCCCCCTCTCCACAGAGTCGTTAATTTACTGAATCTTGCCATTGTGTTCTGAATCCGTCCATAGCCAAGCTACAAAGCCTCACTGCGCCTGCGTGTAATCCTTTTTGAGATGGGAGATGCTTGCTGCGCATGAGTCACCCAACCCCCCCCCCCCCCTCTCCAGAAAGTCGTTAATTTACTGAATCTTGCCATTGTGTTCTGAATCCGTCCATAGCCGAGCTACAAAGCCTCACTGCGCCTGTGTGTAATTCTCTTTGAGATGGGAATTTTGAGGCTTTGTTTTCGGCAACGCTTTGGAAAATCCCTTCACGAATTTGATTTGCACAGAGCAACACCTCTCTATGCGCCTGTGTGTAATCCTCTTTCGGATGGGAGCTAGTTTATTTCTGCTCATGCGCCTGTAACTTCACCCACCACTGCTTGCTTGAGTGCCCCCCCAAAAAAATTTATGATTTTTTAACTGTTATTTTATCCACAAGCCTGCAAAAAACATCATGATATTACGATATTACGATATTAAATCTGTGCGTTTGCCTGCACATGGTTGATTTGTGTGCTTTTTATGTACTGTATTTGGGGGTGTAGGGATCAAATTACAGTATTATGATGAACTGCCTTTTGAAATTACTGTACTCTACAGTATGTTATTTCTTTGAACTGCTGCACAACTAATCCTTCATCCCTCCCCCACGCACACACAAACTCTTATCGACAGACACCTCCACAGAGTCATTTATTTTCTGAAGTTAGTTAGTCATTGTGTTTTTAATACGTCCCTAGCCGAGCATCAATCGCCTCACTGTGCCTGCGTGTACTCTAATCCTTTTAGAGATGGGAGCTTGCTGCTTACTGCGCATGAGTCACCCAACCCCCTCTCTCCACAGAGTCGTTAATTTTCTGAATATTGCCATTGTGTTCTTAATCCGTCCATAGCCGAGCTACAAAGCCTCAGTGCGCCTGCGTGTAATCCTCTTTGAGATGGGAGCTAGCTGATTACTGCACTTGACTCACCCCAACCCCCCCCCCCCCCCCCAACCCTTTGATTCTTTGTTTACGGTAATGCTTTGGAAAATCCCTTCTTGATTTTGAAATGTAAATCTGATTTGCACAGCATTGTGAGAATTGAGAGTTAAAAAAACCATTAACTGATTCATGTTGTTTTGTCATTCATTCTTATTCATTGGTGTACTGTAAGGGGGGGTTTGTGGTTGTTGTCAATGATTATGATTAGCAGGAATGTGAATAAATATTTATTTTATTTTATCAGGAACTAAAAAATACAAATATAAAAATAATCATGAATAATACATAATGCAGTCTTTATTAAGTTCTTCTGGCAGATTGAAATTGGATAAACATTTAGAAAACATTTGTAAAACATGGGGAAACATGAATAATGCACATTTATAAGAATATTATTTACTAATATATACTGTAATGTATAATATATATAGTAATTTTCCGCCTTTATCTTGTTCCTCATTCTGTGTACAGTACAGTAGTTCATTGAGAGAGGAGATGTTTTGTGTACATCATTACGGCTGTTTATATACTGTACATTTGACTGTACAAACAGATTAGACTGGACACAACACCCCACCTCCCCCAGGCCACCCTTTTTTCCGGAAATGACAAGAAAACTAAAAATTAGTGCAGTTATGTGCGTACTGTATTATGGCATTGTGTGATGTCTAGTACTACTGTACATGGCTGGAGCTGCTTTCTCTGGAAAGAAAAAAATTGAGCAGTTAGTAGGCAGTTACTGTAGTACTGTCAAACTAGTCTATACTGGAACTACTGTATACTCTGACTACTGTTAAATACTATGTACTGTAACCTGATGGCTGCTGCTGCTCTCTCTGTAAAGAAAAAACTGTAACTACTGTATACTCTGACTATTGGGAAAGAAAAAAATCTGTGCCATACTTACCTGTATCATACTGTACTTACAATACTACAGCACAGTACTACTTTCCTGATGCTTGCCCATTACGCGCAATGACAATGGGCAACACAGTGGCAATATGGTCTATATATTTATTGCAGCGTTCCACGGTGAGTACATCATTCCAAAAACTCATTATGCCTTTCAACAACTCATTCGTTTTGGAGGGTTTCGCCACTTTCCTGATATGGTCCTTCAGCTGATGCCAGACCATTTCGATCGGATTGAAGTCTGGCGATCTGTCATTGGAAAAAAAGGACAATTAGTTTAAGAGATACAGAACACAGTAAAAACAGTGGGAAAAAAATGAGACATGGTTACCGCACTTACTCCACTGGCGTCTTCACCCAGTTGACACCGCGCTCAAGGATATGCGCAGTTGACACAGTGTGCTTCGGATCGTTGTCCTGGTAGAAGCGGTGACCATTCGGGAACTCGCGTGTGATGTATTGCACCTCAGGGACAATGTTGTCTTGGAAGAAAGCTTTATTCATGATTCCTATAGCAAGAAGAGAAAAGTGCTCAAAAAACTGCACAATAGTACAGTACAGTGCATACAGTAAGGCTACACTAGTAAAGTACAGTGCATAAGGCTACATTATATTTCATATATTTTACCTTCAAAGATGACAATGCATCCTGGTCCACGCCTAGAGATGGCACCCCACACATGCAGCTTCACGTGGTGTTTTGGCCGCGGCTTCAAAGATATGCGGCCTTTTTTGTGGAATGTAAAGCTTGCAAATCTCTCCAGTGACACAGTAGACTCGTCAGTGAAGATGCAATCCTGGAAAGTTTCCCCACTGTCGATCCATGCCTGGGCCTGGACCACTCTTTTGATTTTGTTTTCATCCCTTATCATGGGGTACGCTCTGTAATGACAAGGAATAAATCATTTTAGCGGTTCAGTACAGTTTCCTAAACAACACTTTTACCTCCTGTACTGTCCAGTACTAACCTCCCACGTCCATATTTCCATCCAATGCTGCGTCTCATCTTCTTTATGCTGGCCTCAGATACAGTGAGATTGTGATTTTCCTGCAGAGTGTATTTGGCCCTTAATGCACTCTTCTCATCATTCTCCTCACTTATTTTGTCCACCAGAAGAGTTGTCTCCCTACAATGTAAAGAAAAACAATCCGGTAAGTAAAAATATTAGAGACAGTAGATCAACAGGATACAATATATTGTTCTATTAATATGCAGCAATATAAAACTGTAATATAAATATAAATATACAAAATATATATACAGTTGCAATATAAATATAAATATACAAAATATATATACTGTTGTAATATAAATATAAATATACAAAATATATATACTGTTGTAATATAAATATACAAAATATACACTGGCGACACACTTTATTGAAGTGTGACCAGTTCCGCAAGCCGGGAGATTTCCCGGCTTGCAAGTGGCATCCCCTCGGCGTGCCGCGCGTCACCGATGCGCGGTCACGCGTCATCGGGTGCCTGCGCCCCCTGCACGCGCGTCCAGGGCTCCCCGAGGGAGCCCTGGTGTCCCGCGATGTGGGGGACGGCGGCAGGGGGTTCCGGGGGACCCGGCAGACCCGGAGAGGAGAGGGGGAAGCCACGATCGGCGGGCCTCTCCTCCGCTGCTTCAGCGCGCGCCCGGCACCCTCCGGCGCGCGCCAGGTAACTGCTGCGGCCGAGAACGGGCAAATGCTCGAATAAACTCGGCCGCAGCAGTATATACTGTTGTAATATAGATCAACAAAAATAACAAAAATATTAGATACAGTACTGTAGGTGTACAGTACATTTTTTGATCTAATTTTTTTTTTAAAGTTTTATAAATATACTTACGCGTTAGTTACACTTGGTGCCCTTTTGCGTTCTCGTTGTTTTCCGTGTGCATTCTAGCTCACGGTGGTTGCTGGCACAACGAGGCCAGAAGTAGCTAACCAGTGTTGGATAGCAGCAATTCGATGTCCGCTCGTGTACATCTCCTTAATTCGCATGCTGAGATCCTTGGAAATCTTTTTAACAACCATTGCTGCGAGTAGAAAGAAATACAAACACAAGAATGTATATTCGATGTTTAGTCGATGTGTATTCAATGTGCAGTGAATCCACAAAATTGGATGGTGTATTTATACGGTAATGACTCACATTAGAGTACGCCCACTTTCAACACCTGTACCTCGCTGCCATGCATAAAAGGTTACACACTTTGCATAGCCCACCACTCGATGATCTTTATCTGAACTATCCCTTGTCCAGATACTGCATTACTGTATGCCGTCTGCTTCCATGGATCAACCCCGATTCTACGGACGCAGGAACCCACTCGCCTCTGCCGTGCCTGTCAAGCAGAAAAAGCGAAAGGCGGTTGCCGTTTCCACGCCAAGGCAAAAGCGACAGGCTAAGGCCAATAAAGAAAACCTTCTGCTGACCCCAAAGGCTAAGGGTTTTCATAGACGTCAGCCTTATTATGTCAAGAAGATGATGTACTCTCGATGCAAAACGATTGGCAGCCAACCCATCGAACCCGCAGACCACTTCCTCCAATACGCTTTGACGACTCTGCCGCCGCTGTCCCGGAAATCTTCAGCCCGTCTTCTCCAACCCTCGTCCTCGACGCTGCCGCCGGCCTCCCGGAAACCCACAGGCTATCCTCTCCAGTTCTATCTGACGACGCTGCCTCTGAAATCCATGGGTCACTTTTTCCTTTGCTCTTAGACGACTCTGCTTCTCGCCCGGAAATCCAAAGGTCACTTTCTGCATCCCTCTTTGACGACGCTGCCGCTTCTCCTCTACCGGATATCCACAGGTCACCTCCTCCACCCTTCTTCGATGACGCCGCTTATCTCCATGGAACCCCCATCTCCTCCTCCGTTGCACCCTTCCACCCAGATGTCCACACGCCATGAACAAGAAGCAGCTTGTTAGATCGGATGCTGAATGGGATAAGTGTGGATCTCCCCGGGAACTCTATTGTGCTGGCAAAGATAGATCTGCTTCTGGAGACAATGCTAAATGTGGAGCAACGGATGCTACATATGGATCAACGGATGTTACATATGGATCAACGGATGCAACATATGGATCAATGGATCGATCGACGGATGGAGAAGATAGAGGCTGACATAGCGGGTATACATCATTTGCTCGGTGTTAATGCCCCTGTTTCCCCGACGCCGGAGCAGGGGGGTGACATGGATGTGAGGAATGGGAGCATCGATCCCCTTCCATCACCAAGCGCACCCCCTCCACCAGAAGATGTAGTGTACATGAATGCCGTTGAGGAGGACATGACAACCCCATCAAGACCACGCCAGGAGACAACACAGCGACCAAGACCAGAGGAAAGCTTCCTCCCAGACAACCTACCATCGCCCGTCGCCTCAAGCACACCCGGTCACAGAAGACCACATTCGCTCGCATCGATACGGTGCCCGACATCACCCTGTGCGATCTGCCACCGGCGCTCAGGGAGAAGTATAGGGTGATGAGTGCTGGTGCACCCCACAAGTATGCCTTGTTACTTTTTAAGCACCATGTTCCCTACTCGTTGTACTGCGACTGGGCCTTCAGAGTGAACTATGAAGGAAATCGCGTAAAAAAGGCACTTCCTGCCAATTTAAGAAAGAACATTCTGGATGAAATGCGGCGCTTTTATCCAATTACAGATCCTGTAATGAAAGGCGTTCGAGACCGCATTAATGGCGTTTTGCGCCATGCAAGGAATCGGCCATGGACGGACAATGTGGTGGACTTTCTGGTTTAATCACGGGAACTGTAAGACCATACTGTGCTGTTGTGCTGAACTGTGCTGTACATGTTTTGACCTGCTGAACTTAAATAAAGGAGATGTTTTGACCTGCTGTACTGTATTTAACTTACTGTTTTAACTTGCTGTACACACACACAGGACCTGCACAATTCCAGTCCCTGAGGGCCGCAAACAGGCACAGTTTTCAAAGTTGTCCTGAAAATCGGGCCTGTTTGCTGCCCTCGAGGACTGTAGTGGTGCAGGTCTGACTGACAGTTTTGCACACCATCCCACTGTACAGTATATGTTTCTTTAATAAAGGAGATGTTTTGTTTTGTATACTGTATTTATGAATAAAGATTTTTTTAATCACAGGCCAGACCATACTTTTGTGCTGAACTGTATTGTACATGTTTTGACCTGCTGTACTTAAATAAAGGAGATGTTGTTGTGTGTTTTTTAACTTGTAATTATACAGAAATGTTTTAACTTGCTGTACACACACACAGGACCTGCACAATTCCAGTCCCTGGGGGCCGCAAACAGGCACGGTTTTCAAAGGTTGCCCTGAAAACCGGGCCTGTTTGCTGCCCTCGAGGACTGTACTGGTTCAGACTGTTTTGCACACCATCCCACTGTATATGTTTTGACTTGCCGTTCTTTAATAAAGGAGATGTTGCGTTTTGTATATTTTATGAATAAAGAATTTGTTTTTAAAACATGTGACTGTAAACCATACTGACTGACATAAATGTTTGCACAACTGTAGCAGTAAACCATACACCTGTTGATGTTTTGAATTGCTGTGCACTTAAAATGTTTCTACATTGTACAGTATTTGTAAATAAATGTTTTTTTACTTACTCCACCAATAAAAGAACATGTTTATTTGTTTTACATTATTCCATTGGCTCCTTTGCTACTGTAACAAAATACAGTGTTTTTAGAATGTACACTACTGTCCAGGAACACTGTACTGTATACTGTAGGCATGCTCAGAACAAGAGTATTAAAAAAAATAGAAGACACATACAGTAATGTACTGTACTGTATGTACTGGCACTGTATAGAAGACAAATACTGTATGTACAGTACTGTAATACATGTAGAATAAATGCATAGTTTTTATTTTTTCGGGTTTATTACACTGTATACTGTTTATAAAAAAGTATTGTATACTGTACGGCCGGAAAACATCAGCATATTGTTTCAGGTACAGTATTCTATCCTAATCAATAACAACAGCCACTAAACTGTAGACTCCGGTAAGTGGGTTTTTCAATCTGATTCAGCAATGTGCAGGCATTGTTACACAAAGCGATATTATCCATCGAAATCCCTCCATTAGCCGTTTTCTTTTCTGAGGAAAAACAAAAAGAAAAGTTGTACTGCAATGGTCAGCCCCCTAAAGAAGTTCCCAGCCAGTCCCACCAATAATTTTCTCGGGGGGCGTCTCCTGTTCTCCTACCGTCGATGTAATGACACGCATATGCGTTTCAAGAAGGTTCCAATGCGCATGCGCCTAGCGTTCCACCAATTGTTCAGTTTCTGCAGTACAGTACTATAGAAGCCGCTCAGCCAATGATATTGCTTACAGGAGAATCGCTTGACTTTTGAATCGCACCGATATTGATAATGTATTGTCAAAATAAAAAAAACACAGAAAATAATACGACAACAATACTCACCATAGAATTTCCCATTCAGCTGGCGCCGGCGCCGGTCCACTGCCAGTCCAGTGTTCTTGATCATCCACGTCGATAGTTTGCAGTGGGACTAGTACACCTGTAGTCAGCTGATGAGGCTGGAAATTGCTTAGGTACATGCAAGCTTGATTGAAACTGCACGCGAAATCCGGCTCAGGCGTTCTAGATAGACAGCAAGGGTTGTCACTGACGGTGGGACCGTTATTGGAAGCCGGTGCTGGTGAAATGCTTGGCAGCGACTGTCATTTCTTAGTTGGTTTTAACACGACCCTTCGCCTTTTGCCGTCTGCATGATCATAGATACAGGAAAAAGCCGGTGATACACACCAATACCCTCCAACAAATTGTGGTTCAATACGATAAAAACAGGAATCGCTACATAACCTTTTCCTTATTGCACGCTTCCACGTATGAGGAGCTGGGGAAAATTTGTAAAAGTCATAGTTTTCGATAAAATACTGATAAATTTGAACAACTGTTGCAATCTTATCATCTGTTGCATTAATCGCGGCCCATATCAAATACGCGTAACTTCTGTCGGGTTTTTGGAAAACGGGCTGCACTTGAACACTCATGGCGGGCGGCGGGTCTCTGGAGAATACTGTAACTGAAACTGGTCTTTGTCTTTCTTTAATATGAAAAGCCTAAATTGATACATTTTTGCAACCTCTTCCTTCAGTCTCAAGGCCAAGTTACAATAGCACACTGTGGTATCTTTTTTAAACGAAACACCTGCAAGTCGACACATTACTGAAGCGCATGCGCATTACAATTCATGAATATCTGCCATCTGGCGGACACGCGAAGAATTGCAACCTATTAAATCCGAACCATTCTCAATAAACGCGTCAACCGCATTCCAGGAAAAAGCCAGGGAAAAACCGGTGATGTGTTAGACTCATATGAGCCGCAGCAGTATATATATATATATACACAGTCATGTGAAAAAGAAAGTACAACCTCTTTGAATTCCATGGTTTTACATATCAAGACATAATATCATCAATCATCTGTTCCTTAGCAGGTCTTAAAATTAGGTAAATACAACCTCAGATGAACAACAACACTTGACATATTACACCGTGTCATGATTTATTTAACAAAAATAAAGCCAAAATGGAAAAGCCACGCTATTTAGGACAGTACACACCAGCAACCAATGTGAGTACAACCTTTTCTTTATGGAAACGTGATATGATGATAATCACACTCTAGTGTTTCTGCCAACCATATAGGGACCTGTCGAGTCCCTATTGTTTTAACATCACTTTAGTTGATTCTGGCATTTCCCCCCTTACAGGCAGTTGTTAACCCATTACTGAGTTCTGTTATCAAGAGTACTCAGCTGGTGTATTTTACATATACCTGTCCCTAGTCCGTTCAAAGATCTCATTCATGATGCTATGATCTCACACTCAGATGCACTGATATTGGAGAATACTCTTCTCGATTGCTTGCTTAAAGGGAAAGGAAGCAGAGCCTTTCTGATTGGCTGGCTTCACTTCCTTTTGATGACGTCACATCCTTTAAAAAAAACTGTCACTTGGTTATCCAAGCCAATAGAATTGGCTGGGAACCATTTGTCAGTCAAATGTGACGTCACAGGCCGTATAAAAGGCCTGTGCTGTCTCATTTGATGTGAAGAAGGTGAAGAGTGAAAATCACCCCAGCAATTGGATTATAATGGATGGTACAGATAAAGATAAAGATAAAGAAGAAAGAAGACAATTGGAGTACAGATGAAGATAAAGATAGAAGAAAATAAGTTACTGGACAGTACATGAGTACAGTGGCTGTTGAGGATCATTGCTTCTTTGATCGAGAGCTTCCGAAGACCCATTGAATCGGAGGGTGAAGACATCTAAAGCTGAGAAAAACCATTGAATGTATGTTATTTAAAATGTTCAGGTTTTTTTATTGTATTTGTAAATTTAATTTTTTTTCATTGCCCATTGATTGCCAATATATTTACATATTTGTAGATACATACAGTGACAAGCAATGCATTGTTTGGCAAATGCTTGCTTTTATTTCTTTTAAATGTATTTTGGTTCATTACTTTGTATAATTCTTATGTTTGTTGATTTTTGTAATTCTTATATATTTTTGGTGGTTTGCTCTTTAATAATGGTGTTTTTTGGTGTTTTATTTTATTTATTTATGGTATTATTTTGGTGTTTTGTATTAAATTCTGGTGTTTTTTTGGTATTTGTTTTATTTATTTATGGTATTTTTTGGTGTTTACTATTTTATTGTTGTTTACAGATGCAGCGGCCATTATTTTAACAAATCACGCGGTGTATACCTCGGAATAACCATGTCATGGTGCAGGATTTCTTCCAACCATACTGCCTTAAGACGTGAGTGCATGCGAGTGCATAAAATGGCATTTTAGTGTTCTGGCTTTTAAACACCTGAAATTGACACCGTAGCACAGTAGCACAGTAGCACAGTACTGTACATATTACAATTCATTAATTTTATTGCATTCAATTGCACACAATCCATGAAATTCAAACAAAGCAACCGCGATAAACACGTGTGCCTGTGGTGATTGGTCATGTTCATGCCGCGTGGAGTACAGCAGCACACACAAAAAAGGCGCCGTGATTTGTTAAAATAATGGCCACTGCATCTATATTTTTGGTGATTGTTTTGATTGAATTAAATTTTTTTGGTAGTTGTTTCTTTTTTAGTTGGCCCATTGACTGTCATAGTGCTAAATCATGCCCATATTATATTGGCATGATGTACTGTACCACTGTGCTAATCAATTTGTTTCTTGGCATTTGTAATGTGGTTTTTTTCTTTGTAATGTGTTTTATTTTGTGCCTTTTTTTTAAGTTACCCATTTATTGCTATAGTGGCAAAGCATGCCCATATTTATATGGGCATGCTTTAACACTGTGCCAATCAATAGGTAGCAGGGGTGGAGGGTGGGGGTAGTGTCCCCAGGGTGGATGGTTTGGCCTCCCGGATGGGTAGTGGGGGAGGGTGGGTTAACCCCTTAATAACTATAGTGGTTACTCACTGCTGAGGTGATTATGGGGTTAGGGGCCATTGGATTATATTTTCTTATTGTGCTGTTGCTGACAACGAAGGACCAGGATGGTGATGAGGATGAGAACAGCCTTCATCTGGCAGGGGTAAGTGCAAGTTTTATTTAATTTATGCTGGCTGATGTTTTATTTTAAATGGGCAAATGCACTATTCTCCATACCTGGATTATAGTAATTTTGCCCATTACTGTACTGTATGTGTTGGGGGGGGAGGTTGTTGGGGGGTACAGGGGGTGGGTTGTGTATCGGTACAGTAGGTAGTAGGTATTGTAATGTTTATTGTGGGTAGAGGGATTGAGTGAAGGGTTTGTTGTCGCAGGGTGGGTGGTTAGATCTCGGGTGGGTAGTGGGATGGGGTTAACCCTTTCATTACTATAGCGGTTACTACCGCTATGGTAATGAAGGGGTTAACCCCTCCCACAACCTTCCCGGTAGGCCTAACCACCCAGACTGGGGCTATTACCCCCTTCACTCACCCCCTCTTCCCCCCATAAACCTGGAAGTCTTGCTTATCACCAAGGGCCAAGGTGCAGAGTACTGGAATCGCCACCCTACGCGTTTCGAGAGCTCTCTGCTTTCTTCCTCAGGGGTATGTGAAGTAAAAATGTCCCGCAAAGTCCCTTAAATACAGTCTTTGATTATAGGAATTAATTTCATCTGCAGTCTAATGCACATGCGCAGTAGCTAATGGAGTAGTTCTTGGGCATGATTGTGCAATCAAGCACATGCGCAATGAAATGTTCATGATGATAATATGAAGTGCTGCTGCAAATCTATGAAATCAGCTGATATACAACACAAACAACTTAAAACATGACAAACTTGTACTATAAACAACAAAAAACATTTATAACTATCTTAATATGTTAGTATAAGTACAATACAACTCTTTAAATAAATTTAACTAAATCCTACAAATATTCTAATTAGTGAACATACAATATTGATACTAAAAACATAGTGATTATAAACTATAATAATTTATTATACATATCAATTATAAGTGTATATATTACATTAAATGGTGCTCAAAAGACATACAAATATTATTATACAAATAATTGTGTTTTTATTATTAATTTTAATTCATGTGTAGGAGGAGCCTGATGCTAGAAGCTAGAAGTAAATGGACAATGTTAGCAGTAGTGTGCAAACTGCATACATGATGGTAGTTCTATCCTACCAAAAAGGCTTTTAAATCGAATTCTACATTTAAGCCCATTGGGGATAGAGTGCGTAATTCATAAATCCAATAGGATTCTCTTCTCCCCAATAGGCTCAAAGTATTACCTCCTCTCCAGTGTGGTGTAATGCATTCTATAGCCACGCATTTTAGGCCTTTAGGATCTCGATTGTGCACTTGAAGAAAATGATTGGACACATTGTGTGTAACTAAACCGATTTTAATATTGTATATGTGTTCATACAAACGTCTTTTAATAGCTCTAGTGGTCATACCCACATACTGCAGACCACATGGACATTCAAGTAAATAAATAACAAAAGAACTGTTGCATGTAGTGTGTTGCTTAATTTTATACGTTTTTTGAGTTTTATTTGAAACAAATTCAGATTTTTTAATGCTATATTTACATGCCGTGCATTTGTTGCAGATGAAGTATCCCCCACAGAGTGCCATTCTACGATGGATAGGTTGCAGTGATGGACAGATAGGTGCCAGTCTTTGTCCTATATTGGGAGCTTTGGTATATATAATATGTGGATACTCGGGTAGAATACCCTCTAGTTCTTTATCCTTTTTTAATATAGGCCAGTATTTCCTAAGGGTTTTTCTTATATTTGGGGCCATTTGGTTAAATTGTGTAACAAATGACAAATTGCCAGTTGTATTAATGTTTTTATTTTTATTTTTATATTGCAAAAGACTGGTTCTGTCCATCGCTGCAACCTCGCTAATGGTTCTATCTAGATCTTGTGGGGAATACTTCCTCTCCATGAATTTTTTCTTTATATCTTTGGCTTGGATTTTAAATGTGTCTGGATGTGAACTATTTCTTTTTAGTCGAATAAACTGTCCCTTTGGTATGTTTTTGACCCATGTGGGATTGTGGTGACTTTGTGCGTGCAAATAATTGTTAGATTGGACTGGTTTAAAGTAAGTGCTAGTGTGAATACGGTTATTTACAATCGTTATCTCTAAGTCTAAAATTTCTATTTTGTTAGGGCTAGTGACAAATGTGAATTTTAAATTATTATTATTCATATATAACTGAAACTGTGCTAACTGTGCTAATGTGCCTGACCAAATAAAAATAATATCATCTATGTAGAGCCGCCACAGCACCAAAATTTTGGTCTAAACCTGATGTGAGATAATTAAATAGTTTTTGTTGATACTGTGATACTCCATTAGCTACTGCGCATGTGCATTAGACTGCAGGTGAAATTAATTCCTATAATCAAAGACTCTGTTTTTAAGGGACTTTGTGGGACATTTTTACTTCACATACCCCTGAGGAAGAAAGCAGAGAGCTTTCGAAACGCGTAGGGTGGCGATTCCAGTACTATGCACCTTGGCCCTTGGTGATTTTCCCCCCACGCATTGTCGAATCTGCATTTGATGCTAACCAGCTAGCCTGCTGTTGCTGACGGCGAGCCAAATCAGCTGTTGCCGTTCTAAACCATCTGGGCGTCCTTCCCAGCGTGCTGCGGGAGATCCTGCATGTAGACCAACACACACGCGTGGATGGAGACGCCAGCAGAAACCAGCTTACAGAAACGAGAGGGGATACTCTCTAAATTATCCATTGCCTGCTTACCTATTCCATCTGGTGAGTAGGCATTGCAACTGTCACCATCGGTGCTGCGGAGCACTTCAATCAATTTTACTTGTCCATACTATTACATGTTATGTGTAATATGGAATATTATTAATTGTTATTAAATGTTTTATTGTGTAATTTCACCAATCTAGTTCTCAGCTGTTATATATTGTCTTAAGTGTTGTTTGTCCGATTGTTTACTGTATTACGCTATGTGTTGTGCTTTTTCTTTTCTTTAAAGCACATCGTGAGGAGCTACCATCCATCAGCCAACAGGCTTGGTTTTCATATATCCTTTTGTATATATAGTTATTTTAGGTGCCTCCGGATACCCCTCTCTTTCCATGCTATAGTTCTGACCAGGGGGTCATTTTTTTGTATCCTAGGCAGCCCCCTATGTGTGTTGACCATTTCTACATAGGGTAGTATATACCACGTCACATTTTTGTTGGTTAGCGCTACCTTCCTTGTTGTTTTTATGGGGTGGAGTTTAGCAACATAGGTGAATTAGATTAAATAGTTATCTTGCTGTCAGTGTCAACTCGTGGTTGAGTTCTTTGCCTGACAACAAATGGACGATGCCTGTGCAAGATCCTGTAAGTGCAAGGCGCCTCACCGGGAGCATCACGAGACACGTCACGGAGGTGAGGCCTAAGACCGACCCATCCAATCCGATCCGCAAAAAATGAATAATTGCTGGGAATTTAGACTTAGCTTCACATGGTCGCAGGGTTTATAAGTCTTACTACATTAATATGTATCGAGCTATTAATTGAAAAGTAGAACTCTAATTCTTTTAAGACATCAGCACTCTTTATTTGTACAAATATTAAAGACAATGTATATAAGATACTGTGTAGGTGGTAATAGGTTCCATACAGATTGCATAAAATGTTCCCTGAGATGCCATGAACCTGCTGAATGATTTGTGGGGTAGTAGGCACCATACTACATATTGGTGGGACTGTCCAGTTAGATTGTTCATTTTTTTTGTAACTTAAAATGTTATTGATTTTAAAGATACGTGTAGATACACAGTACATACATTGTCTTCATTAACATCCAAATAAAATCATAACTTAAAACCATAACTCCACCGGGGGAGAGGTGGGGGGGAGTAGCACTTTCCCTTGTTTAGCAAAACCCTGTAAATACAGATCCAGCGGCCGTTATTCGAACATTTCACGCATTGTATCCTTTTGCTTACCGGGTCATGGTGCGTGATTTCTCGAAATATTCTTTCGCTAAAATGCGAGATTACTATTTTAGCGTTGTCTGCAATACCATTGAGAAACTGAAGTGGGCGATCGTGAGTTGTTATCTTAAAAATCTACCTGCAGTTCAACCTGTCTTTTATTGCCGTGCAGTACTTCAAGTGTACACTACCGACCAACTTTATTCTTACTTGGCTAGCTCCGCGAATTTCGGAGTATCCCGATTATCTGCGGTTTTGTGTCGTTTTCTCCCGGGGTATATAGCGTTATATCGCGCCCGTGATTTAAGCATTTTATTCCCGCTGGCTGCAATACTGCAATGCCGTGTAAAAACGCATGGGGGCGTTTGCGAGCTGTTGTCTTTGAAGCCGAGAAATTCATGAATTGTAATGCAGTATATACTGTATAATAACAACCCCTATAACCCCTAACATACACATACAGTACTGTATATGCACATCAATGATACTATAGGCCGTCCCCTGGCGAGATGTGTTTGCAGCAGAGAGAGAACCGCTGCTCTCTCTGCGCAAACATCGGCACATTACAAATGATTTAAAATACATTTTTATTCATAGTGTAGATGTGCAGGTGGTCTCCGGAGCTGAACCGCGTTGGTTTCAGGTCCGGGGACCCCCTGC
Organism: Ascaphus truei; assembly: GCA_036426205.1. NCBI lineage: Eukaryota > Metazoa > Chordata > Amphibia > Anura > Ascaphidae > Ascaphus > Ascaphus truei. Next base: position 180,731,428 of record CM071568.1, read on the forward strand.
TCCCCGAGATACAGCCCCCTTTATGAGGTGCCGGTATCCCTCAGCATTTAAAGGTCCCGATCACGTGACCCCGGCCTGTAAACCAAGCAGAGGGATACCGACACCCCCTAAAGGGGCCTGTATCTCGGGGAGCAGGGGGTCCCCGGACTTAAAACAAAAATGTTTCTGCTCCGGAGACCCTCTGCACATGTACAGTATAAATAAAACACATATATAAATAAACACTCGTTCCTTACCTTAGCGGCTATGTGCTATGGTAACGAAGCAGCATTTCTGTATTTTAATAATATTGTACAGTGAGCAGTGGGTTCCCTGAGCCAGAAATTAATGCTCAGGGGACCCCCTGCTCCTGCACAATATTATTAAAATACAGAAATGCTGCTTCATTACCATAGCTGATAGCCGCTAAGGCAATGAAGGGGTTAACCCACCGTGCCCGCTTTATTTAAAGGAACAGTACGTGACGTCTCATCATTTAACCTACCCTAAAAGACCGTGTTCTAACAGTCCCGGACAGACGGCGGAGCCCCGGAGTAAGTCGTTTGTCACAATATATATTATATATATTCTTTTTGTGGATCGCTTTAAGCCATAAATCCAGTGATAACTTTGGCTTTTGTTCCAATGGTTGTTATGGGTCCCGAGTTTTATGTCTGTCTATTTAATAGTCAATTCTCTTGTTCTATGCTAATTTGTATATTTACATGTTGCTAGGTAACACCTTCCACCTCTCACCCTCTGTATGGCTCCTTTCGTTGGCTTACTTCCCTGACGAAGTATATTCATATACGAAACGCGTAGGAAGGAAGAGGGCGCGTTCCAACCTATTGCCTATTGAGGTTCAGATGTAATACCAACATTGACTTTGTTCGTGACATTCTTTGCCTAAATTGCAAAAGACGCGACGTGAGAACGCAGACGGCGCCATCTGATGACGTCATCAGTACACGTGCGGTGAGCCGGAACCGGCAAGTGAATTCTCCTCTCTGCAACAGCGGCGGCTATACCCTCACTATACGGTGAGGGCTCCAACCTATTCGAGTGGAGGGTGCATCCATACAGCCACCAGAGAAGGAGGAGAGAGATCCGATCCTGCTGCTGGGCTGTAACAACGTGGTCCAAGGTCGCAGTCTGCATAGTGGTAACATGTCCCTAACATGTCATGCTGATTTATATATTTTTTGATGTACGTGCAATACTCACCTGTTTTAAGCTATAAACACATTTTTATCTACTACACCATGAGGTTTATTGCGCTGTTTCTCTTTTTGTTTTTGTAATACCATGGGGGTGCTTCACATAACACAACTTAAAAGGGGAGTGACCCATAGAGGCTTGTGCGACCGGGTAAGTACCATTATCCCAAAGGATACAGGTTACCTGTGCAGAGATTCCAGGCAGAAACTCGGACTTAATAAGATATACAGAGACCAACATACAATAAATGTACTGCTAATATCAAGCATTGCTCTTACAGGTTGTAACGATGCGCGGAACACGCCCCCTGCGGCGTGTTCCTTCCTTACCTGTTTACTTCTGATCGCCGCCCTCTAGCTGCGAGTCAAGATCCTGTGTCTTTAAGGATTCTGAAGCAAGCAACGCCATCTTGCTTTCTGGCAAACCCTGCCCTCTTCCTCCTGACAGGAAGTAAGCCTCTCTTTGACTTTCTCTTTGCATTTAGTCTTTTGCTACCAGCCCTGGTGCCTGCTAGTACTCATCGCATACTGTTCCTGTCTGGACCTCCTTGGGACCTTTACTTATCTCCTGTGGATTCCGGAAGACTGGGACAGTCACTTTTATACTACTGAGGTTAGTTTATCGTTGGGAACTGTAGGTACCTGCTTAGTAGGGTTCACCTTGACGTGGTAGCAGGCTTATAATTCCTTGGCCAATGGATTAGACTAAGAACCCTTATGTTATGTTTAGTTTCGCTGCACCTTGCTGTTTCTGTCACTATGCCTTTAAGAAGTCTGGACGTTCTCCAAGAAGCAGTCCTTCTCTGGATGTTACCTTGTGCTCTGGACTCCATGTTCCATGTTTCCTGGTTTCCATTTCCAGACTCCTGTGATGAAGCATTGGCTTCCCGCAACCCCCGCGTTGGTGCCTGAGAGCGCGCGCACTCCCGCTCTGCTGTCAGAGTGCACGCGCGTGCAGCTGGATCACTTGTGTCTCTGAGCAGGCACCGCACCTCCGGACGCGTCACGCATTCTCATGCGCGCGGCGCGGTCACGTGACTGCGTGCGCCGATCCCCAGCTGCACGGCAACTTACTCCCTTCATATCCCCTGCGGCCCCCCACCTCGCTAGCGGGTCCTTCCCTTTCTTCCCTGCGCTTGTGAGGAGAGCACAAGCGTGACACAGGTACCCCATCTACTTTGACTTCTCACATCCTATTTTTCTCTAAACGTCCCATCTCTGTAATAGTTTGCTTACCAGCAGGAACCCTGCCTGAAAAATAACAGAAATTTCAGATTGCATTGGTCAGAATTCAGAGGGCAAACTGTCGCCACATGCCCAAGTTCATGACATTTGTAGCACTGCGTGTACTTCCCAAAACTGGGTTGGTGGTTTTCTCCAGTCTAATGGAAATTATGGGACAGAGTCCCTCCTAGGGGCTTTGGGACTTCCAACTCCTTTATAAGTTTCTATGAGTCCTTGTGGCCTGTTAGGCTGAGGGTCAGTCTTACCGGACCTCCTGACGTGCGGGGATCTGGAACCAGAAAACCCATCAGGACTCGAACTCCAGGATATCTCCTTGGCAGCCAAGTGATTTTCGACAAAAGCAACCAATTGCTTGGTGTCTTTGGGGTCACTCTGGTTGACCCACTTCTAGAGAATGCGAGGAAGACCCCTCAGGAACCGTTCTATGATGACCCTTTTCGCGGAAGCTCTACATTTGTCATTCTGGAGCGAATTCCACGCAGAGTAGATGAGGTCATATAGTTGGGAGCCTGGAGACTTTTCAGCATCGTAATGCCAGGAGTGAAACTGGTGGGCAGATCCTCGATGGTGACACCTAACCGTGTCAGAATCTCAGCCTTCAGGGTGGCATATTTTTGAGCTTGCTCTGACTCCACGTCATAATATGCTTTTTGCGAGTTGCCCACAGGAAGGGAGCAATTATTCCAGCCCACTGCTCGGCTTGTCACCCTCTGCGCACTTCCGTACGCTCGAAAATCAACAGGTATGCCTCAACGTCATCATCCACAGTCATTTTCTGGATGAGGTTTGATTTTACCTGATGAGCGACATGTGGGGCCCCGCTGGTCTGGGCGGGAATTCTCTCTCCTAATGCTTGGGGTGCCTGGTATAGGAGAAGAGTTGCATGCTTTTTCTCATCCTTCAGTGTCTGGTGTAGGGACAGCTCCATCTGCTGTACCAACGATGCAGTACTCTCTATCAGTGCTTTTCTGAATGTTGCAGCATTCTAAGCTTGTATTTTTGAAAACGGATGCAGATTCTCCTTATGAAATTTTGACAGCTGATCTTGTTCCTTTGCCAATTGCTGCAACCCCTGCATTAAGGCTGCAGCACTTTCTGCTTGACTACACTGTAAAATAGCTGTATTCACCGCCTGGGCACGCTGTAGTGTGTTCAGAAATTCCTCCATAGTTTCCGCTACTCACTGTCTTTTGGACTGCCTGCATTAAACTTCATCAATTGAGATATCTCAGTCACACCGCAGGGTCTTTTATCCCAGATCCCAAAAAGGCAGGACGTGTAGAGTTTGTTGAAGAGGGGTTTATTTACAAGGTCAAATTATAATATAACACAAACAAAATACCTAACTCCACCGTAAAGTTCTGACTAATACTGCTTAGTCCCTAGCTAACAGTACTAACTTTCTTCCCCACTTTTAACCCTGTACCCTGTACCTGTGAACAGACTGCAGTTCCCCCTTCAGTCTCTCGTGGGCTGTCTGTGTGTGTGCTCCCAGATCAGAATAACAGCAGGACAGGAAGATGTCTGTGCTGCCTTTTAAAGTGAAGCCCATTAATTAGGGCTCAGGTGAGAGGGAAGGATACACACTCAGGAAGGTACGAGGTCCTATGTACCTCCCCTCAATTATCTTCTGCCCCCTTTACTCAATCGTGTCTAGGTGAGCACTTGTAAAAAGGAGGTGTATACCCGGGACAATGTATTTCCATGCTTTGAGCCTGGCCTGTGTTCAAGTGCCTATCACCTACTTTAGCCCCTGGTAATCGGTAGGGCTTAACATAAATGACCTTCAAAGGTTCTCAATGACCAAGGTTTTTCCTGGTATAGGGGAGAAAGCGGGCATTGTGCACAAGGAACTCCTTTACCTCTCATCTCTGAGGGGCAGACATGGTGTCAGCAATTCTTACCTCAGGAATAGAGGGTGCCCTAGACGGAACAGTCTGAGTCTCAGCAACAAATGCTTCCCTCTCTTTCCAGGGTTTTAACAGATTTACATGATACAACTTTTCCAGCTTCCTCCTCCCGGGCTGGCTAACTCTATAATTAACCTCTCCTTCTCTTTCTATGATTTTGTAGGGTCCCCGCTAGGTGGCTAAGAACTTGAATTCTACTGTAAGTACCAGTACTAGGACCTTATCTTCCTGATGAAACACCCTAAGTCTGGCATTCCAATTATATGAGTTCTATTGTGAACTCTGGGTTTGTTGCATGTGTTGTCGCACAATGGGCAAAAACTACTAAAACTACTAAAATGCAATACTGCATCTGTGAAATATGTTCCACTATGCTACAGTGGGGAGTTGACTCCGTTTCCATGTCTCCTTGTCCCTGCGATGGGACTGAGACATCACAATTGATGAAGTTTAATGCAGGCAATCCAAAAGACAGTGAGTAGTGGAAACTATGGAGGAATTTGTGAACACACTACAGTGTGTATACACACATACACACATATGAGTGTGTTTGTGTGTATAGAGTATGTGTATATCTGTAAGTGTCTATGTGTGTATATACACACACACATATACAGTCATGTGAAAAAGAAAGTACACCCTCTTTGAATTCTATGGTTTTACATATCAGGACATAATATCAATCATCTGTTCCTTAGCAGGTCTTAAAATTAGGTAAATACAACCTCAGATGAACAACAACACATTACATATTATACCGTGTCATGATTTATTTAACAAAAATAAAGCCAAAATGGAGATGCCATGTGTGAAAAACTAAGTACACATTATGATTCAATAGCTTGTAGAACCACCTTTAGCAGCAATAACTTGAAGTAATCGTTTTCTGTATGACTTTATCAGTCTCTCACATTGTTGTGGAGGAATTTTGGCCAACTCTTCTTTACAACGTTGCTTCAGTTAATTGAAGTTTCTGGGCATTTGTTTATGCACAGCTCTCTTAAGGTCACACCACAGCATTTCAATCGGGTTGAGGTCTGGACTTTGACTGGGCCATTGCAACACCTTGATTCTTTTCTTTTTCAGCCATTCTGTTGTATATTTGCTGGTGTGCTTTGGATCATTGTCCTGTTGCATGACCCAATTTCGGCCAAGCTTTAGCTGTCAGACAGATGGCCTCACATTTGACTCTAGAATACTTTTGTATACAGAGGAGTTCATGGTCGACTCAATGACTGCAAGGTTCCCAGGTCCTGTGGCTGAAAAAACAAGCCCAAATCATCACACCTCCACCACCGTGCTTGACAGTTGGTATGAGGTGTTTGTGCTGCTATGCTGTGTTTGGTTTTCGCCAAACGTGGCGCTGTGCATTATGGCCAAACATCTCCACTTTGGTCTCGTCTGTCCAAAGGACATTGTTCCAGAAGTCTTGTGGTTTGTTCAGATGCAAATTTGCAAACCTAAGCCATGCTGCCATGTTCTTTGTAGAGAGGAGGCTTTCTCCTGGCAACCCTTCCAAAGAAGCCATACTTGTTCCGTCTTTTTCTAATTGTACTGTCATGAACTTTAACATTTAACATGCTAACTGAGTCCTGTAGAGTCTGAGATGAAACTCTTGGGTATTTTGCAATTTCTCTGAGCATTGCATGGTTTGACCTTGGGGTGAATTTACTGGGATGTCCAATCCTGGGAAGATTGGTAACTGTCTTGAATGTTTTCCACTTTTGAATAACCTTTCTTGCTGTAGAATGATGGACTGTAAATTGTTTGGAAATGGCCTTATAAACCTTCCCAGATTAATGGGCAGCAACAATTGCTTCTCTAAGATCATTGCTGATGTCTTTCCTCCTTGGCATTGTGTTAACACGCACCCGAATGCTCCAGACCAGCAAACTGCTCAAACTTCAGCTTTTATAGACGTAGTCACACTTGCTGATGATCAATTAATCAAGGGCATTTGATTAGCAGCACCTGTCTGCTACTAGCATCTTAATTCCTATTGAAGCAGTAAGGGTGTACTTAGTTTTTCAAACATAGCTTTTCCATTTTGGCTTTATTTTTGTTAAATAAATCATGACACGGTTTAATATGTCATGTGTTGTTGTTCATCTGAGGTTGTATTTACCTAATTTTTAGACCTGCTAAGTAACAGATTGTTATTATGTCCTAATCTGTAAAACTATGGAATTCAAATAGGGTGTCCTTTCTTTTTCACATGACTGTATGTACCAGCATTTATTACAATCTTTTCCTGCTTTAACAGGTATGGAGGCAGGTACTTGCGCATACAGTACATATTAGGCATTATGGCAGTGCGTTTCAACCTGAGACGCACATTCTTCTGGCCATGCCCTGTTGCGCAAGCGCATGTCCTATAATTCTTAAAGACATTGAGTGCCGTTCTCCCCGCAACCTGAGAATTGCAAAGTAAAAATAATGCTCTTTGTGACAATTTTGCTCTAAAATGAACCTGATGCTTTGACCCCATATTATTTTTTAAATGTATCAAATTATACATCTCTGTGCATCTTTTGTTTACCTTTTCTTAAATATTTTAACAGGTATCATTTTTTTAATTAACTAATCTTTTGCATTAAGTATAAGGATCTTGGCTAAAAAATGATGCAGCAAAAGCAAAAAATACACTTTTTTTTAAAAAATTAGCTCTATGCATCAAAATGCCTTTATTTGCATTGAGGAGTTACATACAGTATGGGGAATATGTCTCATTTAATGATAAATTGGTAACCTTTGTGAATCAGCATGCAAATGACATTTCAAGAAAATACGGGAAATATAAACTGATTTGCTACATAGTTGTAATGCTTCATCATAAAACTGCATAATATTGAGCGGCTCTGCTTTTCCCTTTGAATAGCTACCATTGTCAAGAAACAGATTTTTCTAGTCTTTTGGGTCAGATTTACCAGGCTTAATGTAATACAATAAAAATTACCATGGACCTTTTAAATCCCAGAGATGTATTTTAAATATGAGCCATTTTTCTTGTGGTGGGTGGTTGAAATCATTCCAGAGAGACATATCCATAGCACAGTGATGCATTTTAAGCCAAAGTGTGAACACTCAATTAAATACATTTTCAGTCCAAAGCTATAGGTGATGACTCACATAGGCTTTTTAGATGTTTGTTACAATACCACTGGGTACGGTGATGAACAGCTACTTTCAGTAAGCATCATTTTCCTGTGCAGATCTTCAGATAGAAAAGAATTCCCCAGAGTTATGTGACATACAATAAAAACTCTGGTACAACATGAGTTCTATTTTGGTATTCAATGTGTTTTTTCACTTATTTGGTTCACTTTTTAAGTGAAATTTTTAGAGTATAATTTTGGGAAATATAAAAAAATCTACTGTATAAGTGAATTTTGTAAGATGTTTGAACCCCCATAATTGAACAAGTATAGAATATATAGAATATACAACGTTTTTTCTGTAAACTTTTGAAAGTTGTGCTACAGTATGAATTTAAGACTAATACTTGAATTCTTAATTGCTTTGTAAATTAGCCCTGATAACTGCAGGTTTAGAATCTTAGTTTAGATTTTCCCAATACTAGTAATCAGAAAAACCTAACCATGAATCTCAGACAGTACATTTAATGACAGCTGTCCTTGAGCAAGTTGGTCTCAGTTCCCTGGATAACCTTCTATGACATGTAAGGCCATACTTACTAAGAAGACACCTTAGACATCTTCTAGTACTGGTTGAAACTTACAGCCTATTTAAGTAAAGGGGCTGTTAGGTGTCTTAAAGCAGAAGACTGCTTCGATAATATGAGCCGTAGTCCCATAGAACTTTTTCACCTATTTCCCTCAACATCGGATCAAGGCTTAGGCCCACTCAGATCCACCCTTAAGGATCTTTCAAATGTGAAGATCCTTTTCTTGACCAGCTACACCAGTGCTCTTAACCTGTGGAACCCTATTCCTTAACTCCTTGGCTATAGATAAAGGGATATTTATATGCAAAAAGTTACATAATTTGATAAATCTAATCTATTTATGCACAAGTATTTACACAGCTTTGCAGCCAAGATACTTTAATACCAACATTATCCAAGGCATTATCCAGGCATTTTCCTATTAATCAATAGGCCTTTGATATAGTACTGTATGTGCTCTAATCAATTGCACCATACAATTTAAGACTGTTGCGATCCACTGCGAAATCCTAAACTTCTTTTGCTGCTGTTCTATGGATACCATATCAATATAGAGGCAATGACAACCTTTGTTTCTCTCTAATAGGTCACAAAACAGATAAATAGAAGATAACTTTACACTTTTGACTCTGTTCTACTGTGCATCAATTAAACAAAGAGAATTCAAAATACTGTAACTCTAAATCCCAAGGGCAGCACAAATGACACCGGGTCATCCCTTAAGGTTGGAGGAAAGGAGATTTAAACAGCAACAAAGGAAAGGGTTCTTTAAAGTAAGAGCTGTTAAAATGTGGAATTCATTACTCATGGAGACTGTTATGGCAGATATAATAGATTCAGGAGCACTAAGCGCGATAAGCCACTTATCAAGGCTTTTTCGCCAAAAAGGCCTACAGCGATTCAGTAAGCCCCGATAAGTCATCAATAAAAGTTCTTTTCGACAATTTGTTCCAGAGGAAAAAAAGCCAAACGAGCGAAGATAAGCCACTTATCAGCAGGTTTTCAAACTAGTGCAATTCTAGTAGCCCCGATTAGCTTGTCGAGGCAAATCGCAGATCTGGAATTGAGATATCTTCTCAATATCGTCCCGCCAGGAAAGGTTGGCAGGAAGGTGGTGAGAAGCTGCTGAGAAGCGGCGAGAGGGGACTTAGAAAAAAAATGCATTTTTCCTGCGTCAGATTGATGCCGGGAGTCTCCGGAGCTGATACTCATTAATATCAGCACAGAAGACCCCCGGCTTGAATCCCATGCAATAAAAATGCCTTTACAGGCAACTTCATTGCCTTAGCGGCTAACCTCTAAAGCAATGAAGGGGTTAAGGAACAACAGCAGCTTTATTGGGGGCAGAAGGGTGAGTGAAGCGGGTACTTGGCCCTTCACTCATCCCCTTTGCCCCCAATGAACATTACAATATGTACTAACCACCAATGCACAACCCACCCACCTCTGTGCCCCCACATAAAGTAATTAAAAAAAATAATTATACACAGGATTGATTGGTTGTCCCCGCTAGCCTTCGGTAACAATCCTGTAGCAAATAAAATGTGGAATGCATTGCAATATATACCCCCCCCCCACAACACATACAGTACAGTTATGGGCAAAATAACTATTATCCAGATATGGATAATAGCTCATTTACCTATTATAAAATCAAACATTATCCAGCCAGCATAAATAAAGTAAGAAAAACTTTCAACTTACCTCTGCCATCATGAAGGGCATCCTCGTCAGCATACTGCAGGTCCATGTCCTCTGTTGCCAGAAAGAATACAAGAAAAAATACAATCTAATGTCACCTAACCCCTTAATCACCTTAGCTGGTAATAACCGCTATAGTCATTAAGGGGTTAAACCCAGTCACACGCTACCCACCTTGGAGGCCTAACCACCTACCCTGGGACCACTATACCCACCCTCTACCCATTGATTGGCATTGCGGTATATCATACCCATATAATATGACCACTCTAGAAGCCAGTGAATAAAAAAGCATGAAGACCAAAAATACACAATAAAAAACCATATACACAAGCACCTAAACACCCCAATTCAAATAATAAAAACACTAGCCAACCAATAAAATATAAAAATAAAAGCACTAGCCAACCAATCAATTTAATTAATTGATGCACTAATCAAGAAAACAATTAATTAATTTTAAACATTAGCCAACAAAACAATTAATGAATTTAAACTACTAGCCAACAAATCAATTACTAAATAAAACCACCACCAAACACATACAGTACAGTAATGGGCAAAATAAATATTATCAGATATGGATAGTAGATCATTTGCCCATTACTAAATACAACATTAGCCAGGCAGCATAAATAAAGTAAATAAAAACCATTCTACTTACCCCTGCCAATGTGAAGGGCATCCTCATCCGCATACTGCTGGGCCATGTCCTCTGTTGCCAGAAACTATACATAATAAATACAATCTAATGGCCCCTAACACCTTAATCACCATAACGGTTAATAACCACTATAGTAATTAAGGGGCTAACCCACCCTGCCCTGCTACCTACCCTGGAAGCCTGACCACCCACCCTGGCCCCTCTATATCCACCCTGTACCCATTGATTATTAAGTAGTACATCATACCCATATAATATGGGCATAAGCTACTATAAAAGTCAATGGTCACCCTAATACAAAAGCCTGAATGTCCAAAATACACAATAATAAAACCTTTACAACAAGCACCTTAACACCCAAACTATAAAATTAAAAGCAATAGGCAATCAATCAATTACCTAAATAAAACCACTAGCCATCCAATCAATTAAAGAAACAAAACCACTAGCCAATCAATTACCTACTGTAAATAAAACCACTAGCCAACCAATCAATTAAATAAATCACACCACGAGCCCAAAAATAAATTTAATAGCTAAAAGAACTAACCAACACAACAATTAATTAATACAACAATTAGACACCAATTAAACCAGTAGCCAACAAAATATATTATAAAAACGCAAACGAATCTGAAAAAAAATAATTCAAGCTATCACAATTCAAAACAATTTAATCTAAACAATAAAAATACATAGAAAATATAACAGTCAATAGAAGAAATGCATTTGCCAAAAAATGCATTGGCTATTACTGTTTTCATCTGTACTCTAAACAGGCACAGATTAATACATTAGCAGTCAATGGGCAATGCAAAACATAAAAAAAAAGAAAAATTCAATACAAAAACCTGTAAAAATAAAAGTACATACATTCAATATTCCTCTTACCTTTAGAAGTGTTGGCCCTCCGAATCCCAGGGAATCAGCAAGTTCTCATCCGGTGACATCACGAAACACAATCCAATGCCATACACGGTGAAGATCCTGCCAGGTAACAAAATTCTTCTTTCTTTCGTCTTTCATCCTCTTCTTCTTTCATCATCTGTGACTATTTCTTTAATTTCATTATCTTCTGTCTTTATCTTCTGTCTTCATCTGTCATTCCAATAGCCCAATGTTAAATCCACGATGTTGACACGTCAGCTTCTTGAGCTCAAATGAGCTGTCATGGCATTACAGATGCAGCAGCCGTTATTCAAACATTTTCACGGAGCCGTTTTCGTGTGCTCTGCTGTATGCCACGCGGCATTCACGCTGCCGATCACACCAGGCACACGTGTTTATTGCGATTGCTTTGTTTGAATTTCATGGATTCTGTTTCGTATCCGTGGCAGAAATGAATGAATTGTAATGTGTACTGTGCTACTGTGTCAATTTTAGGTGTTTAAAAACCAGAACACTAAAATGCCATTTTCTGCACTCGCGTCTTAAGGCGGAAAGGTTGGAAGAAACTGCGCTCCATGACATGGGTATTCCACGGTACAGTATACAGCGCATGAAATGTTTGAATAACGGCTGCTGCATCTGTAAATATGGCCTGTGACTTCACATTTGATTGGCAAATGGTTCTCACACCTGTTATTGGCTGTGAAAATCATGTGCCTTTTTTTATTTTGGTGACATCATGTAAAGGGACTGAAGCCAGCCAATCAGAAGGGCTGTGCTTTATTTCCCTTTAACATGACGTCACCAAATCACAAATGGCTGCCCTCACGTGGTACTTCAGCCAATCAGATTGTGAGAAATATAGCCCCAATCTGATTGGTTGTAGGAGCTATGGTGGCTCTGTAAATCCAAAAATCTAACATGTTTCGCCAATGAAGTATTGGCGAAACATGTTAGATTTTTGTATTTAATGAGCCACCTCTCTATAAACATGTGACGTGTACTGAGGATTCCCCTCTGCTGAAGCTTTTGGCTGCTGGCCCTGCAGTTACTTTTATGTGAATACGAGTGTGAATGAGAGACTACTGTAAGGTACCGGGGAGTAGGAGAGGTGTAGTGTCCCCCTTCAAGGAAATTGGAGGTGACGGGCGCAGTGGACACATAGCGGAAGGGGACCATGGACTCTACAATATGTGAGCAACATTACCATCAAAGCAATGAGTTACTACCAGACGCTGGGAAGCTATCCAAAAATGCTGTTTTTTATTATACTGGTTGCAAGTGCAATATTGTTCTTAATCTAGTCTTTTGTAATAAATTTATTGTGCCATGATCCTTTCTCTCTTCTATTTACATTGCATGATGTGTTGGAGACCTAGCCTGTCTAGATTAACCTCTGACACTCCGGATAGGAAAAGAATGACAACAAAAGCTATGCACAATTGACTAAAATGAATATACTTGAGACAATGCGTCGGAGGACATAATTCTTTCTTTGATTTATTTAATTGATTGGGTGGCAAGTAGTTTTATTTACTGGAGGTAATTGATTGGCTTGGGGTTTTATTTCTTTAATTGATTGGTTAGTTAGTGGTTTTATTTAGGTAATTGATTGCCTATTGCTTTTTGGTGCTTGTTGTACAGGTTTTATTATTGTGTACTGTATTTTGGACATTCATGCTTTTTTATTAGGGTGACAATTGACTGCTATAGTAGCTTATGCCCATATTATATGGGTATGATGTACTACTATAACAATCAATGGGTCCAGGGTGGGTAGTTAGGCCTCCCAGGTGGGTAGCAGGGCAGGGTGGGTTAACCCCTTAATTATCACCGCTAAAGTGATTAAAGGGTTAGGGGCCATTAGATTGTATTTATTATGTATGCTTTCTGGCAACAAAGGACATAGCCCTGCTGTATGCTGACGAGGACGCCCTTCACATTGGCAGGGGTAAGTAGAACGGTTTTTATTTACTTTATTTATGCTTCCTGGCTAATGTTGTACAGCTCAACCCCCTTATAGCGCTGTGCTTGGGGTCCAGAGAATCACATGGTGTTATAAGCGGATCGCGTTAGAAATAATGTACAATAAAGTAATTAAGATATCAAAAATCGTGTTGTAAAGTTTTCATAAATACGCAAATTAGGAGTGACGCTTGCATCGCGTTAGAAGCGGATTCGCGTTGTAACAGATTGCGTTATAATGGGGTTGTGCTGTATTTAATAATGGACAAATGATCTATTATCCATATCTGGATAATAGTTATTTTGCCATGACTGTACTGTATGTGCTTGGTGGTGGGGGGGGGGGGAGGTGTATTTATTGAAATGTGGGCCATGTTTATTTTTTTTTAAAAACAGGAATGGTACCGCAGGCCAGCAGGGACCACCTGAGGACCCATGGATGCCCACGGGGACCACCTGAGGACCCACGGAGAGCTGCGGGGAGAAACCAGGGGCCCCACAGCTGTGTGGGATATCAAAGTATAAAAGCATATTTAGTAAAGGCTTTTACAGATGAAATATTTATTATTGATGACGTACGCACAAAAGGAGTGAAGCCTCTCTATAAGCTAACCGATAGCACTGGGGATGTCATAGAAGGTTCATTCTACGCTGAAGAGCTACAAAAAATACCACATCTTATCACGGTTATACCCATTGGACAGCTTCTGCTGCTGTACCTGGTGTGGGACATCAGTTTCATTAGGGATGGAGAGAGCCGGTGCTGTGTGCGGAGAGGCGTCTATTTAAGGAATTTACCTGTTTGTCTGTTTTTTGGCAACATGCCTATTAAATAGTTTTATTTTTACCTGCTTCCAGTCCAGCCTTTCTTGCAGTGCCCTACCCTTTCTTGCCTTTATTGAATATCTCTACCTATTGGGATAGATGCACGCTATTGGAAACAGACGGACAAGTGGTTTGTGAATATACTTCCCTCATCTACAGCTGTTTTTTACATCAGTAGCCAGTGTGGTGTTGCACCGGTCGGATCACGTCAGACAGAACAGGGGAACGAGATGGAGGGACTCTGCAGTGGAAACCGTGGATATGCAACACTGTCAGAGGCTGTGTATCAGCTGAAGAAATTCCCTACCATACTCTCCGCTCATCCCCACGCTGCATCGGAGAGCTCCGTAAGGACACAGGTGATCAAGCTACTTCAGGTACACCACACAACACTGGGCTATGTTCAGGATATACACGGCTTGATTATTGTATATGGTCTGTTCCGTTTCTTTTACCCTATCGATTAGGGACAATTACTGGACAAACAGTTTACGGACACTCCATAGGACATTAGAAGCACCCTCTCAGGATTTAGGTCCTACTTTGTATCATTACCATAGCAGATAACCTCTATGATAACGAATTAGTTAAAAAAATTATTTGGGTTTTAATACTAGTGTATTGTAGCAGGGGGTCTCAGGTGCGGAACCTTGTTGATTTGAGGTCTGGGAACCCCCTGCTTCCTGAGATACAGGCCCCATTATGAGGTGCCGTATCTCCTATGCATTTTATTCCCATCGTGGGAGACCCCCTGCTCATTTACACTAGTAATAAAAGCTCTCTCTGCAACAGAAATAAATCGCAGGGTGAGCCCTTTTCAGAGAGACGATCATCACGTTGCTGGCTACTCGACAATTTTGCAAATGTTGCTATCACAGGTATTCTGGGCTTTCTGTGTACCATGAGCAACGCTGTGAAAACTGGCAATTTAAACAGTCCGGCAATATTTCGACGCTTAGTGCATAGGCCCCACAGTACCTTAAAAAAAGATTGGACATTTTTTTAGAAAGGAAAGGTATACATGGATTTCTCAAATAAGTAAACATGGCAAGAATGTTGATCCATGGAGAAATCTTATTGGAGTCATGAAGGAATTTATTTTTTCCCTTATGAGATATTGTTTCACTGGGGTTTTTTGTTTGCCTTCCTCTGGATTAATATACTGTAAAGAGAAATATAGGACACGTATCTAAATGCAAAGTATAAAACTAGGTGGTAAATTATTTAAATAAGATACTATAAAATATAATTTACCTTAGACCCCAAATCGCAGGCGGGTATATAGTTACATCGTTACATATAGTTACATAGTAGATGAGGTTGAAAAAAGACGTACGTCCATCATGTTCAACCTATGCTAAATTTAGCATATGTGAGAAAAAATGGTGCTCAGATATAAATGTGTGCACTGCCAGTAATATTATTTATGATGTCCTTGAAACAACGATTAATGCACTGCATCCATTCAGGAAAATAAATGTCCATAAATATATGCCGGGGGACAAAATGACCTAGTGGTGTCCCTGAGACTACCACAACCAATGGTCTTTATATATAAACCCCTCATAAGCATAAAGAATCCCCTATAACAGGACAAAAGGTAAGCATATAAAGGCTACAGCCCATTACCTGTACCTGGGGGTATCCGGAAAGAATCCAATAGTGCAGTGTTCCATATTCGCGTGCAATCCTGTAGAGTAGAGGTAACAGCAACAATGTAGAGCAAAGGAGCACAGCAGCAAAAAATAGATGGCAACTCCAGAATAAAAATAAAAGGTATTTAATTCATCAGCTTCTGCTCACAGACAAAGAAAGACACAAACGCACCAACGTGTTTCATCCCGTGGGACTTTGTCAAGGTGTGATTAAAACAACAGAAATTCTTACCTATATAGTGTGAACATTTTGCGCCCAAAACCGGACCAGTGTGACATCATGGCCGCGCACCGGAAGGTCTGTCGCATCAGCGCGACACCCACCCGGATCAGCCAAAGGAATCGGCGCTCGGGGTGACGTCACAGCCACGCGACCAGTCCCCAAGCTGACACGCAGCCAGGCGCCACCCCTGATAGGCTGAGGGAGCTAATGTAGCACTTCTAAATAACAACAACTTTATTAACACATATGAACAGACAAAGAAATATATAAATAATATAAATACATATAACATAGCCTTCCGGCAGTTACTACTTTTCCCGTGGCCTTTCCTCTGTCAGTCCTGTTAGTGCCGGCAGTGGAAAGGTTAATTCATTCCTTAGGCCGGTGTGTGTGTATTACAGCCTTGAATGATGTATCAGTATTCAAGGCCGGTCCTAGCAACTTCTGAGGGTGTCAATCTGAGGGGTGGATATTGGTTGGAACGCCCCCTGTAGTGTTTGTAGTGTGCCATTACCCTAGTGCGGCCATAGCGGTATTTTAGCGCTCGTAATATTAGCATTTTATTAGCGCTGTCTGCAATACTGCAATACCGTCTAAAAACTCAGGGGGGCGTTCGCGAGCTGTTGTCTTCAAAGTCTAATACTTTAGCAGTTCAACCTACGTCAGTACACAGTCTGCGTGTGCGCGCGCAGTAGTTGTAAATTTGCATATTTATACATGCATGTGCAGTGCTGTATGTCTCATTTGAAAATTGTTGAAACGCATAGGCGTGTACTGTAACAAGGTGATACAAAAAATTATTGCGCTCATAAGTGATTAGTGAGTGAAAGTGCTAATGTGACCTAAATAAAAATATAACCTGATTGGAGGGAGGTTTTATGCCGCTGTTCTTATGGGATGGCTCAGCACTCCAGACTAATACAAAACAGAAGAAAAAACAGCGCAAAAAAACCCATAGTGTAATATATTAAAAATCAATTTATAGGGTAAAAGGTGAGTATTGCACGTACATCAATATAAAAATTACACAGCATAACATGTTAGGGACATGTTACCACTCGGCGGGGACAGCAGGGCACTATCTCTTCAGCTAGCTGGTCAGGAGACAGGACTGAAATACTGAAGAGATTACTGCTATAAGTGTGGTGAGACGCGACCGGCAGAGGGACGCCACTTGATGACGTAACACGCACACGCCGACTAACCTGGAACTGATCAGGAGATCACCCCCTCTAAACTGAAGGCTGGAGTACCTTCAGTGTACAGGAAGGCTTCTCAAGCAGAGTTGAACTTTCCGATCCTGGATACCAGCGACCAGAGGAAGGACGTTCCAGCTGTACGTCTGCTTGTGCCCTGCTGTCCCCGCCGAGTGGTAACATGTCCCTAACATGTTATGCTGTGTAATTTTTATATTGATGTACGTGCAATACTCACCTTTAACCCTATAAATTGATTTTTAATATATTACACTATGGGTTTTTTCTTCTGTTTTGTGTACTGTAACAGTATCACATTTCGGCATATACAGCGCTTTCCCCTCGCTCGCCCCTGCACACACACAGGATAATTTACTGCATTGCAGTATTTCAACTTCTTATCTTATTTACAGTGCAGTGCATCACTCCCACACCATTCCTTTGAATGTGTGTCTTTCTGGTTTCAATCACATTCCTGCTTGATAGCTGATGATTACTGCGCATGCGTTTGTAAGTTCACCACTGCTTGCTTGCGAAGTTCAAGAGTGAGTGACCAAAAAAAATATATATTTTTTTTCTCCTCATTTTTTATTTTTATTTTCTCCACAAGCCTGCCTAAACCATCTTGATATTACGATATTCAATCTGTGCTGAAGCTTTTGACTGCGACACTGTGCGTTTGACTGCAAATGGTTGATTTGTGTGCTTTTTATGTATTTGAGGGTGTAGGGATCAAATTTTTATGGTAACCTGCCTTTTGAATATATGCCATTTCTTTGAACTGCAGTACAGCTAATCCTTCATGCAGCTGTACCCTGTACCCCCCTCCCCCACGCACACACACAAGGCTCGCTCAAGCAAGGATTTGAACCTCTTATCGACAGTTACCTCTCCAGAGCCATTCCGTTTCTAAAGCTTGCCATTGTGTTTTTAATCGTCCGTCCCTAGCCGAGCATCACCTCTCTGCGCCTGCATGTAATCCTCTTTGGGATGGGAGCTACAGTACATAGCTGATGATTACTGCGCATGCATCTGTAAGTTCACCACTGCTTGCTTGTGAAATTCAAGAGTGAGTGACTGTCAGGGTTCTGCTCGCCACAAACCAGGACCGGACCGCGAGGCTGAGGTGGGGTTGTAAAAGCACCGACCTGAGACCGCGCAGGCTGATCCGGATTGCGCAGTTCGTAGTCATATGTCGCAGGATCAGGATTGGAGAAGACAGCGTCGTCGTTGTAGAAGCCAGGGTCAGGACAGGAGACATCAGGATAAACATTGTTCAGGCAAGAGTTCGGCAACATGTAGTCAGGAGAACCCCGCTTCAGCTTAGGAGCGCGGGGTTGGGCTCTGCGCGAGCGACGGCCATGGCCCATGGTGCTGGTCACAGGAGATGGTAAGCAGACCAGAGTAGCACACCGCTTTGCTGCACGGGTGCACCAGTGCTACAGCGCAAGAGTCCTGAGCGGGCTAGGGAATCCTCTGTCTCAGCGCAGGAACCAGGACACGGCCTCTCTAGATTAGGGAAAGAGTAGGCCCCAGGAACCAGGAAGCTGAAGATACACAGGGAAACCTCCGCTACTGTGCAGGAATCCAGGAGACTGAAGGACGCCGGGACGAAACCTCCGCTTCAGTGCAGGAATCCAGGAGGCTGAAGGACGCAGGGACGAAACCTCTGCTTCAGCACAGGAGAACAGGAGTGGACCGCTGCGTGAATATAGCAGCCGGTCCCAGGAACAAGGAGCTGAAGTGAACAAGAAGAGTACTCAGCTACAACACAGGAGACTGGAGCAGACCGCTGCGTGAATATAGCAGCCGGCCTTAGGAAACCTGGAGCTGCAGACAACAAGGAGAATACTCCGCTTCAGCATGAGGGACAGGAACAAGCGAGGGCTTGTGGCAGAACAGATAGTGACATCCAGGAAGGACTATGCTCGACAGGGAGCATTATGGGAAGACAATACTTAAAGGCCAGCGGGCCAATCCCCGGAGGGGGGTGTGAAGGTACTGCTCCAATGAATGAATGCAAGTCTAGGTTGCAGTGATAGGCTGCACAGCTGCAGTAGATACCAGAGGGAGTGTGTATTGCTTTGGTGAGTGAATCCAGGCTGCAGCAAACATCAGGAGAGGTGCTCCAGGACTGCACATGTCTGCAAGGTAAGGCAACCAGTAAACCACGGAGCGGATTCCTTACAGTGCAGCTGTACCCTGTACCCCCTCCCCCACGCACACACACAAGGCTCATTCAAGGATTTGAACCTCTTATCCACACCTCTCCAGAGCATTCCATTTCTAAAGCTTTCCATTGTGTTTTAATCGTCCGTCCCTAGCCGAGCATCACCTCTCTGCCCCTGCGTGCCTAATTTTCCTATTGTTGGCTTTGAGTCACCTCTCTGTAATCCTCTTTGGGAAGGGAGCTAGCTGATGATTACTGCGCATGACTCACACATCCACCCCCCCAACCCTTTGAGGCTTTGTTTACGGTAACGCTTTTGATAATCCCTTCTCGAATTTGATATGTAAATCTGATTTGCACAGAACTGTGAAATTGAGAGTTAAAAAAAACATTATCTGATTCATGTTGTTGATGCAGTAAATTACCACTTTTTGGTCATTCTTTCTTTTTCTTTGGTGTAGGTGTGTGGGGGGGGGGTTGTCAATGATTATGATTAATCATGAATGTAAAGAAATATTTATTTTATTTTATCAGGAACAAAAAATACAAATATACAAATAATCATGAATAATACAAAATGCAGTCTTTATTCAGTTCTTTCCTCAGATGAAAATTGAGGGCCGGTGGATAATCATGAATAATGCACATTGATAATAATATTAATTAATAATATATAATATATAATAATATATATATATAATAATATAATTTTTTCCGTCTTTATCTTCTTCCTCATTCTGTGTACAGTACAGTAGTTCATTGAGAGAGGAGAGGTTTTGTGTACATCATGACTGCAGTTTAGATACTGTACACTTAACAGTACAAACAGTTCACAAACTTTACACGATACCCCCCTTCTCCCCCAGCCCATCGTATTTTTCTGAAAAGACAAGAAAACAAAAAATTAGTGCAGTTATGTGCATACTGTATTATGGCATTGTGTGCTGTATAGTACTGTCAAACTAGTCTATACTGGAACTACTGTATACTGTAACTTCTGTTAAATACTTCGCAACCAGATGGCTGGTGCTGCTCTCTCAGGAAATAAATAAATTGAGCAGTTAGATGCATATTATGGCATTGTGTACTGTATAGCTACTCCATATAGGACAACAGTATGCAGTTAGTACTGTCAAACTAGTCTATACTGGAACTACTGTATACTGTGACTACTGTTAAATACTTTGTAACCAGATAGCTGGTGCTGCTCTCTCAGGGAAAAAAAATCTGTGCCATACTTACCTGTATCATGTACTTACAATACTACAGTACAGTACTATACCATACTACCTTCCTGATGCTTGCCCATTACGTGCGATCACAATGGGCAACACAGTCGCAATATGGTCAATATATTTATTGCATCATTCCATGGTGAGTACATTGTTCCAAAAACTCAGTATTCCTTGCGCCAACTCATCCTTTTTGGAGGGTTTCACGACTTTTCGGATACGGTCCTTCAACTGATGCCAGACCATTTCGATAGGATTGAAGTCTGGCGATCTGTCATTGGAGGGAGGAGAAAAAAAAAGGACAATTAGCTAAAAAGATACAGTACACAGTAAAAACAGTGCGAAAAAAGGAGACACGGTTACCTCATTTACTCCGCTGGCATCTTCACCCAGTTGATACCGCGCTCAAGAATATGCGCTGTTGACGCAGTGTGCTTCGGATCATTGTCCTGGTAGAAACGGTGACCACCTGGGAACTCACGTGTGATATATTCCACAATCTCAGGCACAATTTTCTCTTGGAAAAAAGCTTTAATCATGATTCCTATAACAAGAAAAGAAAAGTGCTCAAAAAACTGCACACTAGTACAGTACAGTGCATAAGGCAAAAGCAGAGTGACATACATTTTACTGTACCTTCAAAGATGATGATGCATCCTGGTCCACGCCTAGAGATGGTACCCCACACATGCATCTTCACTGGGTGTTTCGGACGCGGCTTCATAGATATGCGACCTTTTTTGTGGAATGCAAAGGTGGCAAATCTCTCCAGCGAAACAGTAGACTCATCAGTGAAGTTGCAATCCTGGAAAGTTTCTCCACTGTCGATCCATGCCTGGGCCTGGACCACTCTCTTGATCTTATTAACGTCCCTTATCATAGGGTACGCTCTGTAATGACAAGGAATAATTTTATAGGTACAGTACAGTTTCTTAAACAACACTTTTACCTCCTGTACTGTCCAGTACTAACCTCACACATCCATATTTCCATCCAATTCTGCGTCTCATCTTCTTTATGCTGGTCTCGGATACAGTGAGATTGTGATTTTGCTGCAGAGTGTATTGGACCCTTAAGGCACTCTTCTCATCATTCTCTTCACTTATTTTGTCGACCAGAAGAGTTGTCTCCCTACAGTGTACAGAATAACAACAATCTGGTAAGTTACAGTAGGCCACAAGTACAGCACATCATTTACAGTAAAAATAGTATAACATTAGATAGATCTACACAATATATAGTTCAATAAATATGCAGCAATAGAAACAATAATAGATATACTGTAGTTATATAAATATTCCGAAATAATTATAAAATGAGATAGATCTATACTACACTGGCGACACACTTTATTCGAGCTCGGCTAGTCCCACGAATTCGGGTATACCCGGGTGTATTGAGGTTTGTGACTGTTTTCTGCCCGAGTGCATTGAGGTATTTTCCAAGCAGGGATTGAAGCATTTTATTCCCGCTGGCTGCAAAACTGCACAGTATATATATATATAATGCATTACAATTCATGAATTTATGCCATCTGGTAGACACGCGAAGCATTGCAGCCTATTAAATCCTAATCATTATCATTTAACAGATCAGCCGCCCGTCAGCCAGGCATGAACCCAGGCTGGGAAGGCAAACGCAACAGGGCTTGTCAGAGGTGAGGAGCGGCGCATTCCAGGTATCTGCCAGGTACATACTGGGTATTTGCTCGAATAAAGTGTGTCGGTGCAGTATAGCGTCAAGGTATGATTTCAAAACAGGAAGGAGCTCCAGACGAAATACTTGGAGTGTGCTCAGCAAACCAGCAATACCTCCGCTGAGAGCGGTCACTCCTTCTTGGCCCATTACAGGGGCAAAGTAGCTGGCGTTAAGACACACAGGCACAGTGTAACGAATGTGCTCAGCAAGCCAGCAGTGCCTCTGCTGAATATGGTCTCAGGGTGATGTCTGGGAGCTGTACAATCCTGGGTGCTGGAGCGGGTATGTTTCTGGCAGCGGGCGGGGGTAGATGTTGGGAAAGATGTTTTCCTCCAGTTGTGGCCTAGTGCTTACTGGGGTTGTCATCTCCTCCAACAGAAGGGTATACATGTATTCTGGAGATGGAGGGGGTGAGCATTGGGGGGCCAGTGGTGTGCTTGGTGTTGGCATCGTGAAGGTCAAATCCAGGGATTGAGAGGGTGCACAGGGGGGTATGCGGTTACTCCATGGGAGAAAATGGCACCTCCAGGCCACCCTCCTGCCCGGACATACAGGGGCAGGGACAACAAGCAAAGAATAGAGCCCCACGATGTTCCTCTCAATCTTATCCAGACGAACACCCATGCACCTATCCATATTCACCATGGTCTCCAAAAGACGATCCATCTTGGTCTCCATTCAGTCCCTGTATTGATTTGTTGAGGTGTCAGTGATTTCGATACCACTGAAAATATCCAGCATGCGGCGACCAAGCTGGATCTGGTGCAAGGAGTCCTGGTGTCACCTGGACGAGCATCTATGTGGCTAGGGCGTGGAGGAGGTGAGCTGGGGGTTTCAAGACATACATCGGCATTGCTGGGTGCAAGAGCAGCTGAGCTGGGGGTTTCCGGATGAGCATCGGTGGACAAAGGGTCAGAGCGGGCGGTTGTTTTGGAATCGGTGGTGGATGATGGCAGTGAAAAGTCTGGGACGTCCAATTCTGCTTCAGCGGGTGCAGGGGCACTTCTGGTGCCCGTCCAAACAAGTTGATGCTTGTGGATTTTGGCCATTTTATTCTTCACATAATAAGGGCCAGGGTTCGTTGCCTTGGGTGCCTTTGGAACCTTTGGAACTTTTTCTCTAGGCACCTTAGGCTTTGGCTTGAAAACAGTTTCTGACTTTAACTTTCTATTGGTCGGCACAGCAGAAGAAAGCAGTTTTCTGTGTCTGTAGAATCAGGGTTGATCCATGGAACAGATAGGAAGAATGCACAATACAGTATCTGTTCAAGAGCTCGTTCAGATAGAGATCAGTGTGTGGGAGGCTATGCAATTTGTGTCACCTTTTAAGCACTGTGTCCCTATTTGAATTTTTGGGCAGGCATCGACACGAGCTGCAGGTGTTAAAAGTGGGCATATACAGTACTTAACCTGTTGACCGAGGTCCATTACATTATAAATACACCATCAATTCTGTTGATTCAATGCACATTGAATATTCATCGAATACACATCGAATATACATTCCTCTGTGCTTGACTTATTTTCTAAAGCAGCGATGCCGAAGAAAGTTATTTCAAACGATCTCTCTCAGCATGAGAATACAGGACATGTACAAGAAAGGACACGGAATTTTACCGATCAAACACTGGTTACTGAATTCGAGACTCGATTTAGCATAAAGCATAGTCAGCTATCATGCCCATGGTCAGGCAAAAAGTGTAAAGCAGTGTCCCCCAGTCGTAACAGTCAGTATTTTTGGTTTATTTCTGCAATTACTGTATTACTCAAAAAACTTCTTGCATACAGTATCGAAAAGCATGTTTTTGTTTACATGTTTTCTTTGCAATTTTTTTAGACCAAAACAATTACTGTACTACCATACTTTGAGAAGAAAATATAAAATGTTTTTTTTCTCTTTCTGTTTTATTACTCTAAAAATTTCTTGCATATCAAGAAGCATGTTTTTGTTTTCTTGTTTTCTTTTCAATTCTTTTAGGCCCAAACAATTACTGTGCTACCATACTTTGAGAAGAAAATATAAAATGTTTTTTTTTCTCTTTCTGCTTTTATTACTCAAATTCTTCTCTTTTCCTTTAAACTGTAGGATGGCTAAGGATCTGTTGGACGAAATCAGCGAGGCTAATGATGAGCGTTGTGCAGCTAGATTCAAGACAATTCTAAGTAACAGTCACAATATCAAGGCATCTGAGACCAGCATCAGGGTAATCAGACATCAATTGGGATGAAAATATGGACGTGTCAAGTAAGTGTCTTACTGTAATAAAGTATAGTAAAATGCAATACTGTATTATGCAAAGTGACAGAACAGAGGGACAGAACAGGGTTGATACTGTAATTACTGTGCCTTAGTTAGGATAGTATAGGTAAAGTGTTGTACTGTACACTACGGTACTGTAGATAAAAGTGTAGTTTTACTGTACCTGTAAAATTCTCCCTTGTCTTATCCGAGCGTATCCAATGATAAGGGATGCCAACAAGGTAAAAAGAGTGGACCAAGCACGGACATGGATCGAAAAGTGGCGAGACTTTTCAGGATGTCATCTTTTCTGATGACATGGTTGAATCAAACATAAAGGAGGGAATCAAGAACATGCAACTTGGGGTGGTCCTAGTACAAGGGAACATTAGAAAGAGAGCAATGACAGCATGGGTTCTATAGGCAGGACACCTAGTCAGGGTACTAGCATAAATGGAAAATGGGGGAGCCATGCACACCAAAAAAGAGATGTAGTGGAATTAATGCAAAACAGTCATTTAATGAGTAAAAACAGTCACAAAAATCCAACGTTTCAGTGCTGACCATCTTCATCAGGGTTAAAGTGACAAGTGTTAAACAACCCTTAAATAGTGTCCCACAAGCTACACACCCACATAAACAACCACCCACCTCCCACAAGCTGCTCCACATGCCCGTCGCTGTGCTTCCGAATATTCTCCATTGTTGATGGGAGTGGACTCCCGATGACGTCATGACGTCACAAATGCCATCTTGAAAAAGTAGGATGTGTAGATATGTCCCAGAGAGTGTCTATGGGGAAGAGCCACAACCTTAAAGAAAATCACCAATCACGGAGTCAGGATTCCTCCTCTGCTGACGTCAGTGTAAATGTAGCAATAAGTCACATGCATCGGCAGCCACTGGACTGTAGACGAGAGGGAGGCATCATCCAGTACACAGATGAGACCCCAAACAGAGCCGATAGTCCTATAAGTACAAAAAAGTAAAGATAATAACAGAAAATCTATATACAACAGCTCCTCACTATGCCAACACCCAAAAGGGAGTGGGTGGGGCCATCATGCAATGTAAAAAAAAAAAAAAAACAGATTAAAATATGTACAATAAAACATATGTTCTGTAGCATGGCATGAAAAAATGATATGTGCTGCATACTGTAGCTGCAAAAAATGTGTAAAATACACTATGAACAAAAGTAATGCTCATAAATACAGAACTAGTCATATACAATAACCATACCAATGATGCAATACAGGACATCTACAAAATAGTATCCAAAAAAAGTAATAAGATAGTAGATGGATATCAAAAATGAACTCTAGAAGAATGGGACACAAAATTAAAAACAAACATACAGAAAACAAACAATGACAAGGAATACAGAGGGGAATGGGGGAGGAGGGGATAGGGAGGGGAGGGGGAGGAAAAGAGAAAAAGGGGAGGGAGAAAGTGGGGTGGTGGGATCCTGAACCAAAAAGAAAAAGTGAATTTATAAAAAGCACGTTAATTCAAAATCTTCATTAAGCCCAGTAGGTTTGAGGCTTTTCAATGTGAAGATCCAAAAAGCCTCCCTTTGTAGGAGTAATTTATCAATGTCACCTCCTCTACCCATAGGTGATAGATGTTCAATCCCCATGAATCTAATGGCAGAGACAGTATGTCGGTCCTCTTTACAATGCTTCAGCAGGGTGGTGTTATCTTCTCCCCTCTTGGTATTGCTTCTGTACTCGATGAATCTTGTTTTAAGGGGCATTTCAGATAATAAATCACGTGCAAAGTTTTACGCATAATTTTTTGATTTATCCTAATTTTTTTACCATTAGTAGGATGATAGAAAATGTCCACTACAATTATGGAATGGCATATCGAGCACCCTTTGCACTTATAACATCCAGGTTTTTTGTGACTCAAAAAATGCTCGATGGCATATTTTTGTTGATTGGCCATTTTAACCAGCGTGTCACCCAAATTTCTGCCTTTCATAGGCTAGAATGGGGTTATTTTTATATTCAGTAGTGCATCTATAATAGGATCTGCTTGGAGGATTGACCAGTGTTTCAGTATGTAACATGTGATCCCTTGAGACAGTAGGTTAAATTCAAAAGGAAAGATGAAACGTTGTTCAGTGTTACAGTCTTCCCTTTTCCCAGTGTATGCTTTATCTCATGAGACCCATTCTGTAAGAAGAGCATCATCATTTCCCCATCTGCTAAACCGTTCTTTCATTACTTGTATAGCCTGTTTTGATTCATCTGGATCTTTTACTATACTATTCTTTATGAGATTGGGGGAGGAGGGGTTGTGATGGCTTTTAGCATGAAGTACTGTATTTGTATCATTGGGTTTTGAAATATATTTGTAACCCAACCATTTACATTCTTACTTATGGAAATATCCAAAAAAAGTAATTTGTGCTACTCCATGATGATGTAAAGTGAATGGGGGTAGGTGTGGTATAAAGATGGTCTACAAACTCAGCTAGCATTGCTGTACTCTCCTTCCAAATAAGAAACAAAACACATCATCAATTTGGCGCCACCACACACGAACACACCCATAGTACGCACTGTTATAAACATACTCAAATTCCTCCATATAGAGGCTCACATATGATGGAGCAACATTGCTGCCCATGGCAGTCATTGCAGCTGAAGATAGAAATAATGCTCAAATTTAAAATAATTCTTATGCAAAATAAAATTCAATACCATAAGGAAATCAGTAGTTGGTAATCCTACATGCGTACCTTCCAGTTTATGGCATATAGCTTCAATCCCGTTATCGTGTGGAATACAGGTGTATAGAGAGGTGACATTAAGACACCAATATATCGTCTTCCTCCGGCTTAACTTTATAAAGTTTAATTAAAAAATCATTAGTATCTTTAACAAAAGATATCATCCTTTCTACGTGCCCTTGGAGAAATTAGTCAAGATGCACCGCCAGGGGTTTACAGAGTCCCGAGCAGAAATAATTGGTCGACCAAGGGGATCAATAAGGGATTTATACATTTTAGGTAGTAAGTATAGTGCAGGCTTTCGTGGATGTAATACTGTCAGAAGGTTAAATACCTCAAGATCAATCCACCTATTATTTATAGGCTTTATGGGGGGATTAACTAAGAAGAAAGAGAGTAAATCGTTTATATAGCACCGATAGAAAATAATATGATGTCTGGATATATTTTTATCTCTAAACATGTGTGAGGAGTCTGGGCACATGCCGCCCTCGGCACAGCTCTTCCCTACCTGCCCGATCGGCCGCTGCTTCCTCCGCTCCTGCTCCTCGCCACAGATGGAGGCACGACCGTGCACCGCTCCCCCGTTCCCCCGCGGTTCTCTCACATGCCACCGTCATTACCACTGAGCGCGTGCTCACCCTGCTTACAGAGCGCACGCCGCACAATTTAATTTATTTACTGCACCCAGTGGCTGGCTCCGCCCACCGCCCGACTCAGGATCCAGGCTCACCACCCCCAGCCACCTAGCTGCAGCAAGACAAGTCATCACCCCCTGTCCTATCACAAGAGGCTCCTCAGCTCACCTCTGCCCTGCCTCCTCCTCTGATTGGTCCACCGTGCTTTATTACCCCTGTAGCTCCTGTGCAACCAAGCTCTGCATACTTTTGTTTGGCTTGTGCTGTTTGGATCCTATGCCCAGCTCTCTCTTGCGTTTCAGATCTTGTTACCGAACCAGCTTGTCTTCTTACCCTCTCTGGCTCCGCGACCCCGGCTCTCCCACGACCTCGCTTACCTCTCGGACCCTCGGACACGGCTCACGGACAACTACGACTTGGATCTCCCCTGCCCTCGACCTTCGGCTTCGGACATCTCTACGCTATACTCTTTTAGCCCGGATCTGGCAAGTACTACGACTAAACCCATGTACCCTTGGCCTTGGCCACGCTATCAATCCGCACTCTGGGCATGCCTCCACTGCTGCGGGTGTGTGATCTGCTCACTTCCCACCTCAGTACTGAGGGTAGGTCTGGTCTGTGGGCAGCACAGCGTGACAACATGTGAGCAGCCTCCCACCAAACCGAAAAAAGGTTGGAATAGGAAGGAGCAAAATAAGTTCCCACAGCTGTCCCAGTGGTTTGGAGATAAAAAAAAACATCTGAAAAAAAAAAAATGATTGTATGTTAACAAATCCCAGATACAGTAGCGTCCAAAATAAAAACTTGTTGCGTCTGTGGTAGTGTAGACTCCTTTTAGAAGTGCTCAATTGCTATCAGCTATTTTGTATGAAGAATACTGGTAAAGAAGATACAAGCGTGACGCAGATGTATTGTGTGTCCCAAGAGAAATTGTGACGAAGAGACAATATATTATGGAAGATGGAAGTGAAAAAAATAGTAATTTCAAAAAGTGATAAATATATTTGGATACATTTTCACCAAATGACCCAATGCTAGACACAATTGGTCTGTCTGATGGTGAAATAAGTGTTTTGTGCACTTTAAGTAGGTAGGGAAATATAGGAATGATGGGTAACCTAAAAAAAATAAATCAATTTTTGAGGTATTTAATACATGCACTCTACCAAATTCTAAAAGTTGTTGCAAATCCAACAAAAAACCCTTGGTTGGACCTTGAATCAGTTGAACATACTGTATGAAGACTTGTAATTTTCATGTCCAAGACTTCTTGGTAATAGTCATGTTGATTTAAGCACATCACTGCCTATCCTTTTTCAGCATTTTATATAATAATAGACGGATTATTCTTTAAAGACCACAGTGCTTGCTTGTGTTCACTAGTCATAACATCATTTTTAACCTTACAAATTTCAAAAGCTCTGGAAAGCAATTGTAGATCTACTGTATAAATATAAATATAGTTTTCCAAAACTAATATCAGGAAGTTGAGTATCAATGTTTTGTACACCTATAATCTCCAATTGACAGAATTAGTAAATTCCTCATCATTTTCACAATAACATTTTTTCTTTAAAGTTAATTTCCATGCAAATATTTGTACTGTACATCTATAATTCTAGAGAAAATATCAAAATTACATGGAAGGGAAAAGTCTAAACAACCGGAAATATTAACCACATTATTTGAACCGCCATTTATTAACTTATCCATTTATCTGGAGTCATATGAAAAGTTTTTCTTCTTATCTCTTCGTGTCTATTGTCATCTCTTCCTCTTTGGTCTCAGAATTCTGGTCCGCTCCTTCTCCACGTTTGCGTCTGAAATTTATCGACTCCTCTCCCATAGTAACACTGTGATTTTCTGAATCTAAAAAAGAAACATTGTGAGACAAACTAACCATGTCTGAATTTTGGCTATCTTAGACTCACAGGATAGGGAGTGCTCAAAATTATTATTTTTTTGGAATTGTTTGTTTGGCAGTCCATTCATATTTCTCTTTTTTAATTTCTGATATATTTTCTCATAAACATAGTTGTTTCTTCTCATAAATCTCTTTATGTCTTTCAAATTTGCTTTGGTTAATGGTCATGATTTTTTTTCTGAATCATTCATATATACAGTATAGAGAACGTTTAATCTAATTCATTAAAGCCCTCTATATGTACATATCTTTGCAAGTTTTCTTGTACTGTATATCCACTTGTTTTTCAAGTCACATTTTATTTTTTGTCTTATGTTGTATAATTAAGTCCACCAATTGAAAGAACAATCATCTAAGATGGAATTCCATTATTGTTCAAATTCAACACGGTTAAAACTAAAAGTAGGAGCTTGAGTCATAACCAGCTCGTTTGGAATACATTTATTCTCTAGATAACTCCTTAGGTTTGCTATTTCGCACCATGTTCATATATCTTACATATTATTGCATTTAAAAAAAAATACAATTTCAAATCTTGTCCATCTTCACAAATAAATATTTTATATGTATCAAAAACTGACTCTGCATGTCTGATCCTACATTTTTTATTAGAATATAGTTATATTTGTTCATATCATTTTTATTTCTCAAAATGAAAGAAGTCTAAGCTAATTAGATAGACAGCACCTACTGTACACTAATCAAAAGAGCATCTCATTTACCAATACAAAAAAACAATTACACAATGTGACTCCATTTATTCTCATTGTGGTATTCGGATACATTTTCCTATCATTGCTTAAGAGCCGCAATAGTACTTCAATTGCAATACATTTTAAAGTTATTAGTGCAGACTTTCACAGTGGCCCTAAGTTACAGCACCTTTTGAACAGGCTGCCAAAGCTGTTGTATTTTAATTATAACTTGTTTTTGTGTCTAACATTTTCATCACAATCCACTCTTTGTGACTCATAGATGCCTGGAGTGGTTGAAGTAATATTCATTAGAGGAAAATGTAGTGAAATTATAATTTCTAATATTTTAAGTATTCACAGAAGTTAATAGGATGGTGTGTAGAATAAGGTGCCATATTATCAGTGTAGGGTTTCTGTATCTTTAAATGTACTTACAAGTTCTTAACTTCATGCTAAGACTGAAAATAGATAATTTCAAAATAGTAATGAAATCAAAGCATGAACATAATTGTGAGCTCCAACATATGGAGGAAGATGAGCCACATGGTAATGTTAGTTTTAAGTAATACAGCATACAAATGTCAACAAACAATACAGTATATTGTAGTATTAAAGTACACAATGAAAAAAATGTATGAAAAAAACTCATTAGTCATTATTAATGTACTTTAAATAATTACAATAAATAACACTTTGTATTTAATGGATTTCCTTTTCTTTTCGGTGATCAAATTGCATAAGTCTACTTAATATTGAAATCGAACCTGTACAGAGAATGACAAATGTATGTCTGTTCTCCTGGTGCAGGCTAATGACGCTTTGGCCAAAGGGTTTAACTAAATAACCAAGTAAATATTATTATTATTGAAGTAAAGTATTTAAACTTTATACTTATTACTTTATATGTTTTGTCAATTGGATGTAGCATTGGGCACCCCTGTCTTTTGTTCTCCTGGTGCTCAAGATAAACCCTCCCTCCACAGTAAACTGTAATTGGCACATATGATTTATTAAAATGACACCAGCTGTGTCTTAGCATTCCTTTGTAATAGGCAAGGAGCAAGGACCATACCATGTACTGTAATATTGTGTTGGCAAACTGCCCCTGTCAGATGAAAATCAGTAAATAATTCCTGTTTATTGAAGTATATTATTTTCAAGCTGTGCTTGTTAATTTTACAACTACAAAGTTCTAGTAACTGCATTGGTCCTTCATTGTAGATGAAGCTGTATTTAACCTGTTGAGTGCCCTTGTGATGTTCACTGGTCAGAAGGGCTATACAGTTCATGGAACTTGTGATGTCCAGTGAACGTCATCAGCTCTTTTCTCTTTTACTAGAGGAAATAATGTTCAAAGTGCCACTCCTCATCCTCTTCCATTCGCATCATCTCTGTAACTTCCCAACCACGCTTATTCAAGTGATCCTGTGGTTGTCATGTACAAGAAGAATGGTGGCACTTAGGTGATGTGCCTTCAGGCGCTGGAAAAGTTAAAGTGGATCAATGTTAGAGTTCTTGATAGATGGAATTATTGTATTGTAAACAGAGCTTTTCTTCAAGTGTAATGTGGTCAGTACTGAAGCCCATAATTCCATATACAGTATGTAGAACTCTAATGTTGGTCCCCTCAAATATATCACAATAACAATTAATACATATTCAAAGTTACTAGTTTACTTTTTGTTTCAACTGATTTTCTTCAAATCTTTCTTGATCAGGGTAGTACACTGATAAACCAAATTCAGTCCTCGAGGGCTACCAACAGGCCATGTTTTCAAGCAATAACAAGATTTTGATAAATGTGTTATTGCTATTTGTGTGTGAAGCTCTAAGATATGCCTTGATTAAATGGCCAAATGGGTTAACTTCAGTGTGGATACATTCTTTACAAATTCAGAACAGATGTTTTGCTTTGCTATTTCACTTCCATTATTAAAATATATAATAGCATAATAAAAAAAATACTCATAAATGCCTTAAAATTGAAATCTAGCTCTCTTCTCTCAGTAATATGTGTTGGTAATCTCATGTTTGGAGCAACCAAACCTTTTATTAAGCCGTGATGTTCACATGCGTAGAACTTTTGATTCTGAACTCTCTCCCCTTTTATCTATTAATTGTATCCCAAACCATATTACAAATTGTTGTATATGATATAATTTAAAGCTGCAGTTCAAGCTGTCGTGTTTTATTTATTTTTCTCATTCATTATTTGCATCAATACAATCTACACACTGACAAGTGAATAGCTAAGTTGCAGATCTATCCATTCTCTTGTAATCGATCGCTGAAATTCGGCTGGGGTTCACCAAATGCATATTGGGTAATCTTCTGCTGCACTGATAGCCAAAGTTCTGTGAGGAAGATCATGTGACCAGGCAGGCACTAGATTCAATTGGTTCACTGCTAGAGAGGGCAGGGCTCAAAAAGGTGATACTGTTTCAGAAGGGGAAGGGCATGTGACTTTGTATATGGATGCGATAGGAACAAAAATGTCTGTTACATTAGAATACATTAAAAATGTATTTACATTTATTTATTTTTTTTGCATTTTAAATGCAACAGGTATTTTCTCATAGTACGGAAGTAATTTTTTTTTTTTTTAAAACCACATGTAGGCTATTGCTTGAACTGCAGCTTTAATACTGTGTCCAATTCATAGGCTTAAACTTTCAGGTGCCGGTATTTTGGTACAGTAGCATGCCAGAACGTCCAAGATTTGTGGCCATGTGATTGCTTCGGTAGCATTCACACGGCAATGACTACCCCCTGAAGATGAAAATAGAAGTGGATTTCCCTTCCCTTCGGTTTTGCTTTGGTTCACTACTTCTATGGAGAAATGAGGAATAACATGATGATGTACCTTTTATGGCACATTGTCCTCTGGAGTGCCTGGATACTTGATATACCAGGTAATGACACTAAGGCACTGTAAAGTTTAAAACACACAAATACAGTACATTCAATCAGTGTATTCAAACAAAGTAACATAGAAATTGTTTGGCAGATTAGAACCATTTAGTACAGCTAATTTGTCCATCTGTTATAAAACATCAAATCCTATTTAATCTTTAACTGTATCTTGTATTTAGGACAGTCTTATGTCTATTTCAAGTATGTTGAATTCCCTAATTATAAAAGCCCCTACTACCTCTGTTGGGAGTATATTCCACAAATCCACTACCCTTTCCATGAAGAAGTATTTCCTCACATTTCAGAAAGATTGTCCTCCTCAGCGTTGTCCTTCCATTATTCAGTGCTCAGTGCAAAAATGGAAAATAGAAGAAAAAACACAGTGTATAGTATTATAAAGTATAATTATTCAATACAATTTCCGTGGATAGATTTCCCAATGAATTAACAAGGGGATACACAGTGGATGATGGATGTGAGTCAGACAACCACTGTTAATGACACCATATACTGTATTGTGACATAAACAGTTGGTATAAGGTTTAGCTGATAGCCCTTAGTGTATGGGGTTTGGATTTCCACCTTAACCCTTCATGCGGTGATACACAATTGCGATGTAATAATTGAACTCACAGTGCCCGGTTGATGTTTCTGAGAAGGAAGAAGTTCCTGTTTTGAAGATGGGGTATACTGCAATGTTGAAGGAGTTACCTCATGAATGTGGAATACAGAGAAAAATGCCAATAGTGCAATACAGTACGTTTTTAAAATGTAATAAAACATTCAACACAAACTTGTGAAATAAAACTCACAGATTCCTCCATTCTTTAAGCATCTTAAATGAACAAAGGGGTGATATTCAGCTCTTATCTCTACCTATCTATCCATCTGCTGCCTGTTCGAATATACTGCTATCGGAAGGTGCTACTAAACTGTTACAATATCACCACTGATACATTTTCTATTAAGAGCATAATGGGGGCTATAACTTGATACGGATGCAGAGCCGTGCCTCCAGGCTAATGACAAATGTTGTATGCCTACGCCTACTGTGGTAGATACTTATTATTTGTATATACTGTAGTTGTAAATAGTAGCCTAATAGGGTATTTTCATTGTCTGAATGTCTGAATGAGTATATTCACTCTCGCCCTACCCTAGGTTCCATGTGTGTGGGTCTAAGGCAGACACTAGTCAGTGATTTCAAGTAGGTTAATATTATTAGTGTTGGGTATGTACAGTACTTGAACAGGAGACTTGATGTTACTAACAGAGTTCCATGTGTACACACAGTTCTATGTATAAAAAGCTAATTACTGCTGGGATAAAAATCACTAAACAACCAATTATTAAACGATCACCTACATAACCTACTGCTCTATGCTATTATCCTTACTAGATACAAAAGCATTATCCTGCGGCCCCCACCTACCTGAGGATCAAGATCATGCAAAGCTTTTTTGTTTTTAAACCTGTATGTGCGCATTATTATTAGTATCTTAAACACAACTTGTGTGACTGCACCCTATCTGGCCTCTCATTTGGCCACCAAAAGGGGTTATTGTTTCAATTAGTGAATCTGAAGTTTATGTAAGTAAGTGTTAGTGTTAATGAATTAACTTACCACCTGTTCAATAAATGTCAGGTGGATGCACTAACAGCAGAATATAGTAGCAAGCATTTCTGCATATATTCAGATGCAGCCATGAGTATTAGAACTCTTGCCTTTTAAATTATGGGGCAGTCTCACAGTAAATGCCTCAACATTGCTGCAACATTGCCTCAACATTTCTGTGAGATTCTTAATGGCCCATTGGATTAACACAGCAGGGTCCCTGCAGTCCCATTCAGTTTGAATGGGACTGCAGGGACCCCCACTGTGTTAATCCGATGGACCATTAAGAATCTCACAGAAATGTTGGGGCAATGTTGAGGCATTTACTGTGAGACTGCCCCAGAATCTCCCAAAATTTCCGAGGTAAGTGTTCTAATACTGGTGGCTGCATCTGTACTATCAATTTTTAAATATGTACATGTATGTCAAACAGATTGGCCATAGACCTACCATACCAATTGATCAATATTTTTAACAAATTTTCAATAGAATGGTTTTAATTTATAAACAGTTTACATTCAGTACTATTGCACTGAGTGCATTCACTAAGGACCATCTTTTCCTTTTTCTGTTCATATATTACCTGTCCCTATTGCACCATGTTATTTACATTTCATTTTTATTTATAGAAGCGAATGCAAGAGTTTTTCCCTCTTCCCCTCCCCCTTGTTTGATCTGTATTGTTATGGCCATCAACACTGATATATATTATATAATATATATTATATATATATATATATATATATATATATATAATATATATAATTTATTAATAAATTGGAGATTCCTTACCAGGAGAACCAGGGTCCAAGACCACGCAGCAAGAAACGAGACAGCACTCAGATTAATATCCAAATATAGATGTATTGAAAAAAAGGCACATACAACCAATACATCTATATTTGATATTAATTGAGTGCTGTCTCGTTCTTGCTGCGTGGTCTTGGATCCTGGTCTGCCTGGTAAGGAATCCATTTTATTCAATATATATGGGACAAGCACCGGCTTTCTACCTTATTGCGAGTGACATCTGTCTTTGTACATATACATAAATATATATATATATATATATATATATACAGGCATACCCCGCTTTAAGGACACTCACTTTAAGTACACTCGCGAGTAAGTACAAATCGCCCAGTAGGCAAACGGCAGCTCGCGCATGCGCCTGTCAGCACGTCATGAACAGCAATACCGGCTCCCTACCTGTACCGAAGCTGTGCGCAAGCGGGGAGACTATAGAGCCTGTTACAAATGCCTTATTTACATCAGTTATGCACATATATACGATTGCAGTACAGTTCATGCATCGATAAGTGGGAAAAGTAGTGCTTCACTTTAAGTACATTTTTGTTTACATAAGCTCCGGTACCATTGCGTACGTTAATGCGGGGTATGCCTGTATATATATATATATTATATATATATATATATTATATATAAATAATATATATATATATCTATACAGTGTTGACAAACCATACATTTGCTCGCCCCGGGCGAGTGGATTTAACCCCCGGGCGAGTAAATATTGGCCCAAGCAGCACACGTTTGGTCCTACGTGGCGAGTAGATTTATATGTG
Source organism: Ascaphus truei (assembly GCA_036426205.1). Classification (NCBI taxonomy): domain Eukaryota; kingdom Metazoa; phylum Chordata; class Amphibia; order Anura; family Ascaphidae; genus Ascaphus; species Ascaphus truei. The sequence goes on from CM071568.1 coordinate 180,768,030, forward strand.
TGGCGAGTAGATATATATACAGTGGTCGACAAATCACCAAAAAATCTACTTGGCAAACAAAAAAATCTACCCGCCACCTAGTACCACACGTGTGCTGCTTGGGCCAAAAGGAGCTCGCCACGATGTTAAATCCACTCGCCCGGGGCGTGCAAATGTATAGGTTTGTCGAACACTGTATATATATATATATTTATATATATATATATATATATATATACTATATATATATGCACACTTCTGTATTACAGTATATCACCTGCGGTATAGCGCTGAGGTTGTGTACTCTTCCTATTTCATCACATTTGCTCCAAGCTTCACAGCCTCCAGCTTCAGAGAATTATCTAAAATCCCCCACTCTTCTTTTTCTCCTCTAACCTATGCGTGTTGATGTTGTCTTTCCTGATTTATGATGTAGGCCACGTACCTTTTTAGTAGCGTGTTGATGTTGTCTTTCCTGATTTATGATGTAGGCCACGTACCTTTTTAGTAGCCCTTCTTTACACAATCTCTCATTTATTTTTGCCCTTCTGAATGTTCTCCAGTACACAGTACTCTAGGTGAAGTCTTACAAATTATCTATAAAGTGCCATCGATATCTCTCTCTTTCTGCAATACCTTTCCCTATACATACTGTACTAGCATCCAAGTGTATTCCTATTGCTTTGTCACATTGCTTGCCTACAGTTTTTTCATAAGTCGTATGGTGATACGATTAGAAGGGGAAACACGGTTATGAGTTAAAGAGACTGATTGCTCTATACGCTAGATTTTTGTTGTAAATGAAATTCAGTGCTTTAATGTAGGTTTTGAATAGTAATTTTTTTAAAGATATTTTCATCACTCTGCCTTTCACCATCTATGGCATAAATATTAGTAAAGTATAGTAGAAACAAGCACTCCAAATGATCTTATAATCCTGCCACGGTGCTTGGAAAGATGTGTCAAGATCTATGAGAAAGGTCCTGTCAGATGACCGAAAATCATTGATCCACTAAATAAACTCTTTGTAAGTGTCAACACTTGGCTCGTCTTGCTTCTTCTTCAAAAATCTTACTGTACCTTAACAGTTATATCTTAGCAGTTTTGTTTAGAATAATATAAACATAAAATGGGTTTGCAATTATCCTAGCTTGCATTTGTGATACTTAAAAATATTTCAAAAGTGTTTTTATTACTATGAAAATGATACCATAGAACCTCTAATTGAGCCGTCTAATTTATTCCTCTGAGATTATATTTGCACACAACATTAGTTTGTAATGTTCTGTAAAGTGTCACCAATTTTCCCCCTGTAGACTAAACGTTCACTGCTGTACCCAAATGCTACCTAGTTGCACTACATTACCAGACAATTAAAATGACAGTATTGCCAGAGGGACTTGAATTTTACTAGGATTATTCTCTTTGTATTAAACTTGATAATTCACCAAGTATTTTAAAGATGCTAAAAGGAAGTGAATCACAGTAGGACATGGTTATATCCTGCTCTAGGGTAAATTAATATTTTACACAATGATATTGACAAATCCTAAAAGCTGTCTGTTCTTCATACAGTATATTTAATATATTACCAGAATGCCCTCCTACTGTCTCTGTACTTTCTTCCTACCAATTAGATTGTAAGCTATCTGAGCAGGGACTCCTCTTCTACAATGTTACATTTACAGTATGTCTGAAGGATTTATTCCCATGATCTGTTATTTGTATTATTTGTTATTGATATGATTGTCATGTGTATTACTACTGTGAAGCGCTACAGATGCAGCAGCCATTATTCGAACACTTCACGCGCTGTATACCTCGGAATACCCATGTCATGGCACGTGATTTCTTCAAACCTTCCCGCCTTAAGACGCGTGTACAGAAAATGGCATTTTAGTGTTCTGGTTTTTAAACACCTGAAATTGACACAGTAGCACAGTACTGTACACATTACAATTCATTCATTTCATTGCACACAAAGAAACAGAATCCATTAAATTCAAACAAAGCAACCACGATAAACAAAGGTGCTTGGTGTGATCGGCCGCATTAAAGCCGTGTGGAATACAGCAGAGCACATGAAAACGTCTCCGTGATTTGTTATAATAACGGCCGCTGCATCTGTATGTAAATTAATGGCGCTATATAAATAAAGAAATACATACATACATACATACATACATACATACATACATCTGCAATGGCAGAGGCCTGTAACATAGAATAGTGATATTGATGCTTTGTCATCATGACATTTTAATCCCATGCTTAGGGCCTCATGCAGTAAGCGACGATTATGTGAAATCGGCAAGCTTACCGATTAGTCATGTTATTGGCGATTTTTCCTCTCCGTATGCAGTAAGTGCCGAATACATTCAAAATCAAGACGAAAACATATCCGCCCACTCTCACGATGATTTGCCGATCACACACAGGTGTATCGGCGTGCGTGGCGGGGTGCTGTTACGTTCGCCAATCAAAAATCTTGCTGAATCAGGCGAACCAAGCATGTATTGGATAGCGCGCCATATTTAAAGGCAACGTGTACTGTTAATCATTCTCTGTGTTGTTGGGAGTGAGAGAGAGAGAGACGCACAGAGCTGGGTGATTTAAGATTTGCATATTGACTGAGAGACTTGTTGTGTATTGGGAGAGCTTTGTCCTTTGTTGTTTTGTTTACATCTTTGTCTTGTTTTATATGTGGAAGTGTTTCGTGTGATTGGCTGTACATTTGTTGTCTGTTTTTTTTGAGTGCTGTAAGTATGCCCGCAAAGCGTGGGAAGAGTGATGCTGGTGGGAGTGGGAGTGCTACTCGTGCGAGTACGCGTCGGAGTGAACGTACTGTTCAGGGGAGTGATGTTGCTAGGAGTGCGAGTGCTGTTGCTGGGAGTGGGAGTGCTGTTGCTGCGAGTGGTGTTGCTGGGAGTGTGAGTGCTGTTGCTGGGAGTGTGAGTGCTGTTGCTGGGAGTGCGAGTGCTGTTGCTGGGAGTGGGAGTGCTGGTGCTGGGAGTGGGAGTGCTGCTGGTGGCTCAGTTGCTGATGGGGTGTCTGGTGGTGGCGTGCTTGCTGGTGGCCAGCTTTTGGAGTCTCTTCCATTGGAAGAAGGAGAGTCCAGTCAGCACCAGCCAAGCTCTGAGCCTAAACCTGCTCGGAAGAAACGTGTGGAGAAGCCACGTAATCCTCGCTTCAATGACCAGGAAAATAGAGCTCTTGTCACTGGGATTCTGGAGCACTATGACAGTATCTATGGACATTTAGTAGGTAAGTGTACCTTTCCATTTATTCTTCAAATACATGTGATCCTAGGTCATCTGAGTTTTGTTCATATGCAAATATGGGTACAGAATATCTTTCTATGTTAATTAGTGTGGAAACACAGCTTTTTATCATGCCTTACAAGGACAACAAAGCTCAGGCGTACAATTTGCCATAGCTGCATACAATATTAATGCAACCTTGCTTACATGTATAGGTTTAGTAGTGAATGCTCATGTGCTTCACATATTACACCTAAAACAGCATGTTTGCTTTCTCTTGGAACAGCTAGCAGTGTAGGAAACTGGTGCTTGTATTATTATTAATTAACCTCATATATTTTCTATGTTTTTCAAGGGCGGACAAGTGCATCAAGCAAAAAAGAAATGTGGGACACAATAGTCATTGGTGTCAATGCGTGTGGGAATCATGTCAGGGACAAGCGGAATTGTCACAAGAGATTTGACGATATTAGGTCAAAATTAAAAAGGAAAATACAAGACCAACGCGTGCATGCTACTGGTACTGGAGGTGGGCCGCCACCACAGCGTCTGATATTAACTCCATTGGAGGAGCTGCTTTGGGGAAAATTACTTCCCGTCGTCGTGGAAGGCTTGGCTGGTGACCGTGATATTGGAATTTATCCCTCACAATTTCCACCAGGTGAGAAATATTACTGTACTAGGCGTGTCGTTGCTTACAGTTATTTTGCATATTTCCGCTGCTTTTTATACTGTCTTCACAATATAAGCATACCTGCATCTATATATGTATATGTCTGATTCTGTATATATATATATCTCAAAATAGACATATATGTTGTAGTCCTACTAAAAGCAGTAACTAATATAGCACATGCCATTGCGTGGTCATTTACATGTGAATTCCCAAAATGCATTGCTGCAGTGGAAGCAATTGATGGTGGGCGAAGATGGGGAACAACAGGGTAGTACACATGTGTAACACATGCTAATGAGAAATTATTACTAGCTACAGGTACAGAACATAAATATGTATAATATTATTGTGTATTTTATTTATTTTACTCCTACAAACACGACATTACTGCCTATTTTAAGCATGCATCAAATATATTGCATGCAACGGCCTACAAACATCACTTGCACTAACACATCTATAGTTGTTTATGAAAAGGTCCATTTTTGCTTTATGTCATATACAGACAGCATAATGAGGCACACGTAGCATATGTTATGTCATTGTGTTCATAACTTAAACACTGCAGACGACTATTTAGCTCCTCTAACATTGTGTTAAAGCAGCTGCAATGAATATCTCATCACAGCATACACGTCAACAGAGGGGGTGGGGTTCAGCACACACACAAATTACAGGCTCATCTTAGGGTCAACTTAGTTCACACCATTTTCACCTGTTTGAAGTAATTGAAAGGTCTGGCTGATTAGGCTTTTTATGGGAAGGGAATACCGTTCTTACAACCTGACTAGCACAACTGAAGTTAATCACACTCATTTGAAAGCGTAACTCTAGCTACTAAATGCCCCAACAAGTCATTAGTTCACTCATATCAATAGTTGAACTACTATCAACGACACATTATCACACACTGCATGTGTTGTCTTGTTGAGTGACAGCCACATTCAGGTGTGGCACATCTTCTATTAATGTACCACACATATCCTGTACCAAAAACAAAACTTTTTGCAATATGACCACCTTCATGATAACCATTGTGAATGTTCATCTCATGATAGTTATGTACATTATGATACTGATATCACTACACAACATATGATTTTTATGTACAATTTTAATCTATTTATCCTCACGCATTACTGCAGAAACATAGTATGTTGTATGTTAGGGAACTCAAAAGTTCTAAGTACACAGGCATGTACATTGTTATTACAACTATTTATGTTCACTTTCACACACACATTTTGGGTTAAGGAACTGATGCTGTTAGGTACTCATAAATACAGAACATACAATAACTGTTTGTTCAATATTTACACATGTAAATGTAAAACTAATGTTATTGTTATATATAGTTGCCCCTGGAGGACATGTGTCACCTGAGACGGAACAAGTGTCTTCACCTGGGTCATGCAGCTCAACACACCTAGAAGGTGAGTGTATCAGTTGGTGGCCATATAATATGTGCTCTTCTATATGTTATGTTGTCATGTTCATTATTTGTTTTGCACATGTTCTTTAAATAGGATTACTTAGTGTCAGTGAAAATGAAGTGTAAGGCAACATGTATTGTGTTAGTGATGTTAAGTATCATGTAGGAGTTGTGAGTTTACAGCAAGTTTTCATTCATTCATATTTCATACTGAGTCCAAACATTATTCGTAAGTCAAGGTAGTTTTTAATGTGAGGTTATAAAACGTATGGAAACATGTTAGTTGTTACTTATGACACAGTATAATTACATAGTAACACAGCAGAGATTAACATGCCATTTAATAATGTGTACATTTATTTTTAGAACATGATGATGAAGATGATGATGATGATGCCACTGCCATAGACACAGAAATACAATCAAGTGAGCATGAAGAGGTTCCAATTGAAACAGTTTTACCGCCAAATCGTCCATCAACTACCACATACGATGCAATTGTAGCTTCTGAGGGAAAAATTGTGGAAGCAGAAAATCTTCGGCATTCTGATCTGATGACAGTGCTGGAAAGGATGATTGCACTGCAGGAAGAAACGATATCACAATTGGCACATCTCCACAGAGTCTTCATTGAAGTGCCTAAACAGTTGCAAAAAATCAACACCTCATTCGAAGCATTAGTTGTTCAGCAAACCCAAGCAAATTACTTGAGAATGACTACTGTACCACATTTCAACTTCAACACCTCACAGGCAAGATCTTTACATGCTGGTAATTTTTCACCACATGCATCTGATCTTCATTCCCCAGGTCCGAATGTTACCGGTCAAGTAGCAGACATTGCTGTGCAGGTTCCTGACGACATCCTACCGCTGCCATCTGTACAAAATCAGGAGCTGACACCTACAAAGGAGGCGACAAAAACAAAACAGCACAAGCAGTTACTACTGACCAGTTTTTGGACACAAACAAAAAAAGACACACATGAAACAGACCAACCATCACTTGTGCAGTGTCTACCAACTTGCTCACATGTGTCAGTGGGCACAAGCCCTGTCGGTGAGTCACTGGCCAAAAGCCCTGTCGGTGAACAGTCACTGCCCACAAGCCCTGTAAGTGAGTCACTGCCCAAAAGCCCTGTCGGTGAACAGTCACTGCCCACAAGCCCTGTAAGTGAGACACTGCCCAAAAGCCCTGTCGGTGAACCTTCACTACCCAAAAGCCCTGTAGGTGAGTCACTGCCCAAAAGCCCTGTAGGTGAGTCACTGGCCACAAGCCCTGCCCGTGAAGTGCCAGAGGCCACTCAAAGTGGCTCTGTTGTGGCTAAAGTTGTTGCAAAACGAAAAAGGAAAATACAAAAGACAACAAGCAGGCCTGTTACTCGCTCTCAAAAGGAACAAAAAAAATAAATGTTATAATTCACTAAATATGTCTTTGGCCTTGTTTTGTTGACTTCAGATTATCTAATTAATATTGTATGTATGCTGAAGACTGTGTTGTTTCCAAACTTTCAAGTATGTTCTTGTACACGTGAAGTTTTGGAAATGTTAACAGTCCTAATTAATGAATAGTGTTATTAATATTGATGTATTAATCGTGTATTCAGTAATGGTCCACCAGGAGCCAGTTGCTATGTTTAGAGAAGCTGCCATTGACTTTGCAGAAAAACATTGTATTTGGGTGTGTTACTTGATGTAATCATTGCATGTGCATATTATTCACATGCAATTAAAAACACACCTATTTAACTGCAAACATCTTTCTTGTACGTGTACAGCAGGATTATGTGTTAAATATTACTTACCTTTGCCTTGGCTGGCCATTGTAATGTTGTCCTTTAATCATTTATGTGTTCTTGTTTCAAGAACATCTCTGATTTTATACTAATATATATGTAGTATGTATGGATATATGCACACACACACACACACACACACACAGACACACACTGTGTGTGTGTGTGTGTGTGTGTGTGTGTGTGTGTGTATGTATGTATATATAGTACTATCTAAACTGGTATAGATGTATTTACAAAAAACATACACTTCATGCTTCCTTGTGAAAACACAGTATTTTAATAATACAGGCCTAATGTTTGTGAACTATACTACCTGTGAGCCTATAACAGTATTGGGCTTAAACACATTTTTATTACTTAATTCACTCATGTTTATCACCATTTAAATAGGTTTCATACAAGGGATACTTACTGGCATCACAGGTCAATGCAATAGGCCATACAAGTGTAAGCCTCTATTATGTTAACCTTTAAATAAATCACTGCAATATAAAAATCCCTCTTTACATATAAGCCCTTAAAAGTTGCAATATACACACACACACATTTAAAGTTTGGTTTTACAGACATATTGTTAGACAGTCGACGGTGTACGGAGGGATACCGTCAAAAAGGGCTAAGGACACAGACCCTAACTCTGTACAAAGTGGGTTAGGACAACTATTTATGGCACTTGGCACACACTTGGTTAAGGAAGGGCTGATGGCTGTTAGGGTACTCATCAAAAACGACAGAACATACAAACGTTTGTTCAATATTACACATGTAAATGTAAAACTATTGTGTTAGTTTTTATATATGCCCCTGGAGGACATGGTCACCTGGAGACGAACAGTGTCTTCACCTGGGTCATGCAGCTCAACACACCTAGAAGGTGAGTGTATCAGTTGGTGGCCATATAATATGTGCTCTTCTATATGTTATGTTGTCATGTTCATTATTTGTTTTGCACATGTTCTTTAAATAGGATACTTAGTGTCAGTTGAAAATGAAGTGTAGAGCAACATGTTTGTGTTGTGTGTGTTTAAGATCATGTGAGGAGTTGGTGAGTTTACAGCAAGTTTTCATTCATTCATATCATACTGAGTCCAAACATTATTCGTATAGTCAAGGTAGTTTTTAATGTGAGGTTAAAACGTATGGAAAACATGTTAGGTTACTTATGACACAGTATAATTACATAGTAACACAGCAGAGATAACATGCCATTTTAATAAGTGTACATTTTTTGTAAACATGATGATGGATGTGATGATGATGCCACTGCCATAGACACAGAAATACAATCAAGTGAGCATGAAGAGGTTCCAATTGAAAACAGTTTTACCGCCAAATCGTCCAACTACCACATACGATTGCAATTGTAGTCGTCTGAGGGAAAAAATTGTGGAAGCAGAAAATCTCGGCATTCTGATCTGATGACAGTGCTGGAAAGGATGATTGCATGCAGGAAGAAACGATATCACAATTGACACTCTCCACAAGAGTCTTCATTGAAGTGCCTAAACAGTTGCAAAAAAACAACACCTCATTCGAAGCATTAGTTGTTCAGCAAACCCAAGCAAATTACTTGGAGAAGATTGACTACATTTCAAACTTCAACACTCACAGGCAGACAAGAACTTTTCACCACATGCATCTGATCTTCATTCCCCAGGTCCGAATGTTACCGGTCAAGTAGCAGACATTGCTTGCAGGTTGCGACATCCTACCCTTGCCATCTGTACAAAATCAGGAGCTGACACCTACAAAGGAGGCGACAAAAACAAAACACACAAGCAGTTACTACTGACCAGTTTTTGGACACAAACAAAAAAAGACACACATGAAACAGACCAACCATCACTTGGCTGGGTCAACCACTTGCTCACGATGTGCAGTGGGCACAAGCCCTGTCGGTGAACTCACGGCCCAAAAGCCCTGTCGGTGTGAACAGTCATGCCCACACCCTGTAGGTGAGTCACTGCCCCAAAAGCCCTGTAGTGAATCCCTGCCCAAAAGCCCGTAGGTGACGTCATGCCCAAAGCCCTGTAGTGAGTCACTGGCCAAAGCCCGCCTGTGTAAGTGCCAGAGGCCACTCAAAGTGGCTCTGTTGTGGCTAAAGTGTTGCAAAACAAAAAGGAAAATACAAAAGACACAAGCAGGCCTGTTACTCGCTCTCAAAAGGAACAAAAAAAATAATGTTAATCCACTAAATATGTCTTGGCCTTGTTTTGTTGACTTCAGATTATCTAATTAATATTGTATGTATGCTGAGAGACTGTGTTGTTTCCAAACTTTCAAGTATGTCTTGTACACGTGATATTGTTGGACAAGTTAACAGTCCTAATTAATGAATAGTGTTATTAATATTGATGTCTTTTGAATCTTCGTAGCTTTGCTCACGTATATGGTCAACAGTCTACCCGGGGTGCTAGTTTGAGATAGGCGGCCAGTGACTGTGCAGCAAAACGGGCATTGGTTGGGGGAACTGGATGTATAGCCAGGGCTAGCGTGCAGAGTTAGTTCACATGCATCCAGTAAAAAACATCTCATTAACGGCTACAGCGGGCGTGGCACGGGGTCACAGAACGGGTGGGCAATAGGACGGACCGGGGCGGCCAGGGAATGGGACGGGTAAGCAGGAGGGGGGGGCGGGGGGGTCAAGAACGCTCCTGAACGTATACTAATAAAGGTAGATGTATGGATATATGCACGACCACAGACACGCCACTGGGGGGGGGTGGGTGGGTGTGTGGGGGTGGGGGGGGGTGTGGGGGGGGGTGTGTGGGGGGGGGGGGTGGGGGGGGGGTGTATAATTACCGCATATACTGGTATCATATGTAGTTACAAAAAACATACCCTTCATGCTTCCTTGTGAAAACACACGATCTTCAGTAATATCAGGCCAATGTTTGAGAACGACTCCTATGTGGCCTAAACATTAATTGGCCAAAACAATGTTTTTTTCTTATTCAGCTCATTTAAACCATTTTAAATAGTTTCATACAAGGCCTACCTTACTGCCATCAATATGTTGTGTGTACCCCTGCAT
>CM071568.1:180778332-180811184 GCA_036426205.1 Ascaphus truei
GATTATATATATATATATATATATATATATATATATATAATATATATATATATATATTATGAGAGAGAGGAATATAAATACATATAGACACGTAGTTAAAATGATGCAGACAGGGAGTTAACCAGACTTTCAAATACACACAGAAATGTATGAGGAAGAAAAACTTTTACTTTGCAGGTGTGTGTGTGAATTTCATATATGGCTGTGTAAGCACTATTTCCAGACAGTGCTCTATTTATTTTTCATAAAACACAATGTTACTTAATTAAAAGTCAGCTATGTTTTGAGAAACGAGATAAAAAATGATACATGTTTGTCAGACAAACGGCTATCACAAACCGCAAACGTTAAACCAATTATTTCAGCACATCCAATTGGGGTTCAAAAAAGGAGTAAAAGTTGATACTTTTTATGACCTTGAAAAGGAAACACAGCAAATTGTTAGGCATTGACCAGTTCATCTTATGAGCAAAGAACAGAGAGCTGCAGACACTTTTGTGTTAATCTGCAATGGCTGATGAATTGTTAAAGATATGAATCCGCACAGAGGGTATAAATTCATGATAGCAGAAGCTATTTTGTCGACCTCAGGACACAAAGCGAACACGGTTCAAATCTATGATTTGATTAGAGCAAAGTTCCTTATTACAAGAACTGGGCATGCGCGCAATTTTAAATCCTCAGTAAGATTCACTTTATCAACTAATGAGTGTTTTGAACGTGTGCAGGATAAGCTAGAAGACAGGTATGGTTTCTGGAAGATTGCCAAGGATAAACATTTCACCGTGAAAGAGGGCACACAATTGTGCTTAATGGCATATTTATTCCTAATGCCAATAGCAATGGATCCGATACTACTGTTCCGCCTTTCAGCTTTCAGGTGAAAATGCATTGGAATGGGTACCCGAAGAAATGAAATACCTCCGGACCAATTGTTTGAAGAAAGCAGTGGCGATTCCTATGAGCGCTTCATGGAGGAGATGTGTGTCATACTGGATTCAGCGTTGGGTCAAGAGTGGATGCAAATGGATTTGGAGCGACCAGTTGGGCAGACGATAGTGTTAATTCTACAAGAATGGTTAATATACAATCGTTATGCGTTGACTCTGTGTTTAAATTTTTTTTTTTACACCATTTTCACTTTCAATGCGGTGGATACAGCGTTACAATGTAACATGCATAAATGTATCGATCACAAACAAATTTTTTCCTATTACAATATAGTAGAACCTGAAAGATTAGTACACATTGCTGACGGAATAAATATACGTACTTTCCTATCCCTTTAAACAATAGCAACATTTTAACATAACTCTAACACATACCTGTTTTGTTATCATGCAACATCTACAAAATAAAAAAAAGGTCCACCACGTATGACGTGGGACCTTGTCATGGGCCAAGGCGTCCTTAAAAGTGTATGGATGTAAGTCCCGCCCCCAAGCGACGTGCGCGCCTCAAAGCCTATTGGCTGTGTTGTTTTGTTATAGTTACGGTACTGCACTGTGTCATACACTGGGGGCGTACTGGGCGTTAGCCGAATGTTAATTGAGTGGGAGGAGTGTTATTAGCGTGCATTTCACGTGGCTTAACATGACGTCACACGTATTGCATTTGCGCATGTGTTATCGGCGTGCTTCTGTCCAAACACGTCTGTTTAAAAAGAATACAGATGTACTCGTTTTAGAACGAATGTAGTTTCGTCTTCATTGTATTTGAAATAAACATTTATGTTTAATGGTATTTTCAACATGTATTGAACGCAAACGTAGCATTGTTTTGCGCATGCGCTAACAGTTAGTCGACCCACGCGTGAAGTGCGTGCGCACACTAAGATGTGCGCGCACATTTGTCAGTATACAGGCAACGTTCACTCCTATACATAGTTATGCCTGCTACAAATTAATGAAAAATTACATACTGATGTACACTTGTACTTCTAACATATAAGTGGACTGACGTGTGTATGTACACAATCATATAGAGCTGTGAACGCGTTGTCACGGATACATATATAGTAAGGTGCCATCTTTGACCATCATGTGTTTGCTGTATTTCAGAGATGTGGGGGAAGATACAATCGGACAATGTATGATTTCAGAAGAGTCTACTTATATGAGTGATTGTGAGGAGGAGCCACCGACTACTATACTACATATGGAACTAATTTTATATTGCTTGCAGCGTATTAACAAACAATTAAAATGTGATACCCTTATGCTTATATTGCATAAGCACTTAATTAACATAATGATGTTGCAAAAGAGTGCCTCATGAATTTTTATTGAGTGTTCTTAATTACCAGCATTTTATGGCAGGGTGTGTTTATTATATACAACCATTCCCACTCTGCTAACACATTGTGTATTTCATTGTGTAATGGAACGTATGACGGTCGAAACTATGTAAACAATAATAATAATAATAATAATAATATATGAGCATGTTCATGTATAGAGCTTGTTTGACGCAGCGCTTTACAGACACATTTTCAGGCTGAGGTCCCTGGCCCGTGGAGCGTACAATTTATTTTTGGGCCTGAGGCACAGGGAGATAAAGTGACTTGGCCAAGGTCACAAGGAGCGACACAGGGATTTGAACCAGAACTCCCCTGCTTCAAACTCTCAGTGCCAGTGTGTGTCTTTACTCACTGAGCCACCTTCTCCCAATGTAAAGGAACTTACAACCAACTAGCCATTTATTGTTAAAAATCTCTTGTTACATGGGTTATGTTGATAAAATGGTTGGGACTGTGTAGCAAATAAGTTATGTGCCTAGATGTGTTGGTCCCCTACATGCATGATGTTCTGAATATACATCAACATATGTAATGAGTAGTTCTGTGTATATTTTCTAACCTAACTAACTATAGTTTACTGTGTGTTATTAAACGTTCTAAAAATAAATAGTACAGTCAATATGATGATATAAGCTACCATAATAAAGCTGCTGTTACTTTTCGTGTGTTATACAGGATCCTACAAAATTGATACAGACACAAACAGTTGTCTTAAAAAGTGTTGTCTATGCTAATGTGCACGTGATTGACGTTACAATTGTCAGAATACTGGATATTATCATCATGATAGATGAAGTGACGTGATTGACATTCAAAAAATATACCAACATTGTCTAGTGGGAAATTAGAAATGCAAAATTACAGTAACATTGCGACAAAAATTGTGGTTTCTGTTAACAGTTTTACACTTGGTACATGTAGGACACATCCACACACGTGTGATTATACATACACATGTCACAAATTTATTAATGTTGACTATAATTCCTAGCATTACTAAACACCTACATTGCTAAATATAGATGTAGTACGCATTGTTGTGATTACAGGCATTCATGCATGGAGTGTTATGATCAGTCAATTTAATCCGTGATGAATGATCTCCCGTAAGTAAACAAATAAGTACAGTTATCCCCTTTTCTCCCAAACACCTCTATATTACATTAATGGAATTTATAAGGAAACATACATAAAATGTGATGAAATGTGAGTAATCATTTATATAACAATGCACATGAAACCTCAAGAGTAGCTAAATGCATATACATGATACAGAAAGTACATGTATGTTACATTGTCTTTAAACCAATATGTTTGGTTTTTACTTCAAATAATTATAGGAAGATTGAGGGGTAGGCACATCTTATGCCAGATGTCAGCAAATATACATCCCCTGATCAGTCATATGGAGATATACCTATAATGCAATGGAACAATATATAAATTGCAAACATTGACATGCCATCTTCAGTACCGTAAGCAACACAGCAAAGTGTGTATTTGCTGTCAATGATGCAACACCATGTATATTAATGACATTCCAAATGTAAAGCAGGCTGGTGTACACATCATATGGATGTACATGTACACTGCACCAATAACATTGTATGGAAGCATACTAGAGAAAGAATGACTATGGGCATACTATGTGGATTGTCTTTGCATAAGGAACAACACAATGCTAAAATATTACTGCTTTGTTACCCCAGTTGTATTCACATACAACAACTAATGTACAATGGAAGGGGATTATATAACCTGTGCCACAATACCATACCGGTGCCACATCCCTTTGTGACACACGCAGAGAAAAGAAAGGTGTGCAACCCATATTCATCTGTGTCCTAACAGAAGGTTATAAAAAAAAGATTATTGTTAATATAACATAATTAATATATAAAAGTAGTACTAGGAACATATATGTTTATACTTACAAGAAAAAAATGAATTGATGAGATTCTGGCGTGTCTGGCCACCACTGGCTGTTTGTTCATTTTCAGCAGCTACATGGGTGGGATGCTCGTCTAACAAAGGCTCAGCTAGGTCTGATTGTACATTGTGCCTGAGTGCCAACATTGTGCAAAATGCAACAGGCAAGGATAATATCGACACTTTTTGAGGCTTGTATAGAAGAGCCCTACCAGTTCTGTCCAGACACCTAAATCTGGTCTTGAGTAGGCCAAATGTCCTCTTATAACAGATCTTGTAGATATATGGGCTGCATTGTCCTCTCCTCGCTTCAGTTTGAGGGTTTAGCACGGAGTCAAGAGCCACAGCCTAATTCCGTATCCTGAGTCAACTAAATGAATGGAGCACATATAAGCTGACATTAGTGATCAAATTCTACAATGCCAACATTCCTAAATAAAAAGTGTTTTGTGTTAGAACATCTAAATCTGTACTCACCCAGCAGCAACCATGTCAAATGTCCTCTTTGAAACGCATGGAAGACTGAAGAGTTCCTCAGGATAGAGGAATCGTGACTGGAACCAGGGAATTTGGGTACCACATGCATATCCTCATCGTGGCATCACATACCACCTGTACAATTGAGTGAATGGTAGTGCTTACGATTGCGGTAAACATGCTCACTCTGACTAGGTGCAATGAAAGCAACATGTGTGCAATCGATTGCACCCAGCACACATGGTTATCCTGCTATATTATAAAAGCCAGTCCTGACTTCCAGCCACTCTGTCGCCTCTGTAGGAAAATGAATATAATTCCTAGCGCGTCTATTGAGTGCATAGAGAACTGGGTAAAGGCCCGCGAGAATGTAGATTGCGAGACCCCGCCACTATGCCCACAGTTGTCTGGAATGACGCGGAAGCAAGATAATGTAATGAGCACAGCATTTTAACAAGCCCAGGGACTGCACGACCTCTGGCTGTCACAAAATCTAAATCTCCCTTATCTCTTCATAAAGAGATAAGATTGCTGCTGAACTCAAACGATTAGCGACTTACTATCTCCTCCTCACTCATCCCATCAACAGGGTTCTCTCCCTGTACACACGGCGAGAGGCACAACTGTCTCCTCTGTCTTCTCCTCTGATCTCCTGTCCCTCTACCTGTCCTTGGCCTGTCCCTCTCCTGTCCCTGTCGTATCCGCGTTGCCTGTCCCTGTCACTGTCCCTCGGTCTGTCCCTCCTGCCCTATATCATTCTCTTGATCAGCAAGCATGTCATAGAAAGAATGTTCCTCGTCTCCTAAACAATCGCAACATTTTAAAAGAGTAGCTGTGAATGAGCAGGTAATGGGCGTCCTTTAAATAGGTATGTGATGATGTCCGGTGACATAGTAAAATGCAAGGTGTTACATTAACATAATAAAGTACTTCTGTGGCAAGCTGTGTGCAGTTGATGTTAGAAGTATTTGTGTGTGGTATTCTGCAGGGAATAATGATATTTGCCAATGATGTGACGTGAAGCTTTGAACAAAAATTGCTTGCAAATAAATAGTTGATGTGCAATCCATGTAAAACTTCTGATCGCAACAGTCAGTCATGTAATTAGACAAAAAGTGTGAGATTGACGTGGGAAAAGTTTGGTTGTAACATGTGTAATTAGCCAGTTATTGTCGCGTGTTGACAACAATGAATAGTCGTGTGGATAGCATGCATTTCTGAATGAGGATAGTTGCTATAGAATGAGTTTACAAGGTGTCACAATGATGAATTACTGTACATGTGTGTTAAGTTAGGTTGAAGTGCTTGTAGCAACGGGTTATAATGTAACATGCAATGTGATTGCGCGTCCAATAAGTGACGTCATGAAAATAGGGAGGACCAAACCTGATGTAAACATGAGAATAAAGATGTACATGAACGTTTAAAGATTGCGTCACACATTACAAGCATTGTGGTAATGTAAGGAACATGAATATACGGTGTATGTGGACATGTGTGACATCATGTAAACAATTGTCGCTCAATTCTTAAAATGTGTGATATGATGTGAGGTTCTCCTTTAGAGTTGAGTATAGTATTTCCCTTGACACATCATCACATGATGAGTAATGTGACACGCAAATGCTGAAAACATGTAAAAGTAGAATGTTATGCAATAATACACGTCAGCCGTGACACAATGCAGGGAATGCCCCCCACACAGTAATGCAAATGACGTTTGTATTGTGAGCAATGAAACGTAAACAGTACTATACTGTTATACGTCCCCGCTCCATTGACTTCCATTGATGTACAGAAGAGTTTTTTTCTAAGTGCGTTCGCGCAGCCTTAGCGATCGTTCTCCCCTCCAACTTGCCAACTTTAGTTGTCGGGAGAAATTGGCCATAACATCTCAATTTCGTAGTGCCGATCAGCCCCAATAAGCGATTTTTGTACTGAATCCAGCCGATTTAAAAAAGTGGCGATCAGTGGCGAGAAAACAGGTCGGCAGCCGACTGGCCATAAAAAATTATCGCCTACGAAAACTGGCGAAATCAAGCACTTATCGGCGCTTTAGAATCTCAAACCCAATTTTGGCTATAAAATGCCGATAAAATCCTATCAACGCTTACTGCATGAGGCCTTAATGTCTAAATCTAATTCCATGGATTTTTGTTCATAATACCACTGTATTTTTATGCAAATATAATTTTAAAAGCCAGTATGGACCAGATGTATTATATGACATGGAACATGCGTGCAATACATCATAATAAAAACAGTGAACAAAGGGTACTGTGAAAGTTATAAACAATAATAATTACATCTAAGAAGCAGATGTACTCAATGAAGGACCCTGAGAGGTTGAAAGCTTGTAACATACTGTATCAATACTTGTTGGTTCAATAAAAAGGTATCGTACCACCTGCTCCTATCCCTCTTTGATACTATATGAAACAAAGGACCAACACGGCTACCCAGAATTTCTTGCTGTAGCATTAAGAAGCAAACAGACAATTACTGTATGGAAATACAGGATAAGGAACTATCTGCATATCCCACAATTGGTTACAAAAGAAAACTCAAAATTCTGATATAGTCATCCCAGAACAATTCAAGAACAACTCTCCAAACCCATCTCGCCTGTTCAACTTTTACATACTCCACAATATTCATAAATTAGGAAAATATGACCATCATATAATCCCAGAATAAACACACTACTTCAATTGTATTGAAGCTATCCTAAACCATTGGTATGTACTACCAATCGCTTTAACAGGATAACACAGGCATCTCATTAAGCTCAGTCAAAGTATTAATACATTACCACATGATTTGATCCTGGTTAATATTGAAGTAGTGGTGCCTATAAAAAAACTAAAACCAATGATATACCTTTGCAACATCAATAACAATTCCTTATCTGGACAAAAAGAAGAGATGTCACTTGAAAAATGACAGATTGTTACAACACTTTGCACCCCACCATAGAACTTAACTCTTGAGTACCCCACAAAACACAGCTTCCTGGATACTGCATTAGCACAAGAAAAGATGAGGAATTTATACTGCAGTACAGTATATTGAAAATCCACATACAGCAGTAAATGCAGGTGTAGCAGATATTATGCACTGTTTTGCACAATAACCTGTTTCCGCTGGCGATTAATGGGTTAATTCCAATTAAATGTAATGGGAGTTGCAGGTGGCCAACTAAGCAATTTTGTAACTAATCGTGCAATATCATGCATTTGCACTGTTATGTAATTCAAAAGATTACACTGGATCAATAGCACCAGAAGACAGAATGAAAGTGTTAAATGAACCGAGGTTATTTTGTCCGGAGCCAACAGGAGCAACAGAATGCACAATGCAGGCTTTAAACTCACCAAAAATGAGCATTACAGGGGGAATCTTGCTCACCAGTGCTGGGTGTAGCTAGATCTCCAGGATATCCATTATCCGTCGTCTCAGAGTATCCCCGTCACTAGGATGATAGCCACTCACTTGCAAGTTCAAATCTCCTGCTAGTCACGGATGCCAAGACAAGTTATGAAAATCAAAATATCTGTGGAGTTTAATTGGTATTGGCTACATACTTCCCAGCCAGCTGAATCAATGGAAGAACTGGTGCCGACCAATCAGTGAAAAGATTGTCTCCGATGGCCAATCAGAGTGAGGGCTCACCTGAAATATATATATATATATATATATATATATATATATATATATATATTTATGAGAGAGAGATATATAAATACATATAGACACGTAGTTAAACTGATGCAGACAGGGAGTTAACCAGACTTTCAAATACACACAGAAATGTATGAGGAAGAAAAACTTTTACTTTTGCAGGTGTGTGTGAATTTCATTATATGGCTGTGTAAGCACTATTTCCAGACAGTGCTCTATTTTATTTTTCCATAAAACACAATGTTACTTAATTAAAAGTCTAGCTATGTTTTGAGAAACGAGATAAAAAATGATACATGTTTGTCAGACAAACGGCTATCACAAACCGCAAACGTTAAACCAATTATTTCAGCACATCCAATTGGTGGTTCAAAAAAGGAGTAAAAGTTGATACTTTTTATGACCTTGAAAAGGAAACACAGCAAATTGTTAGGCATTGACCAGTTTCATTCTTATGAGCAAAGAACAGAGAGCTGCAGACACTTTTGTGTTAATCTGCAATGGCTGATGAATTGTTAAAGATATGAATCCGCACAGAGGGTATAAATTCATGATAGCAGAAGCTATTTTGTCGACCTCAGGACACAAAGCGAAACACGGTCAAATCTATGATTTGATTAGAGCAAAGTATCCTTATTACCAAGAACTGGGCATGCGCGCAATTTTAAATCCTCAGTAAGATTCACTTTATCAACTAATGAGTGTTTTGAACGTGTGCAGGATAAGCTAGAAGACAGGTATGGTTTCTGGAAGATTGCCAAGGATAAACATTTCACCGTGAAAGAGGGCACACAATTGTGCTTAATGGCATATTTATTCCTAATGCCAATAGCAATGGATCCGTACTACTGTTCCGCCTTTCAGCTTTCAGGTGAAAATGCATTGGAATGGGTACCCGAAGAAATGAAATACCTCCGGACCAATTGTTTGAAGAAAGCAGTGGCGATTCCTATGAGCGCTTCATGGAGGAGATGTGTGTCATACTGGATTCAGGTTTGGGTCAAGAGGGATGCAAATGCTGATTGTGGGACGCGACAGTTGGGCAGACGATAGTGTTAATTCTACAAGAATGGTTAATATACAATCGTTATGCGTTGACTCTGTGTTTAAATTTTTTTTTTTACACCATTTTCACTTCAATGCGGTGGATACAGCGTTACAATGAACACTGCATAAATGTATCGATCACAAACAAATTTTTCCTATTACAATATAGTAGAACCTGAAAGATTAGTACACATTGCTGACGGAATAAATATACGTACTTTCCTATCCCTTTAAACAATAGCAACATTTTAACATAACTCTAACACATACCTGTTTTGTTATCATGCAACATCTACAAAATAAAAAAAACGGTCCACCACGTATGACGTGGGACCTTGTCATGGGCCAAGGCGTCCTTAAAAGTGTATGGATGTAAGTCCCGCCCCCAAGCGACGTGCGCGCCTCAAAGCCTATTGGCTGTGTTGTTTTGTTATAGTTACGGGTACTGCACTGTGTCATACACTGGGGGCGTAATGGGCGTTAGCCGAATGTTAATTGAGTGGGAGGAGTGTTAGGTTAGCGTGCATTTCACGATGGCTTAACATGACGTCACACGATTGCATTTGCGCATGTGTTATCGGCCGATGCTTTCTGTCCAAACACGTCTGTTTAAAAAGAATACAGATGTACTCGTTTAGAACGAATGTAGTTTCGTCTTCATTGTATTTGAAATAAACATTTTATGTTTAATGGTATTTTCAACATGTATTGAACGCACAACGTACGCATTGTTTTGCGCATGCGCTAACAGTTAGTCGACCCAAGCGTGAAGTGCGTGCGCACACTAAGATGTGCGCGCACATTTGTCAGTATACAGGCAACGTTCACTTCCTATACATAGTTATGCCTGCTACAAATTTAATGAAAAATTACATACTGATGTACACTTGTACTTCTAACATATAAGTGACTGACGTGTGTATGTACACAATCATATAGAGCTGTGTAACGCGTTGTCACGGATACATATATAGTAAGGTGCCATCTTTGACCATCATGTGTTTGCTGTATTTCAGAGATGTGGGGGAAGATACAATCGGATCAATGTATGATTTCAGAAGAGTCTACTTTATATGAGATGATTGTGAGGAGGAGCCACCGACTACTATACTACATATGGAACTAATTTTATATTGCTTGCAGCGCTTATTAACAAACAATTAAAAATGTGATACCCTTATGCTTATATTGCATAAGCACTTAATTAACATAATGATGTTGCAAAAGAGTGCCTCATGAATTTTTATTGAGTGTTCTTTAATTACTACTAGCATTTTATGGCATGGTGTGTTTTATATATAACAACCATTCCCACTCTGCTAACACATTTGTGTATTCTATTGTGTAATGGAACGTATGACTGTCGAAACTATGTAACAATAATAATAATAATAATAATAATAATATGAGCATGTTCATGTATAGCGCTGCTAGTTGTACGCAGCGCTTTACAGACACATTTTTCAGGCTGAGGTCCCTGGCCCGTGGAGCGTACAATTTATTTTTTGGCGCCTGAGGCACAGGGAGATAAAGTGACTTGGCCAAGGTCACAAGGAGCCGACACAGGGATTTGAACCAGAACTCCCCTGCTTCAAACTCTCAGTGCCAGTGTGTGTCTTTACTCACTGAGCCACTCCTTCTCCCAATGTAAAGGACACTTACAACCAACTAGCCATTTATTGTTAAAAATCTCTTGTTACATGGGTATGTTGATAAAATGGTTTGGGACTGTAGCAAATAATGTTATTGCCTAGATGTTGTGGTCCCCTACAATGCATGATGTTCTGAATATTACATCAACATCATGTAATGAAGTACGTTTCTGTGTATATTTCATTAACCTAACTAACTATAGTTTACTGTGTTTATTAAACGTTCTAAAAATAAATAGTACAGTCAATATGATGATATAAGCTACCATAATAAAGCTGCTGTTATCTTTTGTCGGTGTTATACATGGATCCTACACAAATTGATACAGACACAAACAGTTGTCTTAAAAAGTGTGTCTATGCTAATGTGCACGTGATTGACGTTACAATTGTCAGAATACTGGATAATTATCATCATGATAATGATGAAGTGACGTGATTGACATTCCAAAAATATTACCAACATTGTCATAGTGGGAAATTAGAAATGCAAAATTACAGTAACATTTGCGACAAAATTGTGGTTTCTGTTAACAGTTTTACACTTGGTACATGTAGGACACATCCACACACGTGTGACTTATACATACACATGTCACAAATTTAAATTAATGTTGACTATTAATTCCTAGCATTACTAAACACCTACATTGCTAAATATAAGATGTAGTACGCATTGTTGTGATTACAGGCATTCATGCATGGAGTGTTATGATCAGTCAATTTAATCCGTGATGAATGATCTCCCGTAAGTAAACAAATAAGTACAGTTATCCCCTTTTCTCCAAACACCTCTATATTACATTAATGGAATTTATAAGGAAACATACATAAAATGTGATGAAATGTGAGTAATCATTTTATAATACAATGCACATGAAACCTCAAGAGTAGCTAAATGCATATACATGATACAGAAAGTACATGTATGTTACATTTGTCTTTAAACCAATATGTTTGGTTTTTACTTCAAATAATTATAGGAAGATTGAGGTAGGCACATCTTATGCCAGATGTCAGCAAATATACATACCATGATCAGTCATACTGGAGATATACCTATAATGCAATGGAACAATATATAAATTGCAAACATTGACATGCCATCTTCAGTACCGTAAGCAACACAGCAAAGTGTGTATTTGCTGTTCAATGTGCAACACCATGTATATTTAATGACATTCCAAATGTAAAGCAGGCTGGTGTACACATCATATGGATGTACATGTTACACTGCACCAATAACATTGTATGTAAGCATACTAGAAGAATGAATGACTATGGGCATACTATGTGTATTGTCTTTGCATAAGGAACAACACAATGCTAAAATATTACTGCTTTGTTACCCCAGTTGTATTCACATACACACAACTAATGTACAATGGAAGAGGGATTATATAACCTGTGCAACAATAACATACCGGTGCCACATCCCTTTGTGCACACAGCAGAGAAAAGAAAGGTGTGCAACCCATATTCATCTGTGTCCTAACAGAAGGTTATATAAAAAAAGATTATTGTTAATATAACATAATTAATCTATAAAAGTAGTACTAGGAACATATATGTTTATACTTACAAGAAAAAAATGAATTGATGAGATTCTGGCGTGTCTGGCCACCACTGGCTGTTTGTTCATTTTCAGCAGCTACATGGGTGGGATGCTCGTCTACCAAAGGCTCAGCTAGGTCTGATTGTACATTGTGCCTGAGTGCAACATTGTGCAAAATGCAACAGGCAAGGATAATATCAGACACTTTTTGAGGCTTGTATAGAAGAGCCCTACCAGTTCTGTCCAGACACCTAAATCTGGTCTTGAGTAGGCCAAATGTCCTCTCTATAACAGATCTTGTAGATATATGGGCTGCATTGTACCTCTCCTCTGCTTCAGTTTGAGGGTTTAGCACCGGAGTCAAGAGCCACAGCCTAATTCCGTATCCTGAGTCACCTATAATGAATGGAGCACATATAAGCTGACATTAGTGATCAAATTCTACAATGCCAACATTCCTAAATAAAAATGTGTTTTGTGTTAGAACATCTAAATCTGTACTCACCCAGCAGCCAACCATGTTCAAAATGTCCCTCTTCGAACGCATGGAAGACTGAAGAGTTCCTCAGGATAGAGGAATCGTGACTGGAACCAGGGAATTTGGGTACCACATGCATTATCCTCATCGTGGCATCACATACCACCTGTACATTGAGTGAATGGTAGTGCTTACGATTGCGGTAAACATGCTCACTCTGACTAGGTGCAATGAAAGCAACATGTGTGCAATCGATTGCACCCAGCACACATGGTATCCCTGCTATATTATAAAAGCCAGTCCTGACTTCCAGCCACTCTGTCGCCTCTGTAGGAAAATGAATATAATTCCTAGCGCGTCTATTGAGTGCATAGAGAAACTGGGTAAAGGCCCGCGAGAATGTAGATTGCGAGACCCCGCCCACTATGCCCACAGTTGTCTGGAATGACGCGGAAGCAAGATAATGTAATGAGCACAGCATTTTAACAAGCCCAGGGACTGCACGACCTCTGGCTGTCACAAAATCTAAATCTCCCCTTATCTCTTCATAAAGAGATAAGATTGCTGCTGAACTCAAACGATAGCGACTTACTATCTCCTCCTCACTCATCCCATCTAACAGGGTTCTCTCCCTGTACACACGCGGACGAGGCACAACTTGTCTCCTCTGTCTTCTCCTCTGATCTCCTGTCCCTCTACCTGTCCCTTGGCCTGTCCCTCTCCCTGTCCCTGTCGTATCCGCGTGCCTGTCCCTGTCACTGTCCCTCGGTCTGTCCCTCCCTTGCCCTATATCATTCTCTTGATCAGCAAGCATGTCATAGAAAAGAATGTTCCTCCGTCTCCTAAACAATCGCAACATTTTAAAATGAGTAGCTGTGAATGAGCAGGTAATGGGCGTCCTTTAAATAGGTATGTGATGATGTCAGGTGACA
This sequence comes from Ascaphus truei, assembly GCA_036426205.1. Lineage (NCBI taxonomy): Eukaryota > Metazoa > Chordata > Amphibia > Anura > Ascaphidae > Ascaphus > Ascaphus truei. The sequence goes on from CM071568.1 coordinate 180,792,383, forward strand.
TAGTAAAATGCAAGGTGTTACATTAACATAATAAAGTACTTCTGTGGCAAGCTGTGTGCAGTTGATGTTAGAAGTATTTGTTGTGTGTATTCTGCAGGGAATAATGATATTTGCCAATGATGTGACGTGAAGCTTTGTACAAACATTGCTTGCAAATAAATAGTGTAATGTGCAATCCATGTAAAACTTCTGATCGCAACAGTCAGTCATGTAATTAGACAAAAAGGCTGAGATTGACGTGGGAAAAGTTTGGTGTAACATGTGTAATTAGCCATGTTATTGTCGCGTGTTGACAACAATGAATAGTCGTGTGCATATGCATGCATTTCTGTAATGAGGATAGTTGCTATAGAATGAGTTTACAAGGTGTCACAATGATGAATTACTGTACATGTGTGTATAAGTTAGGTTGAAGTGCTTGTAATGCAACGGTTATAATGTAAACATGCAATGTGATTGCGCGTCCAATAAGTGACGTCATGAAAATAGGGAGGACCAAACCTAGATGTAAACATGAGAATAAAGATGTACATGAACGTTTAAAGATGCGTCACACATTACAAGCATTGTGTAATGTAAAGGAACATGAATATACGGTGTATGTGTGACATGTGTGACATCATGTAAACAATTGTCGCTCAATTCATTAAAATGTGTGATATGATGTGAGGTTCTCCTTTAAGAGTTGAGTATAGTATTTTCCCTTGACACATCATCACATGATGAGTAATGTGACACGCAAATGCTGAAAACATGTAAAAGTAGAATGTTATGCAAATAATACACGTCAGCCGTGACACAATGCAGGGAATGCCCCCCACACAGTAATGCAAATGACGTTTGTATTGTGAGCAATGAAACGTAAACAGTACTATACTGTTATACGTCCCCGCTCCATTGACTTCCATTGATGTACAGAAGAGTTTTTTTTCTAAGTGCCGTTCCGGCAGCCTTAGCGATCGTTCTCCCCTCCAACTTGCCAACTTTAGTTGTCGGGAGAAATTGGCCATAACATCTCAATTTCGTAGTGCCGATCAGCCCCAATAAGCTGATTTTTGTACTTGAATCCAGCCGATTTAAAAAAGTGGCGATCAGTGGCGAAAACAGGCTTATCGGCAGCCGACTGGCCATAAAAAAATTATCGCCTACGAAAACTGGCGAAATCAAGCACTTATCGGCGCTTACTGAATCTCAAACCCAATTTTGGCTATAAAATGCCGATAAAATCCTTATCAACGCTTACTGCATGAGGCCCTTAATGTCTAAATCTAATTCCATGGATTCCTTGTTCATAATACCACTGTATTTTTATGCAAATAATAATTTTAAAAGCCATGTATGGACCAATGTATTATATGACATGGAACAATGCGTGCAATACATCATAATAAAACCAGTGAACAAGGGAGGTACTGTGAAAGTTATAAACAATAATAATTACATCTAAGAAGCAGATGTACTCAATGAAGGACCCTGAGAGGTTTGAAAGCTTGTAACATACTGTATCAACTACTTGTTGGTTCAATAAAAGGTATCGTACCACCTGCTCCCTATCCCTCTTTTGATACTATATGAAACAAAGGACCAACACGGCTACCCAGAATTCTTTGCTGTAGCATCTAAGAAGCAAACAGACAACTTACTGTATGGACTATACAGGATAAGGAACTATCTGCATATCCCACAATTGGTTACAAAAGAAAACTCAAAATTCTGATATAGTCATCCCCAGAACACATTCAAGAACAACTCTCCAAACCCATCTCCGCCTGTTCAACTTTTACATACTCCACAATATTCATAAATTAGGAAATCATGACCATCATATAATCTCCAGAATAAACACACTTACTTCAATTGTATTGAAGCTATCCTGAAACCATTGGTATGTACTACCAATCGCTTTATACAGGATAACACAGGCATTCTCATTAAGCTCAGTCAAAGTATTAATACATTACCACATGATTTGATCCTGGTTACTATTGAAGTTAGTGGTGCCCTATAAACAACTAAAACCAATGATATACCTTTGCAACATCAATAACATATTCCTTATCTGGACAAAAAGAGAGATGTCACTTGAAAATGTACATGATTGTTACAACACTTTGCACCCCACCATAGAACTTAATCTTGAGTACCCCACAAAACACAGCTTCCTGGATACTGCTATTAGCACAAGAAAAGATAGAGGAATTTATACTGCAGTACAGTATATGAAAAATCCACATACAGCAGTAAATGCAGGTGTAGCAGATATTATTGCACTGTTATTGCACAATAACATGTTTCCGCTGGCGATTAATGGGTTAATTTCCAATTAAATGTAATGGAGTTGCAGGTGGCTAAACTAAGCAATTTTGCTAACTAATCGTGCAATATCATGCATTTGCACTGTTATGTAACTTCAAAAGATTACACTGGATCAATAGCACCAGACAGAATGAAGGTGTTAAATGAACCGAGGTTATTTTGTCCGGAGCCAACAGGAGCAACAGAAATGCACAATGCAGGCTTAAACTCACCAAAATGAGCATTACAGGGGGAATCTTTGCTCACCAGGTGCTGGGTGTAGCTAGCATCTCCAGGATATCCATTATCCGTCTGTCTCAGAGTATCCCCGTCACTAGGGATGATAGCCACTCACTTGCAAGTTCAAATCTCCTGCTAGTCACGGATGCCAAGACAAGTTATGAAAATCAAAATATCTGTGGAGTTCTAATTGGTATTGGCATACATACTTTCCCAGCCAGCTGAATCAATGGAAGAACTGGTGCCGACCAATCAGTGAAAAGATTGTCTCCGATGGCCAATCAGAGTGAGGGCTCACCTGAAATGGACAAATCAAGGCTGTGGGCAGTTACAGTGCTTTACGACAGCCCATAGAGGAGGACTTGAGAGTGTGAAATTCAAACTGACCAATGGGAGCTGAGATGGTGGGGCTAGGATCCAGGCCTTGGTTCCCAGTTTCAGCATGATATCTCCCACATAGATAGGCACCTCAGAGACAGGGATAAACAATGGCTCTGCTATTGCAGTTCCCCCAACGTCCACTCTATGCTCCATGGTCACAAGCTCATTTAAGAGATCATCCATGCAGTGTTTTGGTCTGTCTGTGCATTTCTCTGCTGGTAGTCCACACAGAACCTAGTGGTAGCATCTTTTTCATGTACCAGGACTATCGGTGATGCCCAGGAACTTTGTGAATGGGCGATCAACCGTAGGGCTAACATCTCCTAAATCTCTTCATCAATACTTGACTTCGGCAGAGACCCAGTGGACAATATTGCAGAGAGGCAACTGATCCCAAGTGTTGACTGGAAGTTGGTTTCTGCTTGGCTTATCTGTAAACAGACCATTGTACCGCCCTAACAAAGCTGTTGCCTTATCCATTGGTTGGGATGCTCTGAATTGAGATCTGGTACCCACCTGCTTCACTGACCCTCCTGTGGGGCTTCCCTAAAAAGATTTGTGCAGAGCATGGCTACCTGTTTCTCCCAGCAGCAAGCTACACACAGCCATTGCCACCGGCCCACTCGAGTAATATGCTTTAAGCATGGTTAGGTCTTCTGCCTAACCTGGTCCTCATCCATACCCACCACATCTCATTCACCCACCAGATGCCCATGTACGGGATGGCCCAGGCACCTAGGAGCTTGTTCTGCTCAGTGAGCTTCAGCACAAGCATCTGCTGTCCCAGGATAAACTCTTTGCTAAGGGCATTTGTATCATAACAGTGCTTTTGCCTGGTCTGAGCTGACTGGAAGTTGGCCTGTGCCAACCGTATGAGATCTGCTAACTGATTTCTGAGCTCCCACACATACTGAACTACCAAGACATCAGTTGTGGCGGCCTCCCCCTCACATCCCTCAGGGAACATGTCAAGCGGTCCACCAACCCGGTTCCTGTACAGAAGCTCGAAGGATGAGAAGTCGGTAGACTGCTGTGGTAACTCTCAGTAGGTAAACAGGAGGTGCTGCAAATTAGCTTTCCAGTTCCCCCTTCCGCATCCACAAATGCTCAAAGCATTTGCTTTAGGGTCACATTGAACTGCTCACACATTCTGTTTGTTTGGGGATAGTAGGGTGTCGAACGTAGCCCAGAGATACTGAAGCAGTTCAGATATGATCAGTTAGGATCTTGCTAGGAAAGTATACCCTGGTGAAAATATTTAAAAACACCTCCGCTACCTACTAGGCTTCTATGGAGGAGAGCACCACCACTTTGGGGTACTTTGTGGCAGAATTCCCCACAGTCAAAATATACCTTTTTCCCGATTGGCTCATAAGGGGACCAACTATATCCACCTCTAACCACTGGAAGGGTTTCCCAATAACTGGTACCAGTGGCAGGGGGGCTGTCCTTTGATCGCAATGTCTACTGACTTGCTGGGAGTCATCACAAGTGCGGCAGAACATTGCCACCACCTGTTCTACCCTCGGCCAGTAACAATTCTGTATCAGAGGCACTCGTGTAGGTGACCCCCTGATGACAAGCTAGTGTCGTCACATGGGCCTAGCATTAAAGCTGAGCCCAGTGTTCCTTGGGTACAATCAGCTGACTTACCCATGTCTATGGTATTTCTGGAACCTCAGGGATCTGTTCCCTGTACAACAGCCAGTGACACCACAGGAATCAATCAGGTCTGGGCTCAGCAGCATGCTGCCTCATAACCTCAAAGTTTATATTCTACTGTAAGTTTTCCTGGAGTACATGGCTCTTACCCTCATTCCTGATCATACAGTCAGGAGGTTCTCCCTGGCTAACCTCCCGGTCTCTGCTAGGACATTCACAGGTATTGGCTCCAAAGTTCTGGTAGCGGTATATTCAGGACCTGCTTCCCGAATGGTGGAAGCTTCTTCACTGGCAACAGCCTGGCTCTTGCTGTGGGGTAACCACTGTGACCTGGGTGTATTCCTCTTCAAAGTTGCAGATTAATTGGCCGCGGTCATTACCCAGCAATATTTTTCTGTCCAGCCCTGGGAGCACCACCACATCTTGGATTTCCATCAACCATTCCCTGATCAAAGAATACGCTGATGGTCACTGGGTGGAGGTGCATACACCACACATCATTAGGCTCAAGTTCAATCACAACAACTCTGTGCTCCTTGGGCTTGGTGGCACACTCAGGGACACTGGCCCTGGAATTGCTTCTACTGGCCAGGGGCCATTCCTTCGGGCTATTGGCTTCCCTGGCCATCATCAGCTGGATAGGTGCCAGTCGCTCATCAGTTTTGGCATTCAGCCCTTACTCAGCCATCGTGTCAAGGAGTTCGGTGACAATGGGAGTTCACAAGCCAGAGGGCTTTCTTTGTCCTCCAAGCTGGATTATGGGGACTCAGCCCTGGGAGAGAAAGCAGAAACTTTCACCTTGTCTGTGATGGGCTCCTCTGAAGCCAATCTTAACTATGTCTCATACCAGACAATGTCCTGGACTTCTAACATTCCTCTGCAAGCAACCCGTACTCTTCACAATGGGCTGCCACATTTTCCTTTGACCAAAACCTATACTTGCATGCCATCTTTATGTCGATCCTTGGGTCAACTAAGGCTATCTATTTGGGGGGAAAGTTTAAGCCTTGTCTCAGACATGGTGTGCTATAACTCCTTGTCCTGCAATCTCAAAATGCCAGCAAGTATTTCAGCTCTGAGTTCAGTGATCCCACATCTCCTACCAGTCTGAGAATGCTCAGGAATGACAGAGGCTCAGAATGGAAGATGATGAAAACAGGGATTAACCAGAACAGAGTTAAAGACAAACTGAGGTAATTTACATGCCAGCAGTACTGTAAATTAATGTGTTAGGCAAAGGCATAGCCCCCCAAAAATCAGAGGTCATTCACAGGTTGGAAGAAGTATAAGATAAGGAGTTAGGCAATGCAACATCCAGAAGAGATTAAAGGTCATACACAGGCAGGCAAACAGCAAATACTTAGCTGAGAGACAGAGGGAAAAGGAACATAGACTGTTCAGAAAAGGGAGTTGCAATGCATGGGGTGTTGCATTTCCTGACCTTAAATTGGTCACAGAGCAGGAAATGTGCAAGTCCTAGGTCACAATGCCTCTGGAAGTTGAAGTTTTCCTAATGTCTCTAGCCTGGTAGACATTAGTAGTACTGCCTCATGATGACCAAACTATATTCTTGCCAGGCGCCGATGAACCGGTCTGACAACCAGAAAAATTCTGTCATGGAAAATCAGAATATTACAACGGGATCTCAAGCACCAGACAGAACCAATAAGTTAAATAAACTGAGTTTATTCTTGCCAGAGCCACCAGCAGGAGCAGCACAAATTTACAATTCAGACTTAAACTCACCAAAAAAGGGTTATTGGAGGAATCTTAGCTTGATAGGTGCAGGGCGCTGCTGCAACTAGCATTCCTAGGATATCTTCCACAATATGTCTGTCTCAGAGTATCACAATCACTTGGGATGACAGCCAATCGCTTGCAGATTCAAATATCCGACTCGTTTCTGACACCAAGACTAGATATGAACTTCAGAATATCTGTAGAGCTCTGATCAGTATCAGCTTACATACTTTCCCAGCCTCAGTCTGAATCAATGAAAGACCTCTGGGGCCAGATGCTGTTAATACATCAAATTTTTACAACTCCTTCCAACACATGCCAAAAGAGCATCAGAGCCCAAAATGGACCCAAATGTATATAAAAAAAGAACAGAAAAAATATAGTGCAACATAATAATGTGAACAGTGAATCGAAAAAGAAATAGAATTTAAAAGTATTGTAGGCTTAAATTCTATTTTTTTTTAATTCACTGTTGACATTACTGTGTTTGTACTTTATTTTATCTGTTATTCTTTTTTATTTACTCTAATGCTCTTTTGGTATGAGCATACTAAGGGAAGCAGAATATGCAAAAAGGAATAGGTGGTGTAAATGATAGGTTCTGATTATTCCAGATAGTGAATGTGGCTGTGAAGTGTTAGAGTTGGTCCGGTGGAACACTCTGCTGCCAGACTTCTAGCACTGAAAAAGCTAAAGGCAGGGATCAGCTGTAATTAATTAATCAGACTACTTCAAGGTAGACTTAAAAGCCTGGACTGGTACTGATTCTCCCCACTGCAACTCTGAACTCATCCATTCAATAAAATAAAAATACACATCTGGAAGGAGTCCTGATAGCAGGTATCAAAGCACAAAGCTCACAGGGTATGAAATAAAACAAATCACAGTATAGTACACTATATCAAAATAGAAAATCTGAAACATCGAATAAATTCATGTGCTGTAGGATAATTAGAAGCATGTGGAGAGAAATTTCTAATCAGTGGCAGTTTTCAGGTGTTGCATAGAGGAATATCCAAATAGCTAAACAAAGAGAAGGCAAGGATAGTATAATATCGTTTATAATTAAAAGATGTGCAAATGATGGTATAACACTAACAAATTTGCAAAGTAACAGGTGCTTTTAGATTACAATGAGTTAAGAGGATGGAATGTTGGGTCACTCTTGGAACTCCATATCCTCATTTTATCAGTTTGCGTCTGCAGGCTTAAGACATCACAGACTGGAGGCAAGGAAAGGTGAAAGAAGTCTGATTGATGCTGGGAATGAGCGTCACTGAGCTGTATTGGGGTCTTTTGCGTACAGATATTCACGCAGCCTATAGTGTCCTGTTCACAGAAACAATTACATTGTTTTGCTTTACCAAGTCTCCAGAATTATGTTTTTGTCCTTTCATTAATTATTGAAAAAACTTATACAAACATCTACTTGCCACTGCTATTGATTTCCTATTAAATACTGAAAGAACTCATGGGGATAATCCCTTTACAGGTTAACTAGCATTAACCTCTCTTGCTTTTCCCTCCTTTGAGGCTCACACTGTCAAAATCTTCTCTCCTCTCCCTGTCCATGTTGTGGTCATCTATCGCCCACCTACCTCTACTCATACCCCTTCTGCCTTCCTCTCTCACGTTGAATCCTGGCTCTCTTTCTTTCTCTCCTCAGACTCCCCTGTTCTTCTCCTTGGGGACTTCAATTGCCACATTGATGACCCCTCTCTCCCTTGGGCTTCCCGCTTTCTATCTCTAACCTCTTCTTTTGGCCTTCAACAGTGGATTGCAGCCAGCACCCACAAGGATGCTAGACCACTATCTAGACCTGGTTTTCACTAAAAACTTTTCTCTCTTTGATTTCTCCATTTCCCCTTTTCAACTCTCTGAGCATCAACTAATCTCATTCTCTCTCTCTCTCTCTCTCTCTCTCTCTCTCTCTCTCTCTCTCTCTCTCTCTCTCTCTCTCTCTCTCTCACTCTCTCTCTCTCTCTCTCTCTCTCTCTCTCTCTCTCTCTCTCTCTCTCTCTCGCGCTTCTCCACTTCTCCACCTCCATCTACCCCTGATTTCTGCAGAAACCTGCACTATATTAACCTACCAGCATTGAGTCCATGTTATGCTCCTCGCTCTCCTCTCTCAGTTCTGCTACAGACCCTGAATACCTGGTCACGAACTACAACACTGGCTTATCCTCCTCTCTTGATCTACAGGCCCCGCTTTCTCTCTGCCATCCTCTCCCTTCTAACCCCATATCCTGGCTAAATTCCCACATGCGCATGCGGCGTTCCTCCACTCGTTCCTCTGAACGCCTCTAGAGGAAATCTCACACTCTCACAGACTTCCTTCACTACAAATTTATGCTATCCTCTTTCAACTCTGCCCTCTTTCAAGCTAAACAAACCTACTTCTCTTCACTAATCAACATGCACAAGTCTAACCCACGCCGACACTTCTCTGTCATTGACTCCCTTCTCAAACCACCCTCAGGTGCCTCTACTTCCTCCATCTCACCTCAGGACTTTGCTGACTATTTGAAGGAAAAGGTGGAATCCATACGTTAGAACATCCCCTTTGTTGCCTCATTCCATCCTACACCGCTTCCTAACTCTCCTCCTGCCTTCCTTGACTCTTTTTCCACTGTCTCAGAGGAGGATGTGTCACTGTTGATCTCCTCTTCTCCCTCTACCACTTGCCCTCTTGACCCCATTCCCTCCCATCTCTTAAAACCTCTTGCTCCTTCTATAATCCCTATGTTCACACACATGTTTAACTCCTCCCTCTACTCTGGTACCTTTCCATCCTCCTTCAAGCATACAACAGTTATACCATTACTCAAAAACAGCAAGCTTGACCCTACCTGTCTTTCTAACTATCGACCTATCTCACTCTTGCCTTTTGCCTCTAAACTCCTTGAACGTCTTGTATTCTCTCTCTTGCTCCATTTTCTCAACACCAATTATCGCCTAGACCCTCTACAATCTGGCTTCCACACTGCTCACTCCACTGAAACAGCTCTCACTAAAATAACTGCTGACCTCCATGCTGCCAAAGACAGAGGTCATAACACTCTGCTCATATTACTTGACCTCTCTGCAGCATTTGACACCATGGACCACCCTCTTCTCCTTCACATTCTCCATACTCTTGGTATTCGGAACAAAGCTCTATCCTGGATCTCCTCTTACCTCTCCCTTCGTACTTTCAGTGTCTCTTCTGCTAACACCTCCTCCTCTATCGATCTCTCTTTGGGGGTACCCCAGGCCTCTGTCCTGGGACCTCTTCTCTTTTCTCTGTACACACTTTCTCTAGGTGACCTAATAACATCTCTTTGGTTTAAATATCACATCTATGGTGACGACACACAAATTTACTTTTCAACCCCCGACCTTTCACCTGGTTTGCAAACCAAAGTTTCTGAATATTTCTCTGCGATATCATCCTGGATGGCCATCCACCGCCTTTAACTTAACACGGCAAAAACAGCTCCTCATACTTCCTCCCAAACCTGGCCCTACTACCTCCTTCCACATTACTGTTGGAATTACTATCATTCACCCAGTAGCCCAAGCACGCTGCCTATGGGTCACACTCGACTCCTCCTTCGCATTCTCTTCTCACATTCAAAACATTTCTAAAACGTGTCGCTTTTCCCTCCGCAATATAACAAAGATACACCCTTTCCTTTGCTGCTTGACTGCTAAAACTCTGACTCAGGCCCTCATTCTCTCCCGTCTTGATTACTGTAACCTCCTGCTGTCTGGCCTTCCTGCCTCACACCTGTCTCCCGTACAATCTATCATAAACACTGCTGCAAGAATCGCTCTACTCTTTCTTAAATCTGTCTCGGCGTCTCCCCTCCTGAAATCCCTCTCCTGGCTTCCGATCAAATCCCGCATCTCGCACTCAATTCTCCTCCTCACTTTTAAAGCTTTGCATTCTTCTGCCCCTCCTTACATCTCAGCCCTAATTTCTCGCTATGCACCATCCAGACTCTTGCGTTCTTCTCAAGGATGTCTTCTTTCTACCCCCTTTGTATCTTAAGCCCTCTCCCACCTTAAACTTTTCTTACTGACTGCCCTGCACCTCTGTAATGCCCTTCCCCTCAAAAACCGACTAGCACCCTCTCAATCCACCTTTAAAACCCACCTTAAGACACACTTGATTAAAGAAGCATATGAATAGCACTGTGGATAATACTATACACAGGATACATAAAGCTTGGCCCCCTGCAAACGCACTTACCAGAATTCCCTCCTACTGTCTCTGTACGTTCCCCCACCTACCAATTAGATTGTAAGCTCCCCGGAGCAGGGTCTCCTCTTCTTTAATGTTACTTTGATGTCTGAAGCACTTATTCCCATGACCTGTTATTTATATTATTTGTTATTTATATGATTACCACGTGTATTACTAATGTGAAGCTATGTGCATTAATGGTGCTATATGAATAAAGACATACATATATACATACAGCAGTAATTGTGAGGCTGGAGTCAAGGCTAGAGCATAAAGCAGTTTCTAAAAATAAGTCTGAGACGATGAAACATCTGACATTCTCCAATTAGATGTGAAGCATATCCAGAGCAGATCTGTACAGCACTGGACCTTTATTGACCTTAAAGACACCCTGATGTACAGATACCCATTGTGTGACCTTTATGCTATCATACTGTAACTTATCCAATTTATATCATTTTCTAAAGCTTAAAGGCTTTATTGTGTTGGTGCTTGATGGAATTGTAAGTGCTGCTATTTTAAATTTTTTGTTTCCTAGTTTTTATGTTACAGAAAAAGCATTATATTGTAAAAATGGTCTCTTGATTGCTTACATTCAATATCAGTAGACCTTTTTATAGAACATGTACAGAATAAACTTTTTATCTGGAGTGTTTTATTGGATCTAAAAAGTTATATATTAATTGTGTGATATGTTCTACTGCATTTGAAAGCGCAGTGCAAATAATGTGTCCAAATCTATTTTACTATGAATTTCTAAAAGGAAATCCCCCCACAGTAAAATTACATACTGTAGATAGTGTTATTGAAGTAATTGTTTAGTAATAGAAAAGATATACAGGAATTCACAGGCACCCACATGATAATGATTCATTCTGGCCATTTTGACCACTAACCAGATATCTTCATCTAACGGAACAATAACGCAATTTGGTTACACCTTGCTCTAAGAAAATCCTCTCTCTCCATCCCTGTCTTTAGGTACAGTAGGGGTGTTTACTGCTTTAGCATCCAATACCATAGACACTTACTGTAAACAATGCAGAAGTTCTGTTATGGTGTTGCTATTACTGTATGTCTAATACTTATTTCAATTCTGTAAGAAAAAAACACTGTTTAAAGGAGCTGCCACATGCAACAGGTAAAAAAATGTTTATTTTAAAAACTTGTGCAAACCATATCCTTAGAAGGATTTAATTGCCCTTGAAGTATTTGTATCCTGTTAAAATTAATGTTTCCCTTTTCTGTGGGTCTGCTGAATTTAAGTCAGCTATGTATTTTAACTTTGGCAAATGATGGCCCCTTAATTATTAGGCAAATAATTGACAAAACAAAAACAGAAATTCACCTTTAGTTTTGAGGACTGACAAACAATGTTATTAACAAACTACTATTAGAGTAAAATTGTTAAATCTCTCCAGAGTTTTGTTATAGAAATGTTAAAATATACTGATGGGACGGCCGTTATTCGAACATTTAACGTGGTGTGTAGATCGGAATACCCATTCGATGGCGCGCAATTTTTTTGAATCGTGCCAACTTAAACACGTGACTTGTTTATCATTTTGTCCGGGTCAGAAAAGGGCATTTTAGCGTTGTCTGCAATACCGTCGAGAAACTCAAGTGGGCGATCGCGAGTTGTTGTCTTAAAAATCCAATAGCAATTCAATGTCTGTATTACAGAATACACAGAGCAGCGTGTGTACTGTACTGTGCAGTATCTGTAGTATACGGTACACAGAGCAGCGTGTGTACTGTATCTGTATTATACACAGAGCAGTGTGAGACGCATAGGCGTGTCACAGTATCACATTTATGTGCATTAAACATTATGACCTTTTGAAAATATTTATTTGAACTGATAATCCATCATACAGAGCTCTCCCCCTCGCCCCCGCACACACACCAGGCTCAAGGATTTCAACTTCTTATCTACAGTACACCTTTCCCACACCATTAATTTGTAATAGATGGCTTTCTGGCTTGAATCTTCCCGAGCGTGGCCTTATAGTACATTCCTGCGCATGCGTATACTGTATGACTTCCCAGTAGAAGTTGAAGTCTGAAAAAAAATGTTTTTTTTTGTTACAGTATTTATCAAGGTCAATCAAGGTCAATTCACAATGGGCCACTTGAAGTATGTACCAGTATAGATGTAGGTGCTATCTGTTTTAAACACCTGCACCCTTACATTGTAGCAAAATACTGTTTACTCTAGCACTGTACCATGCACATTACAATTCAATTTTTTTTGTTACAGTATTTATTTTTCTTTTCTCGACATGGGCTTGCATAGCAATTATGGATATTATGAGAATCAAACAGTACTATTGCTTTTTAATTCCACACTAGTCATGTACGTTCTTTCTGAGGTGGGTGGCATACTGTAGTACTGTGATTTTTATTTGGGGGTGTGGGGATCAAAACATTATTATGACCTGTTGAGAATATGTCTTTAAACTACAGTACAGGTAATCCTTCATACAGCTCGCACCCCCTCCCTTCCCCTCCCCCCCCCGCACACACAAGGCTCAATGTTTTCAACTTCTTATCAACACCTCTGACAAACCATTCATTTTCAAATAGTTGGCTTTGTAGTTTCATTAATCTTCCCGAGCCTGCTCTCACAGTTCTGCGCCTGTCTGTAATTCTCTTTGGTTGGGACCTGGGACCTTATTGATTATTAATGCGCATGCGTGCATAACTTCCCATTCATTTGGAAGTTAGTTCAAGTTTTAAAAATATATACTGTACTGTATAGCATTTTTTTTTTTTGGTTATCGCCATGGCTTGCATAGCAAGTATGGATATTATGAGATTCAAGTTTTACAAATGCAGTATATATTTTTGGGGGTTTTCACCATGGGCTTTCATAGCAATTATGCATATTATGAGAATCAAACAGAACTGTTGCTTTTTAATTCCACACTAGTCATGTACATTCTTTCTGAGGTGGGTGACATACTGTAGTACTGTGATTTTTATTTGGGGGTGTGGGGATAAAAACATTATGTTTACCTGTTGAGAATATGTCTTTGAACTACAGTACAGGTAATCCTTCATACAGTTCGCACCCTCTCCCCCTCCCCCCACACACATATAAGGCTCAAGGATTTCAACTTCTTATCAACACCTCTGACAAACCATTCAACTGGTTCTGTTGCCGGCACATTGCTGGATTGGGATTGACGATTCTTATATGGGTTAAAACCGACCTTTCTTCTTTTGAAATTGCCATGTTCAAACATACTGTGATATTCTGGCATGACACCCCAATACCCACAAATCTCTCCGGCAGGAGGGGCAATGTGAAAAAAAACACTGATCGTTACTTAAGGTTTTTCTTATCGCAAGCTTCCACCCATGAACGTCTGGTGAAAACTTGTAAAAATCGTAGTTCGAAATGAAATATTCATATATTTTACATACAGTCGCCATTTTATCTGCTGCAGCATTTATTGCCGAATATATTAAAAATGCATAACTACAGTCAGGTTTTTTTTACGCCTGTGGTGTAGCTATAATGTCCACTCAGCTCAGCTATTGTGCGGAAAAAGAAAAAGGCACACATTGAGTATTTAAAGCTTTTTATTAAGAAAACCTAATTTGATAACGTCTTCGAAAAATCATGGCCAATTCACAATGGGCCACTGTAAGTATGTACCAGTATAGATGTAGGTGCTATCTGTTTTAAACATCTGCACCCTTACATTGTAGCAAAATACTGTATACTCTAGCACTGTACCATGCACATTACAATTCAATACAATTCATGAAATGCATTAATATCTGCCACCTGGCGGATACGCAAAGAATAGCAACCAAATTATAATTCATTAACCTCTGCCACATGGCGGATATGCGAAGAATTGCATCCAAAGAAACAATAAACCATTAAATTAAACAGATCAACCACGTGTGGCTGCCCGGTGCTGGATTGCGCGAACGCGGCATGAATAGTGGTCAAAACGCGGAAATACCGAATGGAATACAGCAGTCAACACGAAAACTGATTTGCGATCCGTTCGAATAACGGCCGTCCCATCAGTATATTTTAAATATACTCACAGTACATTAGTCAGATTTCTTTTTTTAGAAAGGTGTCAATGAGATAAATTCAACCTCCTGTATTTAAAACGCCACTGTACCTTGCCCACGTGTGTCCAAAAATGTATCATTTACACTCAATATACCAAAAAGCATGCAATTGTTTAAGAACCTAATTCAAGTAAATGAAGGTTTTCCAGCGTATTTTGAATTTGCCCCTTACTATTCAGAAATAAATGATTGAAAAACATTTCTGCCTCTGCTAATTTGGTGTTTACCTCCTTTAATCATGGCTTATATTGATTTTCTTGATATTAACCTTGAGGCTTTGAGTGACAGAAAAATTGTCACCAAGACACACTTCAAGGAGGTAGATACCAATAGATTTTTGATGGGTACCAGTGATCAGAACAGACTGTGGATTGACAAAATCCCCTGGGCCAATTTACAAGATTTAGACGCAATTGTAGCCGTGATATGAATTTCAAACCAAGCCAAGAGATATTTGACAAATATCTTTCCAGGGGTTTCCAACTAGACCTATTAACAAATGCCTGGCATAAAGATAGGGTCTTAGGGCCTCATGCAGTAAGCGCCTATAAGGCTTTTATCTGCATTTTCCCAGCAAAATTGGATTTGAGATTCAGTAAGCGCCGATATGTGCTCAAAATCGGCAGTTTTTCTTGCCGATAAAAATTTATCGGCATGCGGCTGCCGATAACCCACTTATCGGCACTTTTCGGCACTTATTGAAATCGGCTGTATTCAAGTAGCCCCGATCAGCTTATCGGTGCTGATCGGCACTCAGAAATGGAGATTTCATCGGCAATTGGTCCCGCCAACTAAAGATGGCTAGTTGGAGGGGAGAACGATCGGCAAGGTTGCCGGGACGGCACTTAGAAAAAAATCCTCATCTCTATATCAATGGAGTCAATGGAGCGGGGACTTATAACATGTTACATGTTATAGGGGACTGTTTACGTTCTATTGCTCATAATAAAAATGTGCTTGGCATTACAGTGTCGAGGTCATTTACTTCATCGTGTCACCCCTTACGTTTATTATTTGCATAACATTGTACTTTTATATGTTATGATGATTTGCGTGTCACATTAGTCTTAATGTTATTATGTGTCAAGGGAAAATCCTATACTCAACTCTTAAAGGAACAGGTCACATCATATCAAACATGTTACTTAAGTGTGCTTCAATTTATTATATGATGTAACACATTTCACACATCTAACAGATCCAGCGTATAGTAATGTTGCTATACATTATACAATGCTTGTAATGTGTAACGCATGATCAAACGTAAATGTAGCTGTTTGTTTTCATGTTTACATGTACTTTGTGACCTCTATCTTTTGATGACGTCCGCAATTGGACATTCAATAACATTGCATGTTTACATTGTACACGATGCATTACAATCACTTCATGCTAACTTATACACACATCTATAATAGTTACTCATTTTTACACGATTTAAACTGAATCAATAGCAACTATCCTGCGGGCAGGAAAGGAGGCAAAGGCACGGGACAAGGGACGGCAGGGGAAACATTGGGGACATAGAACAGGACAAAGGACACAGAGACACAGAAGGGGGGGGGAACGATAGACGAGGAGGGGAGCAGGGAGAGAGGCAGGCAGACGGAGAGCGAAGAGAGA
Organism: Ascaphus truei; assembly: GCA_036426205.1. NCBI lineage: Eukaryota > Metazoa > Chordata > Amphibia > Anura > Ascaphidae > Ascaphus > Ascaphus truei. Next base: position 180,808,650 of record CM071568.1, read on the forward strand.
GCGAGAGAGAGAGAGACGAGGCAGAGAGCTAAAAGAGAGAGAGAGAGGAAGGGGGACGCTAGCGGATAGAAAAGGTTTGAAACACAATATAAGTATGATTAAGCAAATTACAAAGGAATGAGAAAGGATATGCATTTAGCTATTTAAATCATCCGATCTGCAATTGACAACATCACTGCCAAATTAAAAACAAAGCCAAATGAAAATAAAAACACATCTCATAAGAGAATGAAGCAAGCACCTATCCAAAGCAGTAAAGAGTAAATCGGTATAAAACTTACTATTGAACAATGTGTACATGAAGCTAATAATATTTATATCATGTACACAATTGCAATCATTGGTCCAAAACAAATACACGCTTGAAAGTAAACATTCTATATAAACATATCAAGTCGACAATAATAAATAAACAACACACAATTAATGCCATCCGAAATACATTACAAGCAAATCTAAACAAAAATCCCTATTCAAGATTGCTAGACAAATACAAAACCAGTTCAAAAACAAATTTATTCCTAACTGTCACGATCATAAACAATCTAAATGCACACAAAAAGCCACATTAAACCATTAAGGCAGGGTCCCAACATACAGTATACCCATGCAATCATAATCATCTGAAATGAAAGAAGTAATTCTACATTACACTGCACACACACAATAGTAACAAACAGGGAAAAGACTTGTAGAAGACATGAAAAATTACACTAAACATTTGAAAAAGAACCCTTTAATAAACATGTATTATATAGCTCAAGAGGGATATATATACATACATGGGCATGAACAGAGCATTAAAAAAATTAATCCGACTTGTGAGAAAAAAACAAAAACAACATTACAAATTAAATAGAAAACATTTCTTGACTTTACTTACCATTAGATGACCAATGACCGACTTGAGGGAAAACCGCTACGTCTGCAACACATCCAAAGACAGGAACCAGCAACCCATAAAATAATAAACCTTTGTAATCCAATGTGGAGTCTTCTTTATTGTCTTTATAATCCATACCGTCTGTGGTCTTCTTTTCGGGGTCTTCTTCTCCGTCTGCGGGGTATTCGGGGTATTCTGCCTTTTTCTTCTGTGACACAGGTCCATCTTCTTCTGAGGGGAGGTCCTCTCCCCACGGCGTCAAGCTGGAAAATGAGACGACATAGGCTTTTAAAGGCCTATGACGTCACATTTTCGTCATGGTTCCCACGGCCCTGATTGCTTTGCTTCAATTGCCTTTAAGATGACGTCATAAAAAGAAACCAATCAAAAAAAAAGAGCCAATCAGAGTAGGGATAGACTTCCCACGCTCTGATTGGCTACCGTACCATGTGAGGCCGGCCATGTTTCTTTTCATGACATCATCTTAAAGGCAATTGAAGCAAAGCCATTCTGATTGGCTGTGCTTTCATTGCCTTTAAGTGACGTCATCAATTTTTTTTCTCTCGGCCAAAACACATGATTTTCACAGCCCAATCAGGGCCGTGGGAACCATGACAAAAATGTGACGTCATAGGCCTTTAAAAGCCTATGTCGTCTCATTTTTAAGCCAGACGCTGAGAAGGAAGGACCTCCTACAGAAGAAGAAGCCCAGGGCGTGGCCGAAGATGGGAAGAAGACCCCAGAAGAAGATAGAAGAAAGAAGAATACAGATGAAGATTGATTACAAATAGAAGACCTGTGGATTGATTTAGATTTTTAGTGTAATGTTTATTTTTTTATGGTTTATTATTTTATGTGTTCCTGTGCCTGGTGGATTGGTTCGTGAGTAAGCTGTTCAGCGGGAGTTGGTGGGGTCAAGTAATGGTAAGTGAACAAAAGAAATGTATTTTATTTAACTTGATTTTTATTTTAAAGGCTTTTTACATGTGTATATTTTTGATTCTTTGCTTTATCATTTCTTGCCACTGTATGTATGTATGTCTAGAGCGATATATACATACAGGGTAAGAAATGATGTTGTTTTAAAAGCTTGATTTGCTGTGTTTTACATTTGCTTAAATATGTGTATAATGTATGTTAAAATTAGATAGAAGTAATTGTTGCTAATGTATGGTGTAGTTTAGGTCAGGGTCAGCCTTGCTTTTCTATATTGTATTCTTGTTGGTACTTATATTTTTTCACAGGATAATTTGTTCTGTTGAACGCTTGAATTAGTTAATTGTTTAATTGTTAGGAATGGAATTTTAACTGTTTAGGGATGTCATTAATGAATGCGAATTGATGTATGTTTACTGGATTGGTTAAAATAGTATACTTGTTTGGAGGTATTGGTATTTTGTTTTTAATGTTATTGTTAACATTCATTTGCAGAATGTATATGGTGCATAGATTGTATGCATCATATATACAATGTTTTGATTGTCATTTGAGGTTTCTGATTGGCATTTGAGGATTTTGATTGTAAGATAAGATAGGATTATTAAAGGAAATTGATTTTATTGTAGTGTGTCTGTATGGAGAAGTGTTATTGGTAGTACAGCATGTTTTTGATAACCCTTCTACATTTATTTGTATATTGGTTAATCATGTGT
>CM071568.1:180811231-180827115 GCA_036426205.1 Ascaphus truei
GTATATATTATATCTATATTATATATATATAGATTATATTATATATATATAGTATATGATATTATATATATATATATATATTATATCTTATATTATATATATATATATTGTATTATAAATATATTAGTCTGATATATATATATATATAGAGTATATATATATATATATATATATATATATTGCATGATGAAGTGCCACTGTACACATTCGAAGGTGTGAAGGTGTGGGTATCGGCCCAGTGGTGCTTAACCCCTTAATTCCTTTGCGGTTATTATCCGATAAAGTGTTTAAGGGGTTAATTGATATCTGAATGTAATTGCAATGTTATTGGCTTGTATGGCTTGTATTTGGTGTGCAACGAAAGACTAGAATGTTGCTGGCGACGAGGGCTTCTTATTGATGAGGTCAGTAGTACTTTATTATTTGAATATGCTAGTTATGAGTTTAATAATGGGCCAAAAATCTATTATCCCTATCTGGATAATGGGGCTGTGTATGTTTTTATTGTGGGTACTGGGTGGGGGGGGGGGTATTGGCCCCAAGGGTATGTGGGGTAGGCTCTCCAGTTGTGGGTAGTGTGGGTGAGGGTGGTTAGGCCTCACGGGTGTGGGGGTTAGTGTGGGAGGGTATGTAGGCATCCCGAGTGTGGGTGGGTGGTGTTAACCCCTTAATGACTGTCGGTTAATACCCGCTATGAGATTAAGGGGTTAAGGGATATTACATTGGTTGTTTCATTTTGTGTCTGTTTGGCAGCATCGAGGGGGCATGGACGGTGATGAAGGTGAGGATGGCCTTCATCATGGCAGCCGGACATGGGTGAGTGCTATATGTATTAATGTATTTATTGTTATTTATGTATTTTAATACAATGGAACTGCTCTATTATCCATTTGTGATAATAGTAATTTGCCATTACTGTATTGTATGTTTGTGTACTGCAATGTTTATTGGGGGGCAATTGTCCCCAATAAACATGCTATTATGCCTTAACCCTTTTTGCCATGGCGGCTATTCCGCTATGGTAATGAAGCAGCCGTATATGTATTTTAATAATATGTGCGGGAGCAGGGAGTCCCTGAGCTGAACCACATTGATTTGTTGCTCAGGGACCACCTGTCACTGTACAATATTATTAAAAATACATTCATTACCATAGCACATAGCCGCAAAGGTAAGGAACGAGTCTTTATTGATAGGGTATTTTTACTTCATATGTAGATGTGAGGGGTCTCGAGCTGAAACAGCTCTTGGTTTTAGGTCCGGGGACCCCTGCTTCCCAGATACAGGCACTTTAGGGGGTGCCGGTATCCTCTGCTTTGTTTACATTCCCGCGGTCACGTGATCGGGACCTTTTAATGCAGAGGGATACCGGCACCTCATAAAGGGGCCTATATCTCGGGAAAGCAGGGGGTCCCGGACCTGAAACCACTGGCGGTTCAGCTACGGAGACCCCCTGCCAAGTACACTATGAATAAAAATGTATTTTAAATAATTTTTATGTGCCGATGTTTGCGCAGAGAGATCAGCGTATCTCTGCTGCAAACACATCTCGGCAGGGGACGGCTTCTCGCAGTTTCTCGCAGGCAGCTGTCTCGCCCGGTTTACGCCATTATTCAAATGGTGGTGGCGCATTCATTCGCCAGGGATTCGGCCCTTCATGCCATACAGCGAGGTTAACACGCAAAAACATGCGAATTCAAACCCTGGCGAATGCAATTTTCGGTGCTTTCTGCATAGGCCCCTTCATTACAGTTTTAACATTACTGGGTGAGTATGTTTGAGGGCGTATTTGAGTCAGCTGTGTAGAAGTTTGTATTTACCAGCAACAAGGCTCTTTGAGCCAGAAGGCCTTTAATGTTCATTGATTTTATATTATATTATATATATATATTATATGTATATATATTATATATATATATTTTGTGTTTTTATATATATTTTTTTAATATTATATATAGAGTGCTAAACTAAAGCGCTGATGTGTGTAAGTAAGGCCTTGTTGTACATCATATCTAAGTTCAATAAGGTGAGTGAATTATGGCCTCAATCATACTGATCCCATATTTTTAAGCAAAGGTCCTAACATTTATATCTCATAACAAAGCTGTTGTGACAACAGTGAGCATATATATCATTATATATTATATCTATATTATATAATAGTATATAGAGATAGATTCCTAGATATCGATTAAATTCCCTCTCATCTCTCTCTCATCTACTCTCTGCAGTGACATAACACCACACCACACAACCACCCCCCCACCCACCCTCACAACCCCCCACACACACACACGACACTACCCCCACATCAACACACACCCACAACACACACACCACAACCCACACACAACACACACCCCACACACCCACACACACACCAACACCACACACACACACACACACACAACTGTTGTGTGTTTAATATATCCATAGATATCAGAGAGAACTACAGATAATATTCAAACACACCATAACAGATCTTTATTGTACCAAAAATCATACATGTACTCACATGCCAACATTATGAAACTATGAAAGAAGATACAGGTAAGTGTGTGTTACAGTGTTAAGACACCAAGAAAACACAACATCAAAAGTTATCTGTTATATGGGTAGTTACTATAAGTGGTATGTCAATAATATTAGCAGAAATACTATCTACATTACCAACCAAACCCACATTACAATCTAATCTTGAACAGAGCTAAGTGAATGTCAGCTTCTATAAACATGGCAAGTGTGTAATGTGTACACATTAATCAAACTGATGAATAATACATATTCATATGTTATTAAAATATGCCTTAATTCAGCCAGTGAGCATTTCTAAACTATTCATGTGTACAAGGACCTACTTGAATGTTAGCAAGCATCTGTACATGATCATACATACACTATGCATGAAATAATCTGCATTAAACATCACCAGGGACACCACATTTGTGAATGTGATTATTTATTTTTGTTTATCCCTTTGAGTGCGAGTCAAAGGCCTGCTTGTTGTGTTGTGTTTGCCTTTTCCCTTGCCAAGTACTTTGGCCTTAACTGTACGACTTGTACTGGCCGTGTGGAAGTTCTGTGGCACTGGGTGTGGGTGTTGCACTTCAGGGGCACTGGGTGTGGGCTGTTGCACTTCAGGGGCACTGGGTGTGGGTTGTGGCACTTCAGTGGCACTGGGTGTGGGCTGTGGCACTTCAGGGGAACTGGGTTGGGCTGTGGCACTTCAGGGGCACTGGGTGTGGCTGTGGCAGTTGTAACTAGTTGCTAAACATTGCACGACTGAGGTTGGAGCAGTTTCTTGTTTTGGTGTTTTAATATTTTTCCAAAACCTGGTTAGTAGTAATTGTTGCCCTAACTTTCTTTTTCGTGTCTCATTTGTAGGGTCCGTTCCTGATTTTGAACAGAATTAGCGGTGGATGTTGACAGAGACCTGCACAGAACTGCACCTACTGTACGGTATCATCCAGAACTGGGGACTGAAAGAACAGATGCACTCGGAAAAAGAGCAGCATGTAAAGATCCATCCTCAGATGGGGTAAAGGTAAATTGTTTGTTCTCTGCAGTTTTCGCAACTGATTTGCTTGGCTTAGTATCACAACTATTGCTGTAATGTCCTGTTACATTTTGGATTTCTTTAGGAAACTTGGATGATGACTCTTTCAATTTGTGACATTTGTGATATTGACTTTCATGCATCCTTTCATTCAGTGATATCATCTTTCAAGCACTGACATCATTTCTGAATGGCGACGATTTTCTTCCCCAACCAAGATTCTTTCTTCGGAAGCTGCAATGCTGAGTAGGGTGTCACGAGCAGAGGACTTGAATGCTGGGTTAATCCAGGAGTGGGACCATCTTCATGGTCACTTGAGTGAATTTGGTCCTTGAGTGGCAACATCTGCTTCTACAAATAAAGAGACATTATGACTGCCTGGAACTTTCACTTTACTTTCAATATAATGAGAGTTGTTCTCACAGTGTAACACATAACATGTTTCCATAATTTATCATTTGTGTCAAAATTAAAGTTAATGCTGGAAGTAACAAATGAGTTTTCGACTCAGTGTTGAAAGAAGAATGCAATGAAAGTGTTGTGTAACCTCACAAACTCCATAGCTGAATAGTTTACAACACACACAATACAGTGTGTCAGAGGAAAACACTACAACTTCTGTGACAATAACTGTGTTAAGTTTAATATGTGAAAGGCATTTATTTAGCATGGCAAATTAAACATCTAGAAATTGTATTGTATGTATTGTCATGTCTTTTATTTATATAGCGCCATTAATGTACATAGCGCTCACAGCAAGTAATACATGTGGTAATCCATAAATAACAGATAAATAAATAACAGATCATGGGAATAACGTGCTTTAGACATTAAGGAAGAGGAGAGTCCCTGCTCCGAGGGAGCTTACAGTCTATTGGTAGGTCGGAGCACGTACAGAGACAGTAGCAGGGAGTTCTGGTAAGTGCATCTGCCGGGGGCCAAGCTTTATGTGCCATGTGTTCAGAATAGCACACAGTCCTATTCATAGCTTCTTTAAGCAATGGTCTTAAGGTGGGTCTTAAAGGTGATAGAGAGGGTGTACTAGTCGGGTGACTAAGGGAAGGGCACTTCTCAGAGGTGTAGGGGCAGTCACAGTGAAAAAGGTATAAGGCGGAGAGACAGACAGACAGACAGACAGACAGACAGACAGACAGACAGACAGACAGACAGACAGACAGACAGACAGACAGACAGACAGACAGATAGATAGATAGATAGATAGATAGATAGATAGAGAGAGACATATATACAGATATATATGTAGGTATGCTTATATTGGGAAGAAAGTATAAGTTGCAGCGGAAATATAGATAAGAACTGTAACCTACAACACGCCTAGTACAGTAACATTTGTCACCTGGTGGAAATGGAGCAGAATAAATTCCGATATCTCTGTCCCAGGGCAAACCCTCCACGACGACAGGAAGAAATTTTTCCAGCATCTGCTCCTCCAATGGTGTTAAGATTAGAGCTTGTGCTGGCGGCCCACCTCCAGTGCCAGAAGCATGCATCCGTTGTGCTTGTATTTTTTTCTTTAAGCTTGCCCTGATATCATCGAATCTCTTCCGACAATTCGCCCGGTTCCTGACATGATTCCCACACGCTGACACAGCCAAGGTTATTTGATCCCACATTTCTTTTTTTGATGCTGAACTTGTCCGCCCTTGAAATACATACAAAATATATGACGTTAATTATTATTATAAAAACGATCAGTTTCCTAAACTGCTACCTGTTCCAAGAGATACCAAACATGCTGCTTTAGGTGTAATATGTGTACCACATGAGCATTTACGTGTAAACATAGAAATGTAAGGAAGCTTGCATGAATATTGTATGAACTTTGGCAACATTTTTATACTGATTGTTATGGTCGTTCCAAAGCATGAAGGAATATGTGTGTAACAATTAAGTTTAATTGATAGATATTATATAATAATATTTTGATATTAAGACATCTCACATGACCTACGATAACATGTCTTAGAATAATGAATGCATAGATAGACTGACCTAGTAAATGCCCATACAGACAGTCAGAGTGCTCCAGAATCCCTGTGACAAGAACTGTGTTTTCCTCTTAATTGAACCGAGGATTACGTGGCCGCTCCACACGTTTCTTCCGAATACGTGCAGGCCCAGAGCTTGGCTGCTGCTGACTGGACTCTCCTTCTTCCAATGGAAGAGACTCCAAAAGCGGGCCACCAGCAACCACCCCACCACCAGACACCCCAGCAGCACCAGCAACAGAGCCACCAGCAGCACTCACACTCACAGCAACAACACTCGCACTCCCAGCAACACCATTCGCACTTGCAGCAACAGCACTCCCCTGAATCCTACGTTCACTCAGACGCGTACTCACACGACTACCAGTACCACTCACACCAGCATCACTCTTCCCACGCCTTGCGGTCATACCTCTAGCACTCACAAAGAACAGAAAATAAATTTAAAGACAATCGCACTGAACACTTACAAAGTGAAAACAAGACAAAGATGTAAACAAAACAACACAGGACAAACCTCTCACAATACACCACAACTGTCTCAGTCAATATGAAATATGTAAATCGCCCAGCTCTGTGTGTCTGTCTCTCTCTCTCTCTCTCTCCCAACAACACAGAGAATGAATAAATATACACGCTGCCTTTAAATGGGCCGCTCAATCCAAAACATGCTTGCTTCTGCAGATTCAGCAAGAAGTTTCATTGGGGAACCTAACACCACCTCGCCATGCATGCCGATACACCTGTGTGTGATCGGCAAATCATCGGCAGAGTGGGAGCAAATGTTTTCGGCTTCATTCGGAAGGGATTCGGCACTTATTGAATACGTAGAGGGAAAATCGGCAGAATCATGCCGATAAGGTACCCTTGGCAATTGCACTTTTTCGGCGCTTACTGCATAGAGCCCTTAGACACGAACCAGATATTGACCAATAAAGATGGTACACCTACTAGTCTCTTAATTCCATATAATATCACGGTTCCATTTATTACTAATTACAATTGCCATGGTAATGTCTTTAAATGGATTGTAAATAAACATTGGGGCTTTCTAGAAAACGGCCCAATATCAGTACCCAAACTCTCTGATAGACCAACAATAATTTTCAGAAAACACAAAAATTTCAAGAATTCACTGTCACCAAGTGATATAGGTTCTGGCCTTTAAAAGCCACTAAATCCACGTGACTACCTATTAAACACCCTGGTCATTTTCCATGTGCCAAGTGTTTTGTCTGCCAATTATTACAGTACATACAGTACAGATAGGAAGTTTGTTTTATCTTCTACTTCACAAGTTAAACACACTATAAACAAATGTGTTTTTTGTACCACTACACATTTTGTTATCTTATCAAGTGCCCATGCACCTTGTAATAGGTTTATGGAATTTTTAATCCCCCCAATCAACATAATATGTATTGTGTACTATAAGTTACTTTTTAACCTAACTTCACACTGGTTCTTTATGGAAACTTGAACACGTCCCTTGTAGCAAACCAGATATGCTCCTCTCTTTAATTGGGGTTCATTAGATATTCATTATAGCTTACATCAGTGGTTATATTTATTTTTTAAGACATTCACAGCCAATCTTTTTTTCCCTTTTTATCTTTCTTTTTTAAGACTAATGTGTACATAACTTGTTGATTCACCGCTCACCTGGACAATTATTCTAATGCTCAGATAATTCTATATTCCCTGCCGGTGCCGGTGCACCCACTTTTATATGTTTGTCGCTTGATACCCACTTTTATATGTTTGTCGCTTAATACCCACTTTTATATGTTTGTCGCTTTTTTAAGACTAATACTGTCACGGACCCTTTTATTCTCCAACATCTCCGCATTTTTCCGGGATTTTTTTCGAATGCTACGCATTTCACCGGGTTCATGCCGCATTCATGTTGCATTCCCAGCCGCGGTTCATGCGCGGTTGATGCACGGTTGGTGCGTTTATTGAGAATGGTTCGGATTTAATAGGTTGCAATTTTTCGTGTGTCCGCCAGATGGCAGATATTCATGAATTGTAATGCGCATGCGCTTCAATATTGTGTCGACTTGCAGGTGTTTCGTTTAAAAAAGATACCACAGTGGGCTATTGTAAATTGGCCTTGGGACTGAAGGAAGAGGTTACAATAATATATCAATTTAGGCTTTTCATATTAAAGAAAGACAAACACCAGTTTCTGTTATTCTCCAGAGTCAGTCCCACCACCATGAGTGTACAAGTGCAGCCCGTGATCCAAAAACCCGACAGAACGTACGCTTATTTAATATGGGCCGAGATTAATGCAACAGATGATAAGATGGCAACAGTTGTTCAAATTTATCAGTATTTTATCGAAAACTATGACTTTTACAAATTTTCGCCAGCTCCTCATGTGTGGAAGCATGCAATAAGGAAAAAGTTATGTAGCGATCCATTTTTTTTCGTATTAATCCCGAATTTATTGGAAGGTATTGGTGTGTATCACCGGGTTTTTCCTGTATCTATGGTCATGCAGACGGCAAAAGGCGAAAGGTTGTGTTAAAACCAACTAAGGGGGTCATGCAGTAAGCGGCGGAAAGGCACTTCTCGCCCGTTTCATGCCAAAAATGCCTACCCCTATTCAGTAAGGGGCGAAAACGTGGCGAGAAGCAAAAAAATCGCCAATGATTATCAACTAGCCATTTTTTCCGCCATGCTCAATTCTAGTAGCGGCGAGTAGCTTTGCGCCGCTATTCGCCACTCTAGAATGGCGTTTTTCAGGCAAATCTGGCACACCACAAAAAGTAGGCAAGTTGATGGTGAGAGGCTGCTGATGAGCGGCGGATCGGCACTTAGAAAAAATCAGGCCTTTTTCTTGGCTGTGATTGATGCTGGGGGTCTCCGGAGCTGATACCATTAATACCAGCACCGTACCCCCCCGGCATGCATCCGAGGCAGGAAAAATGCATGTAAAGCACACTTCATTACCGTAGCTGCTAACTGCTAAGGCAATGAAGGGGTTAAACCGCCGTGCCAGGTTTATTGTGGGTAGCAGAGGTGGGTGAAGGGGGTATTTGGCCCTTGTTATTTGTTTAGGGCTTGCGGGGGGGTTGCGGGTGCACTTAACCCCTTCACAACCGTAGCGGTTAATACCGCTATGGTCATGAAGGGGTTATGCCCTCCCACTACCCACCCGCAAGCCCTAAACAAACCACCGTTGGGGCTAATACCCCCTTCACCCACCCCTGCTACCCACAATAAAAAGAAAACACACACAACAGCCCCACACTAAATAAATAAATATATATATATATAAATAAATATATCTATCTATATATATATATTTCCCCAACAACCCCTATACCCCCCTAACATACACATATATGCACATACAGTATAGTAATGGGCACAATTACTATTATCCACAAATGGATAATAGTGAATGTGCCCATTTTAAATACATTAAGAACAATAAATACATTAAATACATATAGCACTCACCCTTGTCAGGCTGCCACGATGAAGGCCATCCTCATCTTCATCCTGCCCATGACCCATCTGCTGCTGCAAAACAGAAACAAGAATAAAAACAGCCAATGTAATGTCCCCTAACCCCTTAATCACCATAGTGGTTATTAACCGCTACAGTCATTAAGGGGTTAACCCACCCTCACCCACCACTCGGGACGCCTACATACCCTCCCCCACTAACCCCCCACCCTGTGAGGCCTAACCACCCTAACCCAATACCCACAAGGGAGGCCTACCCACATACCCTTGGGGCCAATACCCCCTCCCCCCACCCCCAGTACCCATAATTAAAACAATACACTGCCCCACAATAAACATTATTCTATTTATTAAATACATTACCCACCCCCTGTGCCCCCCCATAAATACATGATTTATCCTTTTACGTACAGGTTCATACCCCAGCCCCACGCGAGTCCCCGGCGGGCCCGGCGGGTCACCTGACAGACCAACAGGGTACCAGCAACTTGTTTCATACAGGTTCTGGAGGCCTGTTGGTGGGTCCTGCCAAGCGCCATTACCCCCAGGTGGTCTCCGCAGGTCACTGTGGGCCACAATTGGGTCCCCACCATAGGCCCGCGGATGTCTGAGAGCCCCGGGTCAGATCCACAGGTGTCTGAGGGGCCTTGGGTGGTTCTCATGGGGGTCTGGGGACCCACGGGTGCTCACTATGGGTCTGCGGTGCCCCCACAGATGTGGGACCACTGGTTCTTCCCCGCACACTACGGGTCCATGGTGCCCCCATGGATGTGAGGCCACCAGTTCTTCCCCACAGACTACGGGTCCGCGGTGCTCCCACAAATGTGGGGCCACCGGTTTTCCCCCGCAGGTGTCACCCGTGGACACACGCAGCCTGATACCCATGAGATACCCGAGGATACCGCAGGTGGTCTCCAGAGGTCTCACGCAGAACCAAGGAACCAACCCTGAATGTAAAATAAATAAACCTGACCTATACATTCAATACATACATCCAAACCCCCCCAACACATACAGTACAATAATGTGCCAAATAACTATTATCCAGATATGGATAATAGATTATTTGCCCATTATTAAACACATAAAACATGCATAAATCAAAACATGAATTTTTAATCTTAAAATCACCACAAGGCATGTTAAAATAAATCCAACAGCCATTGTAAATATAAACCAACAAAAATGCAGCTACACAAATGTCTATGAAATGTCACACAATTGCATTGAGTGTGTACAGTACATGATGCAATTAATCTGTGCATCATGTAACACTATGCAAAATATATGTAACAATAAAACACAATATGAACAATGTCCCCTAACCAGCAATGCCATCATGAAAATCAAATAGAAACTAAGCAACATCAATACAATTAGCATCAATCAATTAATCCATTCCCTCAAACAATTACAATACAATACAAATCAATTATACAATCCCTATTCAACTCCTAGAGCCAAACCATTGCCAAAACAATTCTAATTTAAAGTAACCACCATCATTCTAATCTAAGTACCATAAAGAAGCCATTACAATTAACCTGTAACTAAATACAAATGACATTATTCACAACAATGACAAAATAAAGCTGATAAATACATTAGCCATACATGAAAAGAACATAAACATTAGCAAACCAATCAATTATTATCACTGTATGTCTATCCATATAGATAGGTATACATAAAATACAGGGGCAATAATACAGCATAAAAAACAATGCATTTGCATACAAAATTCACATAGAATACACCCATTCAGTGTCCGTGAATGTATGTATATACATTTATACATTCACGGACATTAAATGGGACTGAAAAAAAAATACATGAATGAAAAATCAAAAAAACCTGTAAAAGTAAAATTAATAAATTTTTCTTTTGTCTACTCACCATTAGATGCCCACTCACCGAAATCCAGGCAACCCGGAAGCACAGGAACCAATCCACAGGTAAACCATAAAATAATAAACCATTACAATCCATAACGGTGTCTTGTTCTTCTATTTGTAATCCTTCCCGTCTGTCTTGGGGTCTTCTTTTCTTCTTTGGGGTCTTTTGGGGTCTTCTCCGGCTTCTTCCATCTTCTTCCGTCTTCTTCCGTCTTCTTATGCCATGCCCTTCTTCTCTTCTTAGGAGGGGAGATGTTCCATCCTCGGCGACTAGCTTCAAAATGAGGCGACATAGGCTTTTATAGGCCTATGACATCACATTTTGCTCAAATGTTTCCCACAGTCCTGATTGGGCCGTGAAAAACATGTGATTTGGCCGAACAAAAAAAAAAATGATGACGTCATTTAAAGGCAATGAAAGCACAGCCAATCAGAATGGCTGTGCTTCAATTGCCTTTAAGATGACGTCATGAAAAGAAACATGGCCACCCTTACATGGTACAGTAGCCAATCAGAGCGTGGGAACTACATCCCTACTCTTATTGGCTCTAGTAGACCATGTGACAGAGGCTTGGGGGAGAACGGATGTGACGTCATTGAAAGCCTGTCACATGGTGACAGGCTTTTTTGATTTTTCATTCATGTATTTTTTTTTCAGTCCCATTTAATGCCCGTGAAGGCATTATATACATACATTCACGGACACTGAATGGGTGTATTCTATGTGAATTTTGTATGCAAATGCATTGTTTTTTATGCTGTATTATTGCCCCGGTATTTTATGTATATCTATCTATATGGATAGACATACAGGGATAATAATTGATTGGTTTGCTAATGTTTATGTTCTTTTCATGTATGAAATAAACACAGAAGCGCACCAAGGGTTAAGAAAAATGTAATACACAATAAGTATAATAACAAGTAAAATCTTACATATCAAAATATATAAGTCCAGTAGCGGCCAGTGCATAGGTGATAAGTCCAAACGAGTTGGTAGGCGCAGGAGGTATAAGCTGGAACTCGCAGATCAGTCCCACGCGCTGGGGCTGACTTGCTTGGTAAAACCTCAGATGCAACTTCCGGGTTGCAGCTTGTCGCAGGACCCGTGTTGAGTCGCCCTCCAATCGCCTGTGTACTTCCTTCCCAGCACACGTCCCACTCGTGTCGAGCGGGTGGAAGCAGCTCAAAGCTCCGTGGGAGCGCTGGAACTGGTACAACCAAGCGTCTGGATAGCCCCCCTGTAGGTGTCCTAAACACCGCCTGATGAAGCACTGAATTGTGTGAAACGCGTTGCGGAGTTCACACAGTGCATGTTGGTGTCCAGACGCTTGGTTGTACCAGTCCCAGCTCTCCCACGGAGCTTTGAGCTGCTTCCACCCGCTCGCTCGAGTGGGACGTGTGCTGGGAAGGAAGTACACAGGCGATTGGAGGGCGACTCAACACGGGTCCTGTGACAAGCCGCAACCCGGAAGTAACATCTGAGGTTTTATAAAAAGAAAAAAGGTGATGTAGAATTGCGCTAATGAAAATAAACAATGAACCCTATATGGGGGTGAACCCTAGTGGAAAGCTAGGCAGCCTGATGGAAATCTGATGGTACAATCAGAACATAGAAAAAACAAAGAGAGATACCGGCACTTAATAAGTCCAATTAGGTGGAGTCCTGGAAATCCAGTAGAAATAATTCAAGTTCCAGAATGATTATCAGCAATCTCTCAGTCTTGAGATGACCAGATGGAAAGGGCGGCAGAAGGTTTATTGCAATGAGCGCCGACCAGGCTGGTAAGATCTGTCCTCCACGTGCAGAGAGTTTGCAGAGATCTTGGATCACTGGCGTGTTCCTCCGTGTGTTGCGGTCCCCGAAACCGGAAGTGACGTCCCCGATGTACTTCCCAGTGTCCTGTGCTTGCCGGGACCGGTAGTGATGTCACCGGACGTGACGTCACAAATGGACGGGACCTTCAACAATATAAAAAGCACCATACGCGTTTCGTGTGCGTGCACACACTTCCCCTGAGGAAGTGTGCGCATGCACACGAAACGCGTAGGGTGCTTTTTATATTGTTGGACATTCTAACGAGAAGCAGGTTCTATGCAGAGTGCTGCAGTTTTGTACAGAACGGCAGAGGAGTGAAGATCTACGTTAGTTTGCCAGCCCTGTTGAAGGTCCCGTCCATTTGTGACGTCACGTCCGGTGACGTCGCGTCCGGTGACGTCACTACCGGTCCCGGCAAGCACGGAACACTGGGAAGTACATCGGGGACGTCACTTCTGGTTTCGGGGACCGCAACACACGAAGGAACACGCCGGTGAACCAAACTCTCTGCAAACTCTCTGCACGTGGAGGTCAGATCTTACCAGCCTGGTCGGCGCTCATTGCAATAAACCTTCTGCCGTCCTTTCCATCTGGTCATCTCAAGACTGAGAGATTGCTGATTATCATTCTGGAACTTGAATTATTTCTACTGGATTTCCAGGACTCCATCTGAGGTTTTACCAAGCAAATCAGCCCCAGCGCGCGGGACTGATCTGCGAGATCCAGCTTATACCTCCTGCGCCTACCAACTCGTTTGGACTTATCACCTATGCACTGGCCGCTACTGGACTTATATATTTTGATATGTAAGTTTTTACTTGTTATTATACTTATTGTGTATTACATTTTTCTTAACCCTTGGTGCGCTTCTGTGTTTATTTTCTATCATCATCTGACGTCGGAGTCTTCCTATGAAAGTAATCGGTGGAGGAGGGGTGCCTTCACATCACAGCAGCAGCAAGAGGGGAGAGTTGATCTACTTCAAGATCCCCTTTAGGAAGCATGAGCGCGGTTTGATCTTCTTATTTATTCTTTTCATGTATGGTTAATGTATTTATCAGCTTTATTTTGCCATTGTTGTGAATAATGTAATTTGTATTTAGTTACAGGTTAATTGTAAAGGCTTCTTTATGGTATTTAGATTATGTGGAAAATAGCTGAAGCGCTCAAATGCAGGTATAATAACAAAAATAAGCCAAACCACTAAACCAGGGTACTAACAATTGATATAGTACCTAATGTGTAATAGTATGGGTACTATCCTCCTGAAGACAGGTGGTATATGGTGTAACCCACTTACCATCAGTCTCATTGGCAGGTTCATATATATACAACAAGAGGTATTGCCGCTCTCCACCAGTAGTGTGCAGTATGAAAAATAGGGTGCATACAGGATAGATGATTACATATAAGGGGGGGAGGGTACAAAGAGGGTAGCCCAAAAAGAACCTATTTGCACTCGCTATTTCAGATAAATGGTTAGGAACAATTGAATCCTTGGGAAAAGCCCATACACCATTTAAAAAAACATATTAAAACATTTTATTAAACACTTATGCAAAGACATATACCAAAAAATGGGTTAAAAATTAATCAGGGGTGAGGTGGGGACGGAGGGTGATACACTAGGTGCCTCCTGTGTGTGTATTGTTATTGTACTGGTATCACATAGGTAGTCCTAAGGCGCCAGTGGTGAAATCAGATACGAGATATACTATAACAACTCCCTCACTGGGATGTGAAAGCTTCTCTATTGCTCACATGAAGCATGGCAGGTTCCCCAGAAAAATATGCAAATACTCACATCCTGGTAGGGTAGGTAGGCAGTCTGTGCAGCTGTCATATTCTCTAGCCGGCTGTTCCCATGCTTGGCCACCGGGACTGCTGCCACTCTCAATGTCTGGTTCTAGCCTGCAGTACCTATATTTGCCCACCGGGAGTGCTGCTGCTAAACTAAGGAACATTCCATACTCTGATAACTGACACCTCTGCACCTGTGCTCCACCTCTCAGCCTGCCTATATAAACCTCCCTTTCCTGTTCCTCTTTGCCTGTTTATACTGGTTCCTTAGCTTCTGCAGGGTTCCTGTGTTTACTGCTGTGCTAGCTATTGCTATCATCCTGTTCCAGTTTCCTCGTTGCCGACCTCTGCTTGTTTCCTGACTTCGCTACCTGCCGCCTGCCTCGGACCTCTGCTTGTTTCCTGACTTCGCTACCTGCCGCCTGCCTCGGACCTCTGCTTGTTTCCTGACCGCTCCCTGCTGTTCCTGCCACTGGGATCCACTTCAGCCGAAGTCCAATCCTTGACAGCAGCTACTAAATGCAATACAGGGAAATAGGAGACCAAAAGCGCACCAGCACAAACGGAGCAGGAAAGACCCAAAACGAAAAATAATTAAAAGGGCACTTTAATGTGACAAAAGACCCATCCAACACGTTTCGAATGTCACAGCGTTCTTTTTCAAGGATAAAACACAATGTGATAACATCCATTATATACCCTCTTACCTGTGGGCCGTTTCGCGCCAAAAATCGGAACCTGATGACGTCATGACGCTGCGCGCGTCATCGCGCATGCGCAGAGCGACTCAGTGCCACATAGGTAGTCCTAAGGCGCCAGTGGTGAAATCAGATACGAGATATACTATAACAACTCCCTCACTGGGATGTGAAAGCTTCTCTATTGCTCACATGAAGCATGGCAGGTTCCCCAGAAAAATATGCAAATACTCACATCCTGGTAGGGTAGGTAGGCAGTCTGTGCAGCTGTCATATTCTCTAGCCGGCTGTTCCCATGCTTGGCCACCGGGACTGCTGCCACTCTCAATGTCTGGTTCTAGCCTGCAGTACCTATATTTGCCCACCGGGAGTGCTGCTGCTAAACTAAGGAACATTCCAGACTCTGATACCTGACACCTCTTCTAGCCGTGGTGGAATGGCCAATCCCTCGGAATAAAAAGGACATTCAGAGATTTGTGGGTTTTGCCAATTTCTATACACGTTTTATTAAAAATTTCTCTGGCATTATTGCCCCAATCACCCAACTCACACGGAAGGAATTCCCCTTCAAATGGTCTCCTAAAGCGGATGCGGCATTCGAACAATTGAAGTCACTCTTCACATCTG
>CM071568.1:180827140-180852435 GCA_036426205.1 Ascaphus truei
CCCCTATCCTCATCCATCCAACATCCCAGAATTACCATTTCATCTTGGAAGTGGTGCATCCGAACTCCGCTGTTGGGGCATATGTCCACAAATAATTGGACCCCAGATGCTCCTCATCCATGGCTTTTATTAATACCAAAATGTCAACAGCTGCAACGAAATTATGACATTGGAAACAAAGAAACTACTTGGCTATAAACAGCTGCACATTCTTGATGGGGAAACTACAGGAGGGGGCCAATCACCCAATTACGGTTCTTTACGGATCAAGAACTTAGAATTCATTCGATCCGCAAAGAGACTGTCTGCGCGACAAGGCCAGGTGATGGCTCTCTTGCAAGATTCAGTTCCACATCGCTACCGCCTGGCTCCAAGAATGGAAAGCCGACAACCTGTCACGGTCCTTCCTAATCCTAGTCAGACAAGAGAAAGAAGAAACTATTCTTCCAAAAAGAAATTTTTGGGGCGTCCACATTCTCCGGATCTCCTAACACGAAATAAAGGAGCCCCCTACCTCAAATGACCTCTTTTCTTAAAAACCCTCCTCCGGAAGCAGAACTATATCTATTGTGATGGGTCTCTGGGAACTGTAAGGATCGTCCTGTTCGGCCCTAAGGAGGTTAAAATTAATTAGAGGTGAATCACAATTAATGCACGACTCCCGACCCGCGAGTCACACCGGTGTCCTCAAGGACACAGGAAACTGTTGTCTCGGTCTTTGTGGTGGCTAAATTAGTACAAGATGTTGGTTAAAGACTATGCCTTCCTGTGAGACTTGTGCTAGACCAAGGACCTCGAGCATCACACTGGGGTTTCCTGTTAGCTCTTCCGGTTCCAACTCGTCCTTGGGAGGTCCAATATCATGGATTTATTTTATTGTTGACTGCCCCGATCAAGTGGACATATACCATCCTGGTAGGGTGGATCGAACTACAAGATGCTCACTCATTGCAGCACGAATTCTTCCTTCTGCAAGACCCAGACAGCCAAGTGATTGTGGAAAAGAGGGTTTTGTTTCGGCTTCACGAGGCTCCTGTGAGATCTATCCGATAGCGGGGTTTATAACAATTCACTTCAATATATTTTTGTGGAGGAATCTTCTGTTTCCTCGTGTCTAGAGGACTTTTGCTGTGTTAATGTATTTAGGTCGTGCTGGCTATGTGATATTAGTCACGATTCCATATGGGTTTCTCATGTGACAAGAAAGGACCAATCAGACTTTGGGAAACCAAACTTACGAATGGTTTTGTTTGTTCCTCTCCAGGATGATTGTGTAGGAATTGATTTCCTTACTATTATGTGTTAAAGCTGAGTTTTGTCTATACATTAGCTAATTTTATCATATCATTCTTTTTGACGTTCAGATAATTAGAAGAATGAGCAGTGCCCTCGTTTTTTTCTTCAAATTTTGTGTTTTCCTTCCCTACCTTTATTCGCCTTTGTTAATTATTATTTTTCATTTTTTTTTTTTCTTCGTGGACCAGGATTCGTGGTTTGACTAGTTGTTAACAGATTATTAATAAACTGGGTACTTTCTTGCGGATGACCTCTCTAGGATTGGACGCCTCTATAAGAGACATCGTTTCTGTTTGTTTTGTTGAGTACTCATACCCAGATAAATGACTCGCTAAAGCTACACTCAATTACAATCAATCGAATCCGTCTGCGACTCGAAACTCAATCACACTGCACAGTAGATCACGCGCGCGGTGCCCCAGAATTCTCGTCAGCCAAGTGACACTGGCCGGAATCTAATCAATAGTCCTGTGCGTATCCGTTTGCCTAACACCCAAGCGGAAAAAAGTCCCTACGTCTGTCACAAGGTTTCCATCATCACCATCTTAATCCTAAAAGTATTAGGGCCAAACAATCTACCAGCCCAGCACGCCCATTTTTCAGTCCAAGCTCTCAAGTAACTCATACCATTATAGTTCTCCCCAGAACCCCAGCCTGCACTCGAACTTCAGAGTAGAGTCTTTTTCCCTGAAAAACCATCAATGAATTAACACTCACCCTGTGTTTCATTCTTACTCTGCTCGAAAACAGTTATCCTGCTGAGAAATCTAGTTTGTCCCTGGACGGAGATCTCCCCTTGGAACCCATCCTGATGGGGGTAACGAAAGAGGAATTCAGTGGTGGGAGAACTTTTGAATCACCAAGGTTAACCGACGGGAAACTACCAGACCTTGGTACACTCGGGGGGTTCTTATGGCCAAGAGGAAAGGTCTTGGGAACCCAAAGCTTATGTACATGATCCATTTGCGTGACAACATAGTCCGCCATCTTGGTGTGCTGTTTCGTATCCGGAAGAATTCAGACAGTCAGTACTAGGTCCATAAGGATCGTATCCGCGCAATACGCTTATTGGGAGGGGGGATCAAGTTAAAGTTAGTAATGTCATATTCTATTGCTGCACTCTCCCATTGCGGCAATGGGACTATGCTGCCAACTCTTCAATTGTTCTCGGTTATCTAGCCTTGCAGTGTACCTATATTGCCCATTCTGGGCAGTGCTGTCTGCCTCTAAACTATAGTGTATACCATATCCTATATCTTGGATAAACGTACATCCGTCTGCACCTGTGCTCCAACCTTCAGGCATCTCCTATATAAATCCTCCCTTCACTTTGTCTCAACACGGGGCTTATTGCTTACTCCGCCTTATCTTAATAACCACAGGGATCCTGTAGCTTCATGCAGGCGCATGTGTATTTACTCGCCTTGTGTCCTTAGCTAGTCTGCTATCGTTACCCTCCACCATTTCGCCTGTTCCACGTTCCTCGTTCGCGTACCCCCTTGCCTTTGTTTCCTTCGCAATTCGACTACTGACCGCCCCCCTCGGACCCTGCTCAGTCGCTTTCCTGACTCTTCGCACCCTGACGCCTCGCCTCCGGACCCATCCTGCTTTGTTTCCTCGACACGCTCCTTGCCGGCTTCACCTCGCCCAATGGTCGAACTCCCCCCCCTTCAGCCCAAAAGTCCACACACTAATCTAGGACACAGCCACCCGCACTTACCCATAACATAGCACAAAATACCGAGGCGCAAAAAGCACGCGACAAGACCAAAAAAAGTCAGCACACACCCCCAGCCATCAAACGGCTGAGCAAGGGAAAGAACCCACCAAAACGAAAAATAATTAAAAGGAGCCACTTTTAATGTGACAAAAGACCCACACCCAACACGTTTCCGATCCTGTCACAGCGTCTTTTACAAGGAAAAACACCCAAATCGCTTGAATACCATCCATTATATTACCCTCTACCTCGTGGGGCCGTTTCGCGCCAAAAATAGGGACACCTGATGACGTCATGACGTCGCCGCGCCGACATCGCCGCAATGAGACAGAACAGACGATTGCATACCAGATGCGTATTTGGAACCACAGAGCCAACAAGGAACGCTCTCACACGACCACGCTAGAGAAGTGTGCGTGCCCACACTTTTCTAGGTCAATCCGACCGGCCGGCGACGACAGCTCAGACATGTACAAAGCCGAAATACCGCGCAACAACACAAGTACGCCAAACAGCTTTATAAACATCCCGAGCAGGACAAAGGAGAATGCACTTGCCTGGGCATGCCATTACAACAGAAGAAACATATAAAGCTCTGGAACTAACATTGTTACAGGAATACTTGACATATGCAAACAGACATAAAGAAAATAGATTACCAAAAACGATGTTGTGTTGGCAACTAAGCTAAATGCAAAAAAATCCTTCGGAATATAAAAAAAAACATACAGACATCATATTTTAAAACAATGTGCAAAGAAAACACCTATGAAATTAAAGACCATAGTGAAACATTTTATGCCATACCACACAAATTGTGGCCCTAAACCCTAGGGGAAAACCCGGGAACATACAACCATTGTCATTATAAAATTAGTCATGACAATAA
Organism: Ascaphus truei; assembly: GCA_036426205.1. NCBI lineage: Eukaryota > Metazoa > Chordata > Amphibia > Anura > Ascaphidae > Ascaphus > Ascaphus truei. Next base: position 180,831,046 of record CM071568.1, read on the forward strand.
ATAAAAGACAAATACAAGCACTTGAAACTTTATCTAAAAATCACATTTATAACGTTTGCATATTAAAGCTTAAGTTACAAGGGTATATTCTTGATCAAAAGGTTAATGCGTCTAAATATATTATCAACTGATCTATTCGCACAGAATACAAAGTGGTAACACTCAACAACTTGTACATATTTTATAAGGAAATATTTTTACAAAAAATGATGTTAACTGCCCAATCAACTGTATTCAAGCCCATAGGGAAAGCGTGTTTGGCAAGATGTGAAGATCCAATACGACCTCCCTACGGTCAGAAGATTGATGTGATCCCCTCATCTAGATTTAGAAATAATGATCTCAATCCCCATGAAGGAAAAAATTACTATTACATCCCTGACACATCAGTGCAATGATAGAGACTGGATGATTAGTGTCTTCAATTTTTGCAGCCTAAGTGCGCTAACATGCCTGACCTTAGGGCTCTACTCGCTTCCTGCGCCCCACGTACCTTTTGCCACAACCACAGGCTATAATAGATAAACCACAAAACGGACTTTTACAATTTATAAAAAAACTGTTGATCTTCCAACTTCCTATCGAGATTAATCTATATTACACCATGGCGGCGGTGGCCAAGGCAAAATTGTTAGATAAAACTTTTTGGACGGCTTCATGTGTTTGCTACACTAAAGAGGCCACCATTTGAAGGAACCCCTAGTGACTAAACGGTTTTTAAGGCCCAGAAGCTTTGAGTTCACTCGTGAAAACATGAGATCCAAGGTTCTCGCCTACGATATACCAAAAGTCGGGACCCAGAATCCAACTGTTTTACATTGTGAAATAACAGGGTCCCTATGGCATAAGATATTCCAATGTTTTGAAATTAAGAGTTAATTTTTCCACTTTGTTTAGTAAATTGTGTGAAATAAAAAAGAGGACATTTATTCTTTTGATTCATATCACATCCACTTCGTGTGTCCCCTTTGGGTTTCTTTTTTGGGATACCAATTGTCTAGTTAATAGCAAATGCGGAGAATCCCCAACTTTGAATGTCGTGTGCGGCAACAATGATGCTCTCTCTGGAGAATGCACTTGCTAAACAGCAATTGTTATATGTGATTTAGGGTATCCCCTTTCCCCAAAACATTCCTTAGTAGTTGACCTCAGATGAGAAAGGACACAACTGAGAGTGGAGAACAATTCCTTCTCAGCACTGCGGAATCTTTCCAGTCCCCTTGCCGTTCCAGCTCACATCAACCCCGGCCTCCTCTAATGACGTCCTGGAAAGACTGGGCTTCAGGCACAGACTCTCGTCCCGCCCTCAAGAAAGGATAATTCATGGCGTTTTAGACTTCCTATGCAAACCGTCCCGTTTTTCATTCTGTTTTGTCTATGTCCTAAAATAATTTGTAGATCCACCTGACATAACCCAGGACACACAGCATTCAAAAGTGTGAGAAGAGATTTTACATGTACTAATCTTGTAAATTATAAACTCTCTCACCTTCTTTTATTCGCTCTAATTCAATTTAATATAAACCGCCACCTCTTAGCATCACCAAGGTTGTCATAACAAAAGCCCCCCGCAAAGCGTGCACATACACTGACAAGACTACGGTACACGTCAAAAGTACATACCACAGAATTACCATTCATCTTGGAAGTGGATGCATCCGACTCCGCTGTTGGGGCCATTCTGTCACAAATAATTGGACCCAAGATGCTCCTTCATCCATGTGCCTTTTATTCATACCAAATGTCAACAGCTGAACGAAATTATGACATTGGAAACAAAGAACTCTTGGCTATAAAAGCTGCATTCTCTGAGTGGAGACATCTACAGGAGGGGGCCAATCACCCAATTACGGTCTTTACGGATCACATGAACTTAGAATTCATTCGATCCGCAAAGAGACTGTCTGCGCGACAAGCCAGGTGGGCTCTCTTTGCAAGATTTCAGTTCCACATCTCCTACCGCCCTGGCTCCAAGAATGGAAAAGCCGACAACCTTGTCACGGTCCTTTCCTAATCCTAGTTCAGACAAAGAGCAAGAAGAAACTATTCTTCCAAAAAATTTCTTTTTGGAAGAATAGTTTCTTCTTGCTCTTTGTCGCTCCTCCACTCCACCACTCCCACGCTCCTCCACTCCACCACTCCCACGCTCCTCCACTCCACCACTCCCACGCTCCTCCACTCCACCACTCCCACGTTCTTCCACTCCACAACTCCCACGTCCACTCCATGTCACTCAGTCACAAAAAAACAAAAACAAAATGACACACTAACAAAAGTACTTTCACACTAACAAGAAAATAAAAGTTTAAAAAAAAATAGAATAACAAAAGACAACTCACTCTGTAATCAGCAACAAGTCACTCACAAATCTCTCCTCCTACCACAAAGTCTGGTCTATCTCACCCTCACTCCCAACAACACCAACACACAGGTCAATGTGAAAATTTAATGTAAATTTTAAATTATAAAAATTGTCATTAAGATAAGATACAAAAGCGTGAAGTGTAGTAACATCCCCTTTCCAAATGATAATTAGGTCGTCCACAAATCTTTTATAAAAAACAATATTGTGGCGAAATAAATTAGTGCTTGAATAAATAAAAAGTGCTTCCCACCATCCCATAAGTAAGTTAGCAAAAGAAGGAGCAAAACTTGTGCCCATAGCAGTGCCAATAAGTTGCAAATAAAACTTACCATTAAATGTGAAGAAATTGTGCGTGAGTAAAAAGTGAATAGTGTCCAAAATAAAAGCCGATTGAAAAATTGATATTTCTGGTATATCAATAAATTGGTGGACAGCTGCCAGCCCATGGTTATGTTGTATAACAGAATACAGAGAGGTAACATCAAGTGTTACCCACAGGTAATCATTACCCCATTTGACATTTTTAATCTGATCAAGAAGATCACCAGAGTCCCGTATAAATGAGGGCAATTTCCTAACAAATGGCTGAAGGAAACCATTTACGTATTTTGACAGACCATCTCCCAAAGATCCAATGCTAGAGACAATAGGGCGACCTGGAGGGTCGACCAATGTCTTGTGGATATTTGGGAGATGGTGGAAGATAGGAATGATTGGATGAGATGGTATAATGTATTTAACCTCGTCCTTTGATAGAACTTCCATAATAACACCTGAGTCAACCAGTTCCACAAGGACCTCCAAGAATTGCGGAGTGGGGTCGGCGGATAGTACACGATAGGACCGGCCATCATCCAGTTGGCGTAAAGCCTCCCTGATGTAACCGTCTCTACCCTGCACCACCACCGCGCCCCCCTTATCCGCACTCTTAATGACCAATGCAGAATTATTTTTCAAAGATTTTAAAGCTAAACGTTCATTTTGATTCAAATTGTCATGATCTATATAAGAAAGGGAGAATCCCTGAGCTAGGAGACAAAGGTCCCTAATAACTAAATTTTCAAACATAGTTGGAAATTGACCCTTAACATGAGTGGGGTAGAAGACAGAACTCCTTTTTAAGCCAGAATTCCATTCAGAAAAGGTAGGAATACTAATATCATCTATAGTCTGTTCAGACAGAAGATCATTCATATCTTGCAGGGTACAAAAGTCATTGAAAGTATTTAAAGAAACAGATACCGGAGGAACAGAGTCGGATGAGGGGACATCACTCTCGATAGCGAGTGGTGGCCCCCTATCCAAGTCCCCATCTCCGGTCGACCTAGAAACATTTGGAATAAAATTGTCAAAAAACTTTTTCAAGGATAATTTCCGAACAAACTTATACACATCAATAGGTGGTTTCAAACAAATTAAAGTTCATTGAAGGTGAAAATTTTAGGCCTTTATCCAGTAGTGACAACTCTATAGGGGAGAGAGCAGTTCCTGAAATATTTATGACATTTGATACATCATTCAAAACTTCTTCCTTTTGGAGGCGGACCTGTAGCCCCCTCCTCCTCCCCCCCCCTCTTCTCTCTTCTGATTCTCTTGTGTCCTTTTGAAATAAAGGGAAAGATTTTTGTTGTTGTTGCTGTCTCTGTTGATTAGCATTTTGATAAGAAAAAGCATCCTGGGACTGGTCCTGACCAGAATCAGACCTAGGTGGTTGACCCCAAAAGGTGTGTCCACCCCTCCCTCGCCCCCTAGATGGAGCTCCACGACCACGATGATCATCATTCTCAAATGTATTGACAAAAGACACAGAATGAGAGGTAGAGGCAGTCTCTGCATCTGAAACATCAGATTCGCCACTCTGATAATCCACATTCTTAGATTTTAAAATAGACTTATTGGGAGTAGATTTAAACTGAATGAATGATTTATCTTTGTTATTTGATCTTTCTTGAATAGAATTTATCCTCTGCCAATGATAAACCTGGTTCTTTTCATAATCATATCTGTCCCGATCATATTTACTTTGTTTTTTAGACATGATACCACATTCCACATTTTTCACCGTTTTGGAGAGAATAAGGTCAAATTCTTTGAAGCCCTTTAAACCTTTAAAACTGTATAGGTTTTTTTGCAATTCTATGATTTGAATATCAAGCTGATCTTTCTACTTCATTTTCTGTGTCACTATTAACTCCATTAAACGAAAGGAGCAGTCATTAAGGGCTGCCACCCATCTATTTTCAAAATCCACATCTGGAAAACCAAAAGAGGGGGCTTTCTTCACCCTCAGTCCTCTTGTGATCCTTTTACATTTGGCATAGTTCTCCAGGCTTAAAATATTGGAATATCTTATCCATGGACCCTGTACTTAAAAATTATGTGGATTCTGGTCCCATTTGTGACGTTAGAGCGAGAACAATTGGATCCCATGTTTCACCAAGTGAAACTCAAAACTTCTGGGCCTAAAAAACCTTTTATCCACAAGGGTTATTCAAATTGTGGCTCTTGTAGTGTATGCAAACACATGAGCGACAACAAAGGTTTCTAAATTTGCCTGCCACCCGCCACATGTGTGATGCATTAGATATTAATAAGAATTAAGATCAACAGTTTTATAAAATTGTAAAAGTCAGTTTGTGGTTATCTTATAACATGTGGTTGTGGCAAAGGTCGTGGGGAGGACGAGTAGAGCTCTTAAGGTCAGGTGTTAGAGCACTAAGGCTCCTAAAATTGAAAGACACTAATCATCCAGTCTCTAAGCATTTACATGATGTGTGGTCAGGAGGAATTAGTAATTTTTCTTCAGGGGATTGAATCAGGTTTTCTACATCTAGAGGAGGTGATCACATCAACCTTCTGGACCGTAGGGAGGCGTATTGGATCTTCACTCTCCAAACCACGCTTCCATGGCTTGAATATTGATTGGCAGTTACACATTTTTTGTAAAATATTTCTTATAAAATATGGACATGTTTTACACTGGTATTCAGGTGCAATAAGATAGTTGATAATATATAGACATTACATTTGATCAAAAACCTTGAACTTAAGCTTTATATGCAAACGTTATAATGTATTATAAAGTTTCAGCTGTATTTTCTTGATGTTATGTGTGGATAATACTTTATATTGACAATGGTTATATTATTCCCTGGTTCCTAGGGTTTGGTCCACATTTGTGTTATGCTTATATATGTTACTATGTCTTGAGTTATTTTCTTATAATCGTTTTAATTTTTTTTTTGTTTGCTTCCTTTTTATTTGTCTCTGTATGTGTTTTTTTATATTCACACTTTTTTGCATTTAGCTTAGTTGCAACACAACAAGTTTTTTAATCTATTTCTTTATGTTCTGTTTATATGTCAATATTCCGTAACAAGTGTTAAGTCTAGCTTTTATATAGTTTCCATCTGTTGTAATGGCGATGCCCAGCAAGTAGCATTATACCTTGTCCTGCTGGATGTTTTATATAAGCTTTGGTATTGTGTTTCCTATTTCTGCCTCATCCAAAATGGCCACACTGCTTGTGTGACTTCCTTTTGCCCTTAGATCGGCAAAATGAGTCGCTCTGCGCATGCGCGATGACGCGCGCAGCGTCATGATGTCATCAGGTTCCGATTTTTGGCGCGAAACGGCCCACAGGTAAGAGGGTATATAATGGATGTTATCACATTGTGTTTTATCCTTGAAAAAGAACGCGGTGACGTTCGAAACACGTTGCATGGGTCTTTTGTCACATTAAAGTGCCCTTTTAATTATTTTTCGTTTTGGGTCCTTCCTGCTCCGTTTGTGCTGGTGCGCTTTTGGTCTCCTTTTTCCCTGCTATTTAGATTAGAATGATGGTGGTTACTTTAAATTAGAATTGTTTTGGCAATGGTTTGGCTCTAGGAATTGAATAGGGAATTGTATAATTGATTTGTATTGTATTTTAATTGTTTGAGGAAATGGATTAATTGATTGATGCTAATTGTATTGATGTTGGTTAGTTTCTAATTGATTTTCAGGATGGCATTGGTGGTTAGGGGACATTGTTCATAGTGTATTTTATTGTTACAAACAGTATATTTTGCATAGTGTTACATGATGCACAGATTAATTGCATCATTTACACACTCAATGCATTTGTGTGACATTTCATAGACATTTGTGTAGCTGCATTTTTGTTGGTTTATATTTACAATGGCTGCTGGATTTATTTTAACATGCAATGTGGTGATTTTAAGATTAAAAATTCATGTTTTGATTTATGCATGTTTTATGTGTTTAATAATGGGCAAGTAATCTATTATCCATATCTGGATAATAGTTATTTGGCACATTATTGTACTGTATGTGTTTGGGGGGGGGGGATGTATGTATTGAATGTATAGGTCAGGTTTATTTATTTTACATTCAGGGTTGGTTCCTTGGTTCTGCGTGAGACCTCTGGAGACCACCTGCGGTATCCTCGGGTATCTCACGGGTATCAGGCTGCGTGGGTCCACGGGTGACACCCGCGGGGAAGAACCGGTGGCCCCACATCTGTGGGGGCACCGCAGACTCGTAGTCTGCGGGGAAAAAACGGTGGCCTCAAATCCGTGGGGGCACCGCGGACCGTAGTGTGCTTGTGGATGTGGATGTGTTTATTCTTGTTCATGTTTTACAGCATCGGAGGGAGTATAGACGGTGATGAAGATGAGGATGGCCTTCATCGTGGCAGCCGGACATGGGTGAATGCAATATGTATTTATTGTATTCATTTGTGTTTATGTATTTTAAATACACAGGGTGTGTATGTTGTTTATTGCAATGTTTATTGGGGGCAAATGTCCCCAATAAACATGCGATTCTGCCTTAACCCCTTCATTGCCTTAGCGGCTATCTGCTATGGTAATGAAGCAGCATTTATGTATTTTAATAATATTGTGCGGAATCAGGGGGTCTCCTGGGCTTAACAGCATTGATTTGGGGCTCAGGGACCCCCTGCTTCCCGAGTTACAGGCCCCGGTTTGGGGCATCGGTTGCAGTGACGCCGCCATATTTATAGCGGGCACGGCGCGTATGGGACGCTATCAAGATGGCGGCGACACTGCCACCCGATGACACATACCGGGGCCTGTAACTCGGGAAGCAGGGGGTCCCTGGTCCACAAAGCAATGAGGTTCAGCTCAGGGGACCCCCTGCTCACTGTACAATATTATTAAAAATACATTCATACTGCTTCGTTACCATAGCATATAGCCGCAAAGGTAAGGAATGATTGTTTATTGATATCGGTGTTTTATTCATACTGTAGATGTGTAGAGGGTCTCCGGAGCTGAACCGCTTTGGTTTTAGGTCCGGGGACCCCCTGCTTCCCGAGATACAGGCCCCTTTATGGGGTGCCGGTATCCCTCTGCTTTGTTTACATTCCGCGGTCACGTGATCGGGACATTTAAAAGCAGAGGGATACCGGCACATCATAAAGGGGCCTGTATCTCGGGAAGCAGGGGGTCCCCGGACCTCAAACCAATGCGGATCAGCTTCGGAGACCCCCTGCACATGTACACTATGAATAAAATTGTATTTAAAATAATTTTTAATGTGCCGATGTTTGCGCCGAGAGAGCAACGGATCTCTCTCTGCTGCAAACACATCTCGGCAGGGGACGGCTTCTCAGCAGCTTCTCGCCAGGCAGCCTGTCTCGCCACCGGTTACTCGCCATTATATCAAATGGTGCATTCATTCACCAGGGAGTAGGCCCCTTCTGCATGCAGCTAGGTTAACACGCCAAAAACATGGCTAGTTCAAAACCTGGCTAATGCATTTTTCCGCTGCTTACTGCATAGACCCCTAAGAAACAACAGTCGCTGGCAAGCAATGCACCAGCTCCAGCACCGGCTTCCAATAGCGGTCCGACCGTCAGTGACAACCCTTGCTGTCTGTCCATGCACGGATACCTGCAACCTGAGCCGGATTTCGCGTACAGTTTCGAGCAAGCTTGCATGTACCTAAGCGATTTCCAGCCTCATCAGCTGACTACAGGTGTAGTAGTCCCGCTGTCACCTGTCAACGACATATATGATCAAGAATACGGGACTGGCAGTGGCCCGGCGCCAGCTGATTGGGAAATTCTATGGTGAGTAATGTTGCCGTATTTTATTCTGTTTTTTTTATTTTGAAAATATCAATATCAGTGCGATTCAAAAATTCAAGCGATTCTCCTGTAAGCAATATCATTGGCTGAGCGGCTTCTACAGTAGATACTGCACAATTGGTGAAAAGCTAGGCGCATGCGCATTGGAAACTTCTTGAAACGCATATGCGTGTCATCACATCGACGGTAGGCGCATGCGCATGTGAACAGGAGACGCCCCCCGAGAATATCATTGGTGTGACTGACTGGGAACTTCTTTGGGGGACTGACCATCACAGTAAAACTTTTATTTATTTTTTCCTCAGAAAAGAAAACTTTGTCATCTCATGGATGGATAATATCGCTTCATGTAACAATGCCTGCACATTGCAGAATCGGATTAAAATAAACACGTATGGGAGTCTACAGTTTAGTGGCCATTTTATTGATTAGGATAGAATACCTGAAACAGTATGCTGATGTTTTCAGACCGTACAGTATACAATGCTTTTTTTATATACAGTATACTGTATAATAAACCCGAGAAAATAAAAAGTATGCATTTATTGTACATGTATTCCAGTACATATGTGTCTTCTATACCAGTACATACAGTATGTGTCTTGTATTTTTTTTAATACTCTTGTGATGTACAGTACTGAGCATGCCTACAGTATACAGTACAGTATGCCTGGACAGTACTGTACATTCTAGAAACACTGTATTTTGTTACAGTATCAAAGGAGACAATGGAACAATTTAAAACAAATCAACATTTTCTTTTATTGGTAGAGTAAGTACAAAAATATTTATTTACAAATACTGTACAATGTTCAAACATTTTAAGTGCACAGCAATTCAAAACATCAACAGGTGTATGGTTTACTGCTAATGAAAACTTTTATGTACAGAAAGTAAAAACATTTACAGTCAGTCAGTATTGTTTACAGTCACATGTTGTTATTAAAAAAAAATCTTTATTCATAAAATATACTGTACAAAACGCAACATCTCCTTTATTAAAGTACAGCAAGTCAAAACATTTACAGTAGGATGGTGTGCAGAGCAGTCAGTCAGGCCTGCATAACTCCAGTCCTCGAGGGACGCAAACAGGCCTGGTTTTTAGGATAATCTTGAAAACCGGGCCTGTTTGCGGCCCTCGGGGAATGGAATTGTGCAGGTCCTGTGTACACTAAGGAAAAACATTTCTTTATTAATACAAGTTAAAACACACAACATCTCCTTTATTTAAGTACAGCAGGTCAAAACATGTACAGTACAGCACAACAGTATGTTCTTACCTGTTTTAAAAAAAAATCTTTATTCATAGAATATACAAAACGCAATATTTCCTTTATTAATGTACAGCAAGTCAAAACTTTTACAGTAGGATGGTGTGCAGAGCAGTCACTCAGGCCTGCACAACTCCAGTCCTCGAGGGCCGCAAACAGGCTCGGTTTTCAGGATAACCTTTGAAAACCGGGCCTGTTTGCGGCCCTTGGGGACTGGAACAAAACTTTTACAAAAAATAAACAACAGTTGAACACTCACGCAAATGCGTACCTCACCAGATTGTCCTTCCATGGCCAATGCCTTGTATGGCGCAAAATGCCATTAATGCAGTCTCGAACGCCTTTCATTAAAGGATCTGTAATTGAAAAAAAGCGCCGCAATTCCTCCAGAATAGTCTTTCTTAAATTGTCAGGAAGCGCCTTTTTTTCGCGATTTCCTTCATAGTTCACTTTGTAGGCCCACTCGCAGTACATCAAGTAGGACACGTGATGCTTAAAAATAAACAAGGCATACTTCTGGGATACACCAGCACTCATCACCCTATACTTCTCCCTGAGTGCCAGTGGCAGATCGCGCAGGATGATGTCGGGCACCATATCGATGCAAGCGAATGTAGGTTGGGTTCTGGAAGCGGGTGTTCTTCTTTGAGCGGGTGTGCTTGTGGCGGCAGGCGAGGGCAGGTTTTCTGGGAGGAAGCTTTCCTCCTGTCTTGGTTGCCGTGTTGTCTCCTGGCGTGGTCTTGACGGGGTTGTCATGTTATACTCCTCCTCAACGGTATACATGTACACAAAATCTTCTGGTGGAGGGGGTGCGCTTGGTGATGGAAGGTGGTCGAAGGTCCCATTCATCACATCCATGTCACTCCCCTGCTCCGGCGTCGGGAAAACAGGGGCATTAACACCGAGCAAATGATGTATACCCGCTATGTCAGCCTCTATCTTCTCCATCCGTCGATCATCCGTTGATCCATATGTTGCATCCGTTGATCCATATCTAGCATCCGTTGATCCATATGTATCATCCGTTGATCCATATGTAGCATCCGTTGATCCACATTTAACATGGTCTCCAGAAGCAGATCTATCTTTGCCAGCACAATAGAGTTCCCAGGGATATCCACACTTATCCCATTCAGCATCCGGTCTAACGAGCTGCTTCTTGTGCATGGCGTGCTGTGGACATCTGGGTGGATGGGTGCTTCGGAGGATGAAATGGGGGTTCCATGGAGAGAAGCGGCAGTGTCGCCGAAGTAGGGTGGAGGAGGTGACCTGTGGATTTCCGGGAGAGGAGAAGCGGCAGAGTCGTCTAAGCGCAAAAAAGAAAGTGACCCGTGGATTTCAGGGGCACCAGCGGCAGTGTCGTCGAAGAGCAGTGGTGAAGATGGCCTGTGGGTTTCCCGGGAGGGCGGCGGCAGTGTCGAGGATGAGTAGTGGAGAAGACGGGCTAAAGATATCCTGGAGAGCGGCGGCACAATCGTCGAAGCGTATTGGAGGAAGTGGTCTGCGGGTTCGATGGGTTGGCTGCCATTTGTTTTGCGTTGAGTGTACGTCACCGTATTTCTTCTTGACATAATAAGGCTTACGTCTATTAAAACCCTTAGCCTTTGGGGTTAGCAGAAGGTTTTCTTTATTGGCATTAGCCTGTCGCTTTGACCTTGGCCTGGAAATGGCTGCCGCCTTTCATTTTTTCTGCATGACAGGTACGGCAGAGGCGAGTGGGTTCCTGCGTCCGTAGAATCGGGGTTGATCCATGGAAGCAGATGGCACAATGCAGTATCTGGACAAGGGCAAGTTCAGATAAAGATCATTGAGTGTGGGCTATGCAAAGTGTGTAACCTTTTATGCATGGCGACGAGGTACAGGTGTTAAAAGTGGGCGCACTCTAATGTGAGTCATTAACGTATAAATACACCATCCATTTTGTGGATTCACTGCACATTGAATACACATCGACTAAACATCGAATATACATTCTTGTGTTTGTATTTCTTTCTACTCGCAGCAATTCCTGTTAAAAAGATTTCAAAGGATCTCAGCATGAGAATTAAGGAGATGTACACGAGCGGACACCGAAATGCAGATATCCCATGCTGGTTAGCTGCTTCTGGCCTTGTTGTGCCATCAACCACCGTGTGCTATCATGAACACGGAAAAAACAGACAACGCACGAGGACACCAACGGTAACTAACGCGTAAGTATATTTATATAACTATATAATACAGTATATCTATCATTGTTTATATTGCTGCATATTAATAGAACAATATACTGTATTGTGTAGATCTACTGTATCTAATTTTATAGTTATTTCGGTATATTTACATAACAACAGTATATGTATATTTTTTATATTGCTGCATATTAATAGAACAATATATTGTGTACTGTACTGTAGATCTATTTATTCTAATTTTTTAGTTATTTCGGTATATTTATATAATAACAGTATATTTTTTGTTTATATTGCTGCATATTAATAGAACAATATATTGTGTACTGTAGATCTACAGTGGCGACACATTTAATTTGACTGAGGCTAGTTCCGCAAGCCGGGAGATGTCCCGGCTTGCTAGCCGAATCCCCTCGGCGTGCCGCGCGTCACCGATGCGCGGTCACGCGTCATCGGGTGCCTGCGCCCCCTGCACGCGTGCCCAGGGCTCCACGAGGGAGCCCTTGTGTCTCGCGATGTGGGGGACGGTGGTGGGGGGTTCCGGGGGACCCGGCGGACCCGGAGAGGAGAGGGGGAAGCCCCGATCGGAGGGCGCTCCTCCGAGGCTTCGTCGCGCTCCCGGGACATCCCGGCGCGCGCCCGGTTACTGTCGCGGCCGAGACCGGGCAAATGCTCGAATAAACTTGGCCGCGACAGTACTGTATCTAATTTTTTAGTTATTTCGGTATATTTACATAACAACAGTATATATATATATTGTTTATATTGCTGCATATTAATAGAACAATATATTGTGTACTGTAGATCTACTGTATCTACTATTTTAGTTATTTCGGTATATTTATATAACAACAGTATATGTATATTTTTTATATTGCTGCATATTAATCGAACAATATATTGTGTACTGTGATCTACTGTATCTAATTTTATAGTTATTTCGGTATATTTATATAACAACAGTATATGTATATTTTTTATATTGCTGAATATTAATAGAACAATATATTGTGTACTGTAGATCTACTGTATCTAATTTTATAGTTATTTTGGTATATTTATATAACAACAGTATATAGTTTGTTTATATTGCTGCATATTAATAGAACAATATATTGTGTACTGTAGATCTACTGTATCTAATATTTTAGTTATTTCGGTATATTTATATAACAACAGTATATATATTGTTTATATTGCTGCATATTAATAGAACAATATCTCACTGTATACTATTTTTGCACCAAATGATGTGCTGTGCTTGTGGCCTACTGCACTGTAACTTACCGGATTGTTGTTTTTCTGTACATTGTAGGGAGATTACTCTTCTGGTCGACAAAATAAGTGAGGAAAATGATGAGAAGAGTGCATTAAGGGTCAAATACACTCTGCAGGAAAATCACAATCTGACTGTATGCGAGACCAGCATAAAGAAGATGAGGCGCAGAATTGGATGGAAATATGGACGTGTGAGGTTAGTACTGGACAGTACAGGAGGTAAAAGTGTTGTTTAAGAAACTGTACTGTACCTCTAAAATTATTTATTCCTTGTCATTACAGGCCGTACCCCATGATAAGGGACGTTAACAAAATCAAAAGAGTGGTCCAGGCCCAGGCATGGATCGACAGTGGAGAAAGTTTCCAGGATTGCATCTTCACTGACGAGTCTACTGTATCGCTGGAGAGATTTGCCACCTTTGCATTCCACAAAAAAGGTCGCATATCTATGAAGCCGCGTCCAAAACACCCAGTGAAGATGCATGTGTGGGGTGCCATCTCTAGGCGTGGACCAGGATGCATTGTCATCTTTGAAGGTAAAATATATGAAATATAATTTAGCCTCATGCACTGTACTGTACTAGTGTGCAGTTTTTTGAGCACTTTTCTTTTCTTGTTATAGGAATCATGAATAAAGCTTTCTTCCAAGACAAAATTGTGCCTGAGATTGTGGAATACATCACACGCGAATTCCCGGATGGTCACCGTTTCTACCAGGACAACGATCCAAAGCACACCGCGTCAACAACGCATATCCTTGAGCGCGGTATCAACTGGGTGAAGACACCAGCAGAGTAAGTGCGGTAACCGTGTCTTATTTTTTCCCACTGTTTTTACTGTGTACTGTATCTCTTAAACTAATTGTCCTTTTATTCTAATGACAGGTCGCCAGACTTCAATCCGATCGAAATGGTCTTGCATCAGCTGAAGGACCATATCCGAAAAGTCGTGAAACCCTCCAAAAAGGATGAGTTGGCGAAAGGCATACTGAGTTTTTGGAACGATGTACTCACCGTGGAACGATGCAATAAATATATTGACCATATTGCGACTGTGTTGGCCATTGTGATCGAGCGTAATGGGCAAGCATCAGGAAGGTAGTATGGTATACTGAAGTACTGTAGTATTGTAAGTACAGTATGATACAGGTAAGTATGGCACAGATTTTTTCTTTCCTAGTAGTTCAGTAGTACAGTAGTTCCAGTATAGACTAGTTTGACAGTACTACGGTAACTGCATACCATAGTCCAATATGGAGTAGCTATACAGTACACAATGCCATAATACACTATGCACCTACAGTACAGTAACTGCTCAATTTATTTCTTTCCAGAGAGAGCAGCACCAGCCATCTGGTTCCAAAGTATTTAACAGTAGTCAGAGTATACAGTAGTTCCAGTATGGACTTGTTTGACAGTGCTAACAGCGTACTGTAGTCCAATATGGAGTAGCTACAGTATACAGTACACAATGCCATAATACAGTACAGTATGCACCTAACTGCTCAATTTATTTATTTCCAGAGAGAGCAGCACCAGCCACCTGGTTCCAAACTATTTAACAGTAGTCACAGTATACATTAGTTCCAGTATAGACTAGTTTAACACAATGCCATAATACAGTATGTACATAACTGCACTAATTTTTTGTTTTCTTGTCTTGTCAGGAAAAAAGGATGGACTGGGAGAGAAGGGGGGGGTGTCGTGTACAGTGTGTGAACTGTTTGTACAGTTAAGTGTACAGTATCTAAACAGCAGTAATGATGTACACAAAATCTCTCCTCTCTCAATGAACTACTGTACTGTACACAGAATGATGAAATAAAAAAAAAAAACAAGCGCAAATAATATCACAAATAAATCAAAAGTAACACAGATGATATACTATCCTTAATGAGTGCAGCTCCTGACGTAGAATTCAAACCAAATTCAATCAGCAAACGAAGGAGAAACAGGTGCACAAAACACATCAGGACATGAAACAGAAATTGAAAACCCAAAATAGTGCAATATTGTCTATTCCAACAAAATAGCTTCAATGCTGGAAGTTCTATAAAATTTGCACTCACGTGTTTAACGTGAAATGAAAGCGTTGTGGTTGTTCAAAGTTACCAACTTATATCTCCAGACAGGTACTCCAGATCCATATAGAGGGGGGGAAATCCATAAAAAAAAGGGGAAAACAAAATAGTATAATACCGTTTTTAATTTTAAAAACACAAAGTATTTCACTTACATAAGTGCCTTTGTTTGAGAATATTCAGACCACTCTGGGTCATAGGGTCAGACAAGATATTCACAGCTACAGCATCCGCTCCATGGCCATCAAAGCAGGTACTGGGCTGATTAAGGTTGTCTTCCACTCCAGATGTCATCAACAAGGGCTCTTTAGTGATCACTGATATCACCCAATGCGCGTTTCCACTGCTAAGTCTTCATCAGGGGTTTATCTAACTTCCCTCTCTGTTTCCCTCCCTTAAATAGTCTCCCGCAATAATTTTCAAAATTTGCGGAGCGTCGTGATGTCATGCGACTCATCACGTGATGCACCGTCATGCAGCTATTTGCATATTCATATGTCAGTGCTCTACTAAGCTCCATGGCATACTTGCCAATCTTTGTCCCATATTAAACATACTAGTCCACCATCTTGTGGTTGGACTCGAAGACGTCCCGCGTAACGTCATCACGTCACGTTTTTCACGCGACACGTGACGCGTGATCACTTGTTCTTCAATGCCCAAAACTTTATAGAGCAATGACACAGTACAGTAATACTAGCAACTCGCAGGTACAAGCTTGTGTGGATTTAGCAACACCATGCGATAGGCTAGAATAACGAACCGTCATGAGTGACGTCATCGCGCATGATAACATTGCGCATTAATTAGATTTTTAAACATTTTTAAACATTTTTAAAATCAAAAGTAAGCGGCTAATACTTCCTCCCATACATCATAAATATTCATGAATGGCTATCAATGTTACAAACATGATGCCATACACCAATAATCACAGTATTATACAAAAAATACATGGCAAATAACAACATAATAGGCATATTTTATATGGAATTATAATAAAATATTAATCATTCATATATCAACACCAGTCCATGTCAGATAATAAACAAGCACTAATGTTGTACAGGAATGATTACAAACAATATTAACCCTTCCTACACTTTTGCTGTTGGTGGGTCCAAAACGTAATACAGTATATCTAAAAATAAAAATATAATAGTTAGATACAAAAAACAGACATAAAAAGCACATATAAAAAAGGTCAAAGTATATGACACAGTTCCCAGGAATTATTAGAGAGTAAAGGTACATCCTAAGTATTAGGTCAAGAACGCATTTATGTCAAACTCGACATTTAAGCCTCTTGGTTGTAACGTTCTCAACCTATGAATCCAAAAGGATTCTCTCCTTGATAGAGACTGAATTCTGTTTCCGCCCCTCCAGTGGGCTGTCGTTTGTTCTATCCCCATGTATTTGAGTCCGGCGGGGTCTGAATGGTGACACTTTTTAAAATGTAGAGACACATTGTGCGTTTCTAGCCCAATGCTAATATTGCGTATGTGCTCTAATATTCTCACCCGTAAAGGGCAGATAGTTCTTCCTACATACTGATAATTGCAGGGACAAGTCAAAAGATACACTACATATGTGCTTTTACAATTAACAAATCCCTTCATTTTTATAATTTCATTTGTATTAGTAGAAATAAAAGTATCCGTTTTGTCAACCCCAAATCTACAGGCCTTGCATTTATCACACTTGAAAAATCCTTTTGGTTTTGTCATTACATAAGTCTTTTCTTAAGGCACTTGGAACTATATTATCTTTCAAGTTCCTTGCTTTTGTAAAGACCACCTGTGGAAATTCTGGAAGGTAGTCTTTCAAAATAGCATCTTGTTTTAAGACGTGCCAGTGCTTACGGATTATATTCCGAATTTTACCTGATTCCCTATTAAATTGTGTAATAAAGGGTAGAAAATTATTACTTAGTTGTTTCTTTTTTGAAGTGCCCAGTAGACTTACTCTATCTTGATTTAAAGCTTTATTTTTTGCTTCTTGTATTAATATAGGGTCGTACTTTTTTTCTTTGAATCTATCTTCCAAAATTTTTGCCTGATCCTGAAAGGTGGCAACCTCTGTGCAGTTTCGTCTTATTCTTTGAAACTGTCCAAAGGGGACACCTCTCAGCCAGTTTTTATGATGGCAACTTGAATCAAGAATATAGCTGTTACAGTCTATATTCTTGAAATGGGTCTTGGTTTTGATATTCAGATCTTCTATATATACCAATAAATCTAGAAAAGGAATAGACAATGAGCTATGTGTCTCTGTGAATACTAAATTATAATTATTCACATTAAGATGAGCTAAGAATTCAAATAAAAGAGATTCCGCTCCATCCCATATAAAAATAATATCATCTATGTAGCGCCGCCATAGGACAAGGTTTGCGCCATAGGGGTTATGATTGTAAATAACCTCCTCCTCCCAGTTTCCCAGGAAGAGGTTAGCATAACTGGGCGCAAACCTCGTACCCATGGCGGTGCGACATATCTGCAGATAGAATTCGTCTTCAAACAAAAAGAAATTAAGGATAAGAATGTACTCTATACTTTCTATAATAAAATCTACCTGAATTTTATCCAATTTTTTACTATTCATCAGTATAGTTTTGATTGCATTGCAACCTTGGGAATGATTGATCACTGTATATAATGAACATACATCTTCAGTACATAATATGAATCCCTCTTTCCACTCAATATTTTGTAATAGATTGATAATATGTGTCGTATTTTTTAAATGTGATTTCAATTCAATTACATAATCCTGGAGGAATTGATCAATATACATAGATAGGTTGGATGTTGCCGACCCAATTCCCGAAATTATCGGTCTCCCTGGTGGTTTTATTGGATTTTTTTGTAATTTAGGTAGAAAATAAAAGATAGGAATTTTTGGAAACAAAATATTCAAAAATTTAAATTCCTGATCGTTTAATATTCCCTCATTTAAACCTTTATTAAGTAATATCCCCAATTCTTGTGCAAATATTTTAGAGGGTTTGTCATAAGATGTTTATATGTAGTTTTATCACCCATGTATTTTTTGTATAATACTGTGATTATTGGTGTATGGCATCATGTTTGTAACATTGATAGCCTTTCATGAATATTTATGATGTATGGGAGGAAGTATTAGCCGCTTACTTTTGATTATTCATGTTTAAATTGTTTAAAAATGTTTAAAAATCTAAATAATGCGCAATGTTATCATGCGCGATGACGTCACTCATGACGTTTCGTTTTTCTAGCATATCGTATGGTGTTGCTAAATCCACACAAGCTTGTACCTGTGAGTTGCTAGTATTACTGTGTCATTGCTCTATAAAGTTTTGGGCATTGAAGAACAAGTGATGACGCGTCACGTGTCGCGTGAAAAATGTGACGTGATGACGTCACGCGGGACATCTTCGAGTCCAACCACAAGATGGTGGACTAGTATGTTTAATATGGGACAAAGATTGGCAAGTATGCCACGGAGCTTAGTAGAGCACTGACATATGAATATGCAAATAGCTGCATGACGGTGCATCACGTGATGCGTCGCATGACGTCACGACGCTCCGCAAATTTTGAAAATTATTGTGGGGAGACTATTTAAGGGAGGGAAACAGAGAGGGAAGTTAGATAAGCCCTTGATGAAGACTTAGCAGTGGAAACGCGCGTTGGGTGATATCATTGATCACTAAAGAGCCCTTGTTGATGACATCTGGAGTGGAGGACTGTTACGCCGGTGCTGCCCGCATACCAGACCCGTCCCCTGTGCTGAGGTGGGAAGTAGGAATACACACACCTGCAGCAAAGGGAGCGCGTCCGGAGTGTGGTGTTAGTGTTGCCAGGCCAGGTATAGTAAGGAAGACAATACTTGCCGGTACCGGTAGTAGAGGAGGAGTAGTTATTGCCGTTGCCAAGATCAGGGATTGGAGAGTTGCGGATGGTCGAAGGTATAAGCCGTGTTACAGGGATGCCAGAAGTCACGAAGTCCAAGTAGAGCCGAAGTCGAGAGCCAGAGGGGGTAGTCGTCCAATCCGCGTCAATACCTGAGGAGTCACTGAGAGAGTAGTCAAATGCTTCCATACAGAACTATGTCGAGCGACGAGTGATGGGAAGCACAGGCATAATAAGGCTGGGCAGGCCAATGGGAAAAGGGGGCAGGCCTGGAGGACTGCAAGGAGTCCTCCCTGATAGGATGGAGGTGTTACAGCCCAGCTGAGTGTAAATCATTGATTTGCATGGAACTGTGTGATGCTTGGGGGCGACGCCTCACTGCAGGAGCAGTGGTTAAAAGTGCTTTGTTAGGCGTGTGCTCTGTAAGCTGGGAATGCATGCACATAACGTCTGGGGCTGGCGTGCGTGTGTGCGTGGATTCGGTGACTGACGCGCGTATGCGCATGGGGTCAGAGACAGATGCACGTGTGCGCATAGAGCGTGGAGCTGGGGACACACGCAGAGGCTGCGGTTCAACAGGCACCTCTTCGGTTGGTGCAATCCTGTGATGGCGAGGAGCCAGAGTGCCAGTGGCAGACAACGGAGGTATGTGGGAATTGCGCTGCAGACGCTTGGACGCCTGAGTACCGACGGGAGGTGAGTAATGGTTGCGCTGACGGCGCTTAGACACCAGATTCCTTACAGTACCCCCCTCTTCAGGAACGGCCTCAGGACGGTCCTTAAATGGTTTGTTTGGAAACTTCTTCCTGAAAATCTTCAGAAGAACCGGAGCGTGGATATCACGAAGTGGAACCCAAGACCTTTCTTCTGGGCCGAAACCCTTCCAGTGCACGAGGAACTGCAGTTGACCCCTGGATATGCGAGAATCGAGCAGGGACTGGACCTCATATTCTTCCCTATTCTGGGTAATAACCGGATGGTTGGGGAAGAAATGACTGGATACGAATGGCTTGAGTAGAGATGTGTGAAACACGTTTGGTATCTTCATGCTGTCGGGAATTGGAAGCCGGAATGCTACCGGATTAATCTGTTCAGTTATCGGAAAAGGGCCCAGGAACCTCGGCACCAATTTTGGGGAAGGTACCTTCAAATAAATGTTTCTTGAGGACAGCCATACCATATCTCCTGGCTTGTATCTGGGTGCCGGACGGCGGTGGCGATCTGCCTGATGTTTGGCCCGTTGAGAGGCGGTAAGAAGAGCAGACTGAATCTTGGACCATGCTGATTGCAGAGATGTGACACGGTCATCTACAGCCGGGACTCCGGAAGGAATGTTGGAGATGGGAAGACATGGGGGATGAAAACCGTAATTGATGAAAAATGGCGACTCTCGGGTGGACTCGTTGGTAGCGGAGTTAAAAGCTTATTCGGCCCATGGCAAAAGTTGTGCCCAATCATCCTGAGAATTGGAAATGAAACACCTCAGGTATTTTTCCAGGGACTGATTGACCCTTTCTGTTTGACCATTGGACTGAGGATGGTAAGCTGAGGAAAAAGAAGAAGAGATCCCTAGTCTTTTGGTAAAAGTTCTCCAAAATCTGGATACGAACTGTGACCCTCTGATGGACGAAGGAATACCATGAATGCGAAAGATGTGATCAGTGAAGATATCAGCAAGGGCGGGTGAGGTGGGAAGTCCTTTGAGCGGGATAAAGTGAGCCATCTTAGAAAAACGATCCACCACCACTAAAATCGTATTCATCCCTTTGGACCTTGGCAACTCCACAATAAAATCCATTGATATGTGTGACCATGGACGTTCTGGGATGGGCAGAGGAAGGAGAAGACTGTGAGGCCTTTAATGAATTGTCTTGTTTTGCGCACAGACTGGACAAGCGTGCGTATATTCGAAAATGTCTTTGGACATCTTGGGCCACCAAAAGTTGCGACGTATAAGGTCCAAAGTCTTTTTGTAGCCAGGATGACTAGCTGCTCTCGAGGCATGTCCCCAATCCAGAACCTCGGGTATGAAATTAGGTCTCACGAAGAGCTTGCCCCTGGGGACCTTCAGGTTCTTTGGAATGTCCCTTTGTGACTTGACGATCTTGTCAAAGCTTCTGAAGGAAGATGCGGCGAAAATCTTCTCGTGAGGTAAAATGGTCTCCATGGAATCTTCTGGTCTCTCTTCGGAAGAATATTGTCTTGAGAGAGCATCGG
>CM071568.1:180852649-180966033 GCA_036426205.1 Ascaphus truei
CACGTCGTAGTTCCTCTCCGCTGAGGTAAATTTCTTCGAAAAGAATGCGCAGGGATGCAATTTTTCTTGGGGTGAAGGTCTCTGGGATAGAATGGCACCGGCGCCAGAATCAGAGGCGTCCACCTCCAACATGAAAGGGAGATCAGTGTTGGGGTGATGGAGAACCGGTGACTCACTTAGAGTCACATAAGGGAGGACTTCATTGCTGTAAAGTCAATACTGCGCAATGTTGTGTCTCTGTTTTTGTCTCACATTATAGGACTACAGCTTGCTGCATAAGAGAGACTTTATTCAACCCAATTTGAGGACAGAGTCCATCATACTAATAGACATTGGAAAAGGACTTCACTCTATTGTCACATATATCCTTTATTTCATATTGAATTTTAATCACAATTTATCATTGTTTATATGCGCCAGGTATTGAAATTCCACATTTGTATCACTAGAGTACGTAAGATGTATGAAAGATGTGGTCCTGTAAATCCTTTGAAAAAATCAGGATATCGTCCAGATAGGCTATGACAAAGTCGTTGAGTACTTTACGGAAGACATCGTTAATGAAATCTTGAAAAACGGCCGGAGCATTACACAGTCCGAAAGGCATCACAAGGTGTTCGTAGTGGCCACTACGTGTGTTGAAGGCCGTTTTCCATTCGTCTCCTTGACATATGCGTACAAGATTATAAGCTCCCCTGAGGTCCAGCTTGGAGAAGACTTTGGCACCTTGCAACCTATCAAAAAGTTCAGTGATAAGGGGGAGTGGGTAGCGATTCTTTACGGTGATGCGGTTAAGCCCTCTATAATCAATACAAGGTCTTAAAGTTCCATCCTTCTTCTTTACGAAGAAGAACCCTGCTCCAGCTGGTGAAGTAGATGGACGAATAAAACCTTTCTTCAGGTTCTCCTGGATGTACTCGTCCATAGCCTTAGTTTCAGGGAGAGCCAGAGGATAAGTCTTGGACTTAGGTAATGTGTAACCAGGAATCAGGTCAATAGGACAGTCATATGACCTGTGTGGGGGTAGAAGGTCAGATTGTACCTTATTAAATACGTCCAGAAACTGGTGGTAAACCAAAGGGGGGTTCGTCTCAGGAACGGTGGTATTCGCTAGGAGTCGCTGTGGTTCGCCTGACTTTTGTTCCCAAGTGATGGGGTTGGTTGATGTCCAATTGATCCGTGGGTTGTGTAGTTGTAACTATGGCAAACCTAGGGTTATGGGTGTTCCCGGAGCCTGAATTACGTTGAGGGTCAGGGTTTCCTTGTGATTATCAGAGGAAAGTACAACCGGAACCATCTCTAATGAGATAAATGCCAGCGTGAGTGGATGCCCATCAATTCCGACCAAGGCGATGGGGATCTTTTTCTCCACGAGCGGTATCTGGTAGTGTTTGGCGAACTCTTGATCCACGAAATTGCCTCCGGCTCCGGAGTCTATGAAGGCTACTGTGGAGACGCGGAACTTACAGCCTGAGAGGCACACAGGTATAGTGAGTTTCTTAGGGAATCCTTTTTGGGGAAGGGGACGAGGAGACATAACACCCACGAAGAGCCCCTTCATACTCACTGGGTGTTCCCGTTTTCCAGAGATGGAGGACATTCTTGGGTCAGATGTTTTTCCAGGTCCGCAATAATAGCACAATTCCCCGGCTCGGCAGAATTGCTGTATTGGTGTGCGAACCCGTTGAACCCCCAACTGCATCGGTTCGGACGAGTCCAAGGAAGGACGGAGCGGTGAAGTGGACCTGGGGACTGTAGTAGTGCTGAGAGAGAGAGACGAAGAGGTTACCGAGCGAGTGACCTGGCGCTCCGTGCGGCATACCTGAATACGTTGGTCCACTCTAATCGCCAGAGTGATGAGATCCTCCAAAAGACCTGGCCTGGGCTGGAGAGTAAGTACATCCTTGATGCTGTCTGACAGTCCTTGCCAGAATACGGCGACGTAGGCCTCCTGTTCCCAGTTGGTCTCTGCTGCAAGGGTCCGGAACTCTATGGCATATTCAGTCACCAGTCTTCGCCCTTGAGTAATCTGTAAAAGAGAATAAGACGCCACCTCCCGACGTGCGGGGGAATCAAACACTTGCCTGAATTCCGTCTTGAAGGCTGAGTAATTCTGGGTAAGGTCACCTCGCCGCTCCCAGATGGGGGAGGCCCAAGCCAGTGCGCTACCCGTCAACAGATTATAAACGTAGGCCACCTTCTTTCGGCCAGTAGAAAACTGGTGGGGGGCCATTTCAAATTGTACCTCACAGTGATTAATGAAGCCCCGAAAATCTGGAGATTCACCTGCGTAAGGTTTGGGGTTAGGAATCCTCATATCTAATTTAGTCTGGTCTGCGTCTTGTGGGCTCGACATAATGTTACGCCGGTGCTGTCCGCAGAACAGACCCGTCCCCTGTGCTGAGGTGGGATGTAGGGATACACACACCCGCAGCAAAGGGAGCACATCCGGAGTGTGGTGTTAGTGTTGCCAGGCCAGGTATAGTAAGGAAGACAATACTTGCCGGTACCGGTAGTAGAGGAGGAGTAGTTGTTAGGCATGTGCTCTGTAAGCTGGGAATGCATGCACATAACGTCTGGGGCTGGCGTGCGTGTGTGCGTGGATTCGGTGACTGACGCGCGTATGCGCATGGGGTCAGAGACAGATGCACGTGTGCGCATAGAGCGCGGAGCTGGGGACACACGCAGAGGCTGCGGTTCAACAGGCACCTCTTCGGTTGGTGCAATCCTGTGATGGCAAGGAGCCAGAGTGCCAGTGGCAGACAACGGAGGTATGTGGGAATTGCACTGCAGACGGTTGGACGCCTGAGTACCGACGGGAGGTGAGTAATGGTCGCGCTGACGGAGCTTAGACACCAGATTCCTTACAAGGACAACCTTAATCTGCCCAGTACCTGCTGTGACGGCCATGGAGCGGATGCTGTAGCTGTGAATATCTTGTCTGACCCTATGACCCAGGGTGGTCTGAATGCTCTCAATCAAAGGCACTTATGTAAGTGAAATACTTTGTGTTTTTAAAATTAAAAACGGTATTATACTATTTTGTTTTCCCCTTTTTTTATGGATTTCCCCTCCTCTATATGGATCTGGAGTACCTGTCTGGAGATATAAGTTGCTAACTTTGAACAACCACAACGTTTTTTGTACACAGAATGAGGAAGAAGATAAAGACAGGAAAAAATTATAATACTATATATATATATATATATATATTATATATTATATATATATATATATATATTATATATAATATATTATTAATTAATATTATTATAAATGTGCATTATTCATGTTTATCAACCGGCCCTCAATTTCCATCTGACAGAAGAACTTAATAAAGACTGCATTATGTATTATTCATGATTATTTTTATATTTCTTTTTTTCGGTTCCTGATAAAATAAAATAAATATTTATTTACATTCTTGATAATCATAATCATTGACAACAACCCCCCCCACACACACCTACAGTGCAGTACACCAAAGAAAAAGAATGAATGACAAAACAACATGAATCAGTTAATGTTTTTTTAACTTTCAATTCTCACAGTGCTGTGCAAATCAGATTTACATATCAAATTCGAGAAGGGATTTTCCCAAAGCGTTACCTTAAACAAAGCCTCAAAGGGTTGGAGGGGAGGGGGGGTTTGGGTGAGTCATGCGCAGTAATCAGCTAGCTCCCATCTCAAAGAGGATTACACACAGGCGCAGTGAGGTGACACTCGGCTATGGACGGATTAAGAACACAATGGCAAGTTTCAGAAAATAATACACGACTAGCACCCTCACTAATTACCTTTAAAACCCACCTTAAGGTACACTTGCTTAAAGAAGCATATGAGTAGCACCGTGGCTAATAATATACACATGATACATAAAGTTTGGCCCCCTGCAGATGCACTTACCAGAATGCCCTCCTACTTTTACTGTACGTTCTTCCCACCAACCAATTAGATTGTTAGCTCCTCGGAGCAGGGACTCCTCTTCCGAAATGCTACTTTTATGTCTGAAGCACTTATTCCCATGATCTGTTATTTGTATTATTTGTTATTTATATGATTGTCATGTGTATTACTACTGTGAAGAGCCATGCACATTAATGGTGCTATATAAATAAAGACATGCATACATAAATACATGTTTGTATTAAGCAATTCATTATATGTAATATTACTTTATCAATTGCAACTTTATCAATTACCATATTTTCAACCAATTTCTGCTTGCAGAGGGGTTTAAATATTACACACCATCAGTACCATACTACACATTGGCTATAGTTATTGAGTACTTGCCTTTACCTACACTAAAGCTTTTGGGTTATGAAGGCTTATTATTGAACTTTTCAATCTAAATCCTGCTCGGAATTTCCTGTGTGCTCTGACTGGAGTTGGGCGGTGACGTCATTCACGAGCACTCCAGACTCTGTGTCCCGATCAAGAGTGTGATTACATCTACATTCACCCAGTCCAGTGGTGCGAGAGGGTGCATGCTCCTGGGACCGGAGCTATCCTTACTGTAGATGACGTCCACACTGCCACAGCGAATATACCGTCACATGCGTGTTCCATCACCAGCCAGCCTTTCCAGGTGACTGTGCGAGGGTCCGTCTGCATTGGAGATCACTTCCTAATGTTTTTTAAACAACACTGCGTATATTGATTGTTTATGTTGTCCGTGCATTCATTACCCCCTTTTTTACACCACTAAAATTATTTTTGATACTACCAATGAAAGTTTGCACTTTTCTCTTTTTTTATACAGTATCTACCCCTACAGTATGTGCTCATTTGCATGTCATTATTGCTGGCTTCAGTGGTAGCATTGTATGCTAAGCGATAATGGTGTAAGACAGGGTTGCAAATCTGCCTGAGATGTAAATGTGCTCACAAGTGGTATTTGTATTTGATGTATAATGTAATATCAAAGTGTAACATAGATAAAGGGCAGGTACTCTATACAATGTAATTGATATATTAATAAAGTGCTAACATATAGCCCTTCTTTACTAAGTGGTGTTATGCCCTGTGACTCATTCAATCTGGTCCATATAAATCAGTATTTCAGCTAATACCCCTAATTCCACAATGAAAAAGTAAAAGAACATTTTAAAGGTCAATGAACGTGTACACTCTGCTGTCATGTCAAATGAAAAGGGTTACAATCTTAATTAGCAAAAGGAGGAGGATTTCACAGCATAATGAATAAGATTTTTGTAAATGTTGCGTTTCTTTTTTGAAAGATAAGATAATCCCACACCTATCTACCACTTGCAGTAACATTGTGTTTATACAGTAAGCCGAGGGCACTGGCTGGAATAGGTAACATGATCTTACTGAGCAAACATTTAGTTAAAAATAGCACAGAATAGAGAAACGCCAGCACATTGTAATTTACTTACTAATGCTACTTTACTTCTCATCCATCCCCTGAGCTTAGATTAAGTGCCAAATAAAATCCTCTGCAGTGGTGTCCTAATTTCTTCTCTGTGACGCGTCATTAATGTGTTTTAAAATTAAATGTTACCTAAGGTAAGCAATTACAAATTGCGTGTGGTTATATGCACTGAGGTATGGGTTTCTTAGCCCACAGCTCATGAAAACGAATATATTCAAGCATGTCTTAGGAAACTGCTGTGCAGAAATAGACAATTCCCTGGGGAATAGTGAGGCAATGTTTAACAGCCTTCTTCATTTTCCTACTGATAGATGAAATCTAGGACAGAGTGGAAAGTAAAAAACGTATGCCCTCATTTTAATGCAGCACTCCCTTTTGTCTGCAAAAATATAGGATTGCTAAACTTTACAATAGGCTTCTGCCAGTATACAGTATGATGAAAATGGTAGAAATTTCTTTGTTAGACTTAAAGATCCCAATTAAGAGCAGCTGTCATCAAAAGAGAATGGGCACGGGAGGCGCATGCGCGAGGTTGAGGTGGATGGCAGCATAAGACTTGAGCTCCGTCCCTCACCTCCACTAAAACAGTAAAACAACCGCAAAAAACTTCCTTATTAAAGTATAAAATAACACAAGAATAAGGCGACAGTCACTGGGATGGCCCCACAGAACCCCAAAAAGAAGAAGGAGGGAGATCTCTGCAAATACCTCGGCAGACCCAACTCATGGAGCGCCGGAGCAGAAAGCAGAAATGGCGTCAGAATCAACTGCTGGGTCGGTCTCGGATCGTGATGAGGATCCCCCAGAAGAGCCTGCATAGCTGCCAGTTCGCCGGTGCGATTTCGACCGACTATATCAGGACATGAAGGCACTGATACATGTCGAGATGCAGGACTTAAAGAATGAGGTACAAGGATTAGGAGAAAGAACCGGGGCCTTAGAAGAAAAGATGGCGGCCACCTCAAAACAAATGAAAAAGTCGGACAAGCGAGTATCGTATATGCAGGCCCAAATAAATGAACTAATGGATAGGCAAGAAGACGCGGAGAACAGGGATCGCCGCAACAATATTAGAGTACGCGGCATCCCTGAGGCCATCACAGACGTGGAGGGGTTTGTCTCCAGGTGGCTGACGGCGCTGCTCCGTGACCTCCCCGAAGCCGAACTAGCAATGGACCGGTGCCACAGGGCCCTCAGAAGCCATCCCGCATCAGCGGAGCAGCCACGCGATGTAATCGCCAGGCTGCACTATTTCAAGACCAGGGACGCGGTCTTCCAGAAAACAAAATCTGAGCGCTCCTGTCGGTTCGAAGAAATTGCACTGCAGCTGTTCCAGGACCTCTCTCTGGTCACTTTGGCTAGGAGGAGTAAGCTGCAGCCCGTCACCAAGACATTAAGGGACCGGGCAATACGTTACAGATGGACCTTCCCATTTGGCCTGCTGGTCATTAAAAACGGGAAGGCCATCTCTATGAAAGAGATGGAGGAGAGTGAGGACTTCCTTAACAAACTTGGGGTGAAGGAGGGCTCGGCAAAAAGCCCCCAGAGAGACCAACCGGAGGAAGCAGAATGGCAGAGAGCCGGTCTGAACAGAACCAGCCGCTATCCTGCAGATCCGGAGGGGATCTGAGCAGAACACTAGATCCTGCATGCTGGATGCAAGTTTGTTTGGTCAAAGTTCATACGGTTCTGGAGCAAGGTGTCGTTAAACCTTAAAGGAACTCCCTGAGACAAAACCCCCTGATGCTAACTAGTTCTGTGCCAAAAGAACGGGTCCCCGTACTTGCCTGGCCTGGAGAGGCCCATGACAGCCTTAAGAAGGAAAAAACACAATAAAAAGAACAGTTTCACAACATACTCTTACCTGCTAATGGAATGGCGGCCGGCGGTCGAACGCACAACTGTCAAGATGGCGCTGCTGGACAAGTCAAACCACATGGCAACATCATGGAAGTGGAGCTTACCCCGGCGGGAGCGCAGGTGGGAGGACGTCCTCTTTCGCGGGCTCCGGCAGAGAAAATGGCGTCCCCCGGAAAGACGTCACAGGAAGTGGAGCGGTAGCCATCTTGGAGGGGGCATGTAAGCGGATCCATGTGACGTCAGCAGGAGGCGACGAGAGCTCCCATGTTCCCGCGAGAGGAGGCAGTGAACTGAACGCACCCGGAAGCACACAGCTCAGCGCCCAAGACGCGGTGAAGGGGCAAGACGAGGAGGCAAAATGGGTCCCGGAAAAGGGTCAGGGGGACGGGAAAATTAGCACAGGGAGAAGGATAAGATGAGGAAGGCGGAAGAGGGGAATGGAAGGCTAAAATTACAAGGAGCGGGGAATAGAGAGAACTAACAACAGAGGTAGCTACCCCCCTATGAGCCCTGCATTGGAGGTGGGCGCACCGGGACATAGGCAATACCAGAGGGCATAGCTAGACAAAATAGTGCACACAAGAGCACACAAGCATATAAAGAGAAGAGTAATATAAGGCCTACAAGTAACGGGACATTCCATAACAGAATCTCAATAGCACGACAGGGAGGAGAAGGAAGAGATATTATTAAGGGGAGTCGAACATTTGCAAGTTCACAGTTTAAAGTTTAAGGTTTGAAGTTATGCTATTGAATGGTTGTTTTGCAGTAATGACTAGCTCATGTGAAAGAGGGGGGGGGAGGGTGCTGCCCTCCGCACCTGCCTTGGACATGGGTCTCCACATGGGCACCGGGGGGAAACCCTCTGAGTGGCTCATGGAAGTCCCCACTGGACCAGCCATGAAGGGCGGTAGAGGAGGAGGGAGGGACATCCGGGACTACGCCCAGACCGAACGTCCAGGAGGGGCAGAGAAGGCGATTGGGGGAGAAGGATCTCGCCCATACGCCGGACGTTCATTAAAGGTTCTTAAATGTGTTGTGGTGTGTGTTTTTATGTTCCCCCAGTGTGTATCCCTTTGTGTCTCCTTGTTGCAGTCAGGAAATGCGGAAAGCACTAGACGGAGCTCGGAGAAGAGACCCTCGTGCAGGGCGTAACCACACACCCAGAAAACCCCGAAAGCCCACTGACAAGCAAAGGTTTGGGTACCCACACATGAGTAGAGAGATTGTAATCCTTTCACATAATGTGAAGGGCTTTAATAGCCCAGGGAAGAGGAAACTAGC
Source organism: Ascaphus truei (assembly GCA_036426205.1). Lineage (NCBI taxonomy): Eukaryota > Metazoa > Chordata > Amphibia > Anura > Ascaphidae > Ascaphus > Ascaphus truei. Next base: position 180,861,192 of record CM071568.1, read on the forward strand.
CATGATGGACTTTAAAAAGACTTACCCTGACATCCTTATGCTACAGGAGACACACTTCTCCAAACCTAGCTCCCCGAAGTATATAAACTACAGATACAAGACTTGGTTCTCAGCCTCAGCTAGCAAGAAAAAACGAGGAGTAGCTATTCTACTTCACAACTGCTGCCACTGGTGGTAAAGACCATAAAAAAAGACAGGAACGGCCGATTTTTGATTGTTGTCGGGGAGATACGGGGTCAACCTATCACAATAGCAAATATATATGCCCCGAGCGACGACGCAGAAGCTTTCCTGGAGAAATTTTTCTCCGTACTCAGAAAAATAGCACAAGGTTGTGTGGTCCTCGGGGGGGACCTTAATCAGACTCTTGACCCGCTGTTAGATAGATGCACCCCAGGCGGTCATAGACGGTCAAAAGTTAGAATAACATGGAACAGAGGACCGAGAACCAATAATCTTCTAGATGTATGGCGCGAGCAACATCACAATGAAAAGGGTTTTACATTTTACTCTCACCCACACGACAGAAACAGTAGGATAGACTACCTCTTTGTGTCTAGCAGAATGGTTTCTCAGATCTCCCACTCGGGAATCCACTATATTTCGTGGTCGGATCACGCGCCGATTGAGCTGCGGTGCACAGACTTCAGAATTGACAGACTAGGCGCAAACTGGAAACTTAATGAGTTACTGTTAAAAATCCCCGAAATCTCACAAAAAAGGGGGGGATAGAATCAGGGTATACTTTCACGAGAACACGGGAAGTGTGGTTTCACAGTCCACCCTATGGGAAGCCCATAAGGCAACTTTGAGAGGAGAGCTCATAGGGATCGCGAGTAAACGAAAGAGGGAAAAGGACAAAAAGATTAATCAATTAAAAACAGAATTGGCGGTCCTGTCAACCCTTCACAAAGACAACAAAAATGCAACGACCCTTAAGGATTTGCGAGACACTAAAACTAAACTAAATTTACTGCTGGTCTCCCGTGCTGAGAAAGAGCTGTCATGGTCCAAGCGGAATTTTTTTGAAAAGGCGAACAAACCAGATTCTCTACTTGCCAATAAGCTTAGAGACAGAAATCAAGTCTCTCAAATTCAGACAATTCTGACAGCACAAGGGGATCTCACTTCTGACCCTAAATTATTAGTAGAAGAATTCAAAACATACTATGAGACCCTATATGATGGAGCGAAAGTGGCCCACAATACAAACACGCAAGCTCAACTGAAGACATTCTTAAAAGAGGCCCAGCTACCTAAATTGACCAGAGAGTAGAGGGACGCACTACAGGCAGAATTCACTATAGAGGAGCTTCTTGAGGTAATTAAATCACTAAAAGCATCCAAAGCCCCCGGTCCGGATGGCTTTTCTAACCTATATTATAAAAAATTCCACAATCTACTAGCTCCACACCTCCTAAAGCTGTGTAATTCATTTCTGGACGGTGCCCCCATCCCGGGCTCGATGCTCCAAGCGTCTATCTCTGTGATCCACAAACAGGGGAAAGTCCCAGCGGATTTTAAAAGCTATAGACCCATCTCACTGATTAATTCAGACACTAAAAATGTTTCCAAACTACTGGCTAACCGCATTAACCAGGTGTTGCCGAAGTTGGTCCACCCCGATCAAGTTGGGTTCTTATGTGGGAGACAGGCGTCAGATAGCACCAGACGGATCATAGATTTAATCAATTTGGCACAAAAGAAACACATACCGTCTATGGTGTTTAGTCTGGACGCAGAAAAAGCATTCGATAGAATCGATTGGCCCTACTTGAGGGAGACGAATGGGGAGTTCGGTCTGGGTGGGAGAATGATGGAGGTGATTCTCGCTCTGTACCAGGGACCGACGGCGAAGGTCAGGCACCAGGGCTTCCCATCGGGGGAATTCCTGATAAAGAGCGGCACCAGACAAGGATGTCCTCTATCTCCCCTTCTCTTTGTGCTATGCATTGAGCCCCTAGCGGCGCATATCTGCCTCAGCCCAAATATAGCAGGAATCCAAATTGGGGAGCAGTGATATGCACAGCCCCTCACCTCTCTGCCAAATGTCTTCAGTATATTAGAGGAATTCAACGCGTTATCGGGGTTCAAAATTAATCAGGCAAAGTCAGAAGCCCTAAGCATAAACCTATCTAAAGTCACTGAAAAATTGATTACGATGAACTTTAACTTTAAATGGCTAACCTCCTCCATTAAATACCTAGGGGTAAATATCATGAAACAATTTGGCGCCCTTTATAAAGCAAATTATCCCAGACTGATACGGACACTGAAGGAGGATCTCAGGAAGTGGGCAGGGTACAGTATATCCTGGATCGGCAGCATCCAGACTCTCAAAATGAATCTCCTCCCCAGAATTCTGTACCTATTTCAGACCCTACCGATCCCTAAAATCAGGGAAGACATCCTCCGGCTGCAGTCTGCAATGGTGAAATTCGTCTGGGGTAATAAAACACCCCGAATTAAAACCAGCACACTTATTCGGCCCACAACGAGAGGAGGGTTAGCGGTACCTTGCTTGTTATCGTATTTCAGAGCGGCCCAATTATCCCAAATTACCCTGTGGCACACCCACCCGAGTTTAAGGCGCTGGGTGGAACTGGAGACAGACTGCTGTGCCCCAGTGGCACTACAGGACTTAATATGGCTACCAAAAATGGTGCATAAAACCATAAGTAACCCGCTCTCTGCGGTAAGCAGATCGTTAACATTATGGGACAAGAGCAGATATAAATTTGCCCTTACAAGGCAACACTCCTTGATGACCCCAATTTTGGGAAACTCTGATTTCGCTCCGGGCCTGCAAAGTAAGGATTTTATAATGTGGAGACAGAAAGGCTACAGTCAGCTATTACATCTGGAGGGACGAATATCAATAAAACCTTTTGAGTAAATTAAATCTGAAAAAGCAGTACCAAATTCAGAATTCTTTAGATACCTCCAGTTAAGAGCATTCTATACTAAATTCCCAAATCACCCCAGGAGAACTAATTTCGAACAGCTCTGTTCCAGAGGGACAGATACCAAGGGACTTATCTCTGGTATATACAGAGAGGTGGTCTGCCCAGCAACAGACTATGACGTATTACTTAGTTACAGGACCAGTTGGGAGAGGGACTTAGGGGAGACATTAGAAGACGAGGACTGGGACTATATTGTTTAGCGGCTTCCAAGAGTTCTATTTGCACCACATTAAAGGAGAATGCGTATAAGGTCCTGATGAGATGGTACTTGACCCCGCTATGATTATCTAAGTTTGTCAGAGATTACCCCCCATTGTGTCCTAAACAATGTGGGGAACAGGCAGACTTGCTGCACATGCTGTGGGGTTGCTCCAAGGTAATCCCAATTTGGGAAGACACCAGGAATTGGCTTCAGAGAATTCTTGGTCGCACGACTACAGGTTGTTTCTGCTGGCCAGACGCACCCCGGGGCTAAACAGATCAGAGCACAAATTAATTGCACGTTTTTCAACTGCCCTGAGGTGCGAAATCGCAGCATTGTGGAAGCAGCCCGAGATACCCAATATCCCACAAATCAGTAATAGAATCTGGTATGTCTGTTGGATGGAACAGTTAACGAGTCTGGTTAACGACACCGGCACAAATTTTCTAAAAGTTTGGGCGCCTTGGCTAGCCCAAATAGATATCCCATGGGTCAGTGCCTCCAATATATTGCTTTAATAGTCATCAACGCATTCTCCTCTGATGCGAGGAGACAGTAGAAAGACGTGTATAGACTAACCAAACGGGACAAGATGCTAGGCCGGACAGATAGAGGGTTAGCCCCAACATAGCGTAACCGTCAGATGACGGTCGGGAACCTCAGGCCGAGTCCTCATCCCTGGGGTCAACAACGGTGGGCCCGCCCCGCGACTCTCCGGGGAATCGAAACTTCCTGAGACTGAGAACTTTTTGTTGCCTTTTTCACCCACCATAACTTAAAATGTACAGTATATATACTGGAAATAATTGGACACTGACACAATTTTCATAATTTTGGCTCTGTACGCCACCACATTGGATTTGAAATGTTGAAATGAAACAACCGAGATGCAATAGAAGTGCAGACTTTCAGCTTTAATTCAAGGGGCTGAACAAAAATATTGTATGAAACGTTTAGGAATTGCAACCATTTTCATACACAGTCCCCTTATTTCAGGGGCTCAAATGTAATTGGACAAATTAACACAATCATAAATAAAATGTTAATTTTTAATACTTTGTCAAGAATCCTTTGCAAGCAATGACTGCTTGATGTCTGGAATGCATGGGCATCCCCAAACGCTGGGTTTCCTCCTTCGTGATGCTTTGCCAGGCCTTTACTGCAGCTGTCTTCAGTTGTTGTTTGTTCGTGGGTCTTTCTGCCTTAAGTTTTTTCTTCAGCAAGTGAAATGCATGCTCGATCGGGTTGAGATCAGGTGATTGACTTGGCCATTGCAGAATATTCCACTTCTTTGTAAAACATACAGGACACCTGCAAGCTCATATTGAACCCCCAAAATAACCACAACATATATATATAAGCATATAAGTGTCACAGAGGAGTGCTACTGAGCATGGCAATATATATTTAAAACCAGAGACAGAACATGAAACACAGACAGAGCTCAGTGCACATCCAGTGAAACTTATATACGGTACAGTACCTAAATATATATGTATAGATATCTATTAAATAAAATGTTCTTTTAGTGTAACATTTTGGCCAAAGTGTTGTAAGCCCATGAGCCACTACATGGCAGACCACATCTCAAGGGTCCCTAACACTAATAAAAATTCTTAATAACCTGTGCATTACCAGGAACAATGCCATGCTCAGTAGCACTCCTCTGTGACACTTATATGCTTATATATATGTTGTGGTTATTTTGGGGGTTCAATATGAGCTTGCAGGTGTCCTGTATGTTTTAAAATTCTTGTTCAGCTGGTCTTAGCTGGTTGGAAGGTGGCTCTTTCTATCTTGTTGAAGCTCACCCCCTCCCATATTTAAGTGGTTAAAAGCTCACTCCATAGCATCTCCCACTTTCAGGGGAACTTGCTTGCTTGCAGTATGATTGTGACAAATCTAATACAGAGTGCTTTTCCTGGTAATGTACAGGTTAATAAAAGCTTCAATCAGACTTAGAACTATGAAACTAATTTTGACAGATTTATTATAAATCATTCTTCCTGGTAATGCACAGGTTATTAAGAATTTATATTAGTGTAAGGGACCCTTGAGATGTTGGCTGCCGTGTAGTGGCTCAGGGGCTTACAACACTTTTGCCAAAATGTTAAACTGAAAGACCATTTTATTTAATAGATATCTATACATATATATTTAGGCACTGTACCATGTATAAGTTTCACTGGATGTGCACTGAGCTCTGTCTGTGTTTTATGTTCTGTCTCTGGTTTTAAATATATATTCTACTTCTTTGCCTTAAAAAACTTCTGGGTTGCTTTTGCAGTATGTTTTGGGTCATTGTCCATCTTTAAAGTGAAGCGCCGTCCAATCAACTTCGCTGAATTTGACTGAATCTGAGTAGACAATATATCCCTATACTCTTCAGAATTCATCCGGCTGCTTCTATCTTCTGTCACATCATCAATAAACATTAGTGACCCAGTGCTATTATAAGCCATGCATGCTCATGCCATCACACTGCCTCCACCATGTTTTACAGATGATGTGGTATGCTTCGGATCATGAGCCGTTCCAAGCCTTCTCCATAATTTTTTCTTCCCATCATTCTGGTGCAGGTTGATCTTAGTTTCATCTGTCCAAGAATGCTGTTCCAGAACTGGGCTGGCTTTTTTAGATATTGTTTGGCAAAGTCTAATCTGGCCTTTCTATTCTTGAGGCTTATGAATGGTTTGCACCGTGTGGGGAACCCTCTGTATTTGCTCTCGTGATGTCTTCTCTTTATGGTAGACTTGGATAATGATATGCCTATCTCCTGGAGAGTGTTCTTCACTTGGCTGGATGTTGTGAAGGGGTTTTTCTTTACCATGGAAAGGATCCTATGAGTATTCCCCACTATTGTCTTCCGTGGACGTCCAGGCCTTTTTGTGTTGCAGAGCTCACCAGTGCGTTCTTTTTTTCTTAGAATGTACCAAACTGTTGATTTGGCCACTCCTGCTATCTCTCTGATGGATTTTCTTTTTTTTTTGCAGCCTAAGGATGCCCTGTTTCACTTGCATCGAGAGCTCCTTTGACCGCATGTTGTGGGTTCACAGCAACAGCTTCCAAATGCGAGTGCCAGACCTGGAAACAACTCCAGACCTTTTACCTGCTTAATTGATGATGAAATAACGAAGGAATAGCCCACACCTGTCCATGAAACAGCTTTTGAGTCAATTGTCAAATTACGTTTGGTCACTTGAAAAAGAGGGGGCTACATATTAAAGTGATTTAATTCCTAAACCCTTCATCCAATTTGAATGTGCATACCCTCAAATTTAAGATGATAGACTGCACTTTAAGCCCATATTCATTATTTAACTGTAACAAATTTATTTTGGTACACAGCCGAAATAACAAAAAGAGAGAGAGATTGAGAGAGATTGAGAGAGAGATTGAGAGATTGAGAGAGAGATTGAGAGATTGAGAGAGATTGAGAGATTGAGATTTGGCTGGTTTCTGACTAATTGTCCTATTCCTGTTCTGCATAACATCCATTATGCTCTTTCACTTGTGGCCCCTTCCCGGGTCCTAGCGGACTCAATATGGATAACGTATCTACATCCCGCTTCTCTCTCTTAACTGTCATTCCTAGACAGACTATGTCTGAGGCCTGGTCGGACCTGTATATAGATCTGGTCTGTTTGCAACCTGGGGCCTCTCTCATGGGGACCTCTATAGAGTGCATTCTCTTCTTCTGAGAACCACTGGGTTCACCTTGCCCATATTGCAGACCCTATCTGAAGGGGCACTGTCCGTAACTAAACATAACAAATGGCGACTGTTCCTTCCCATGTACTTAGGAACATACTTCTTAACTATATAAAAGGAGGCTTCTCCGCTCTCAGTTCTCCAGCAACCTAACCTCTAGAACTTTCCCCTTTCTATATATATATATATATATCCTATGTCAACCCGGTCTCTCGGCAGCACTAGGCAGGGCTTAGTATCAGTTGACTCGCCTCCAGCACATATCATCGGAAAAGACATTGCTCTCTATGTGGATCTACACCATTAACCCCTTAAATCCATCGTAATCCCATAGGGGGTGTTATATACAGATGTAGCCAAATTTACTGTTTTTGGTACCATGCCTAGGCACTAGATTATTTATTTATTTATAAAATATTTTACCAGGAAGTAATACATTGAGAGTTACCTCTCGTTTTCAAGTATGTCCTGGGCACAGAGTAAAACAAATAATACATGGTTACAAATACAGTTACATAAATGAACAGGGTATACATTATATACAAGACATTGCGTGCATAGTTAAAGAAAATATATATTATGGGCGTATGAAATAGTTACAGACCAGATTAAAGTGTGAGACAGCCTTAGATTTGAAAGAACTTAAACTGGTGGTGGATATGAGAGTCTCTGGTAGGTTGTTCCAGTTTTGGGGTGCATGGTAGGAGAAGGAGGAACGTCCGGATACTTTGTTGAGCCTTGGGACCATGAACAGTCTTTTGGAGTCTGATCTCAGGTGATAAGTGCTGCATGTGGTAGGGGTGAGGAGCTTGTTCAGATAGCTGGGTAGCTTGCCCATGAAGAATTTAAAGGTAAGACAGGAAAGGTGAACTTTGCGCCTAGACTCTAGTGATGACCAATCTAGTTCTTTGAGCATGTCGCAGTGATGTGTGTTGTAGTTGCATTGGAGAACAAAATGACAAATTGAATTGTAGAGGGTGTCAAGTTTGCCAAGGTGGGTTTGAGGTGCTGAGCCATATACTATGTCTCCATAGTCAATAATTGGCATTAGCATCTGCTGTGCGATACGCTTTCTGACCAGGAGACTTAGGGACGATTTGTTCCTGTAAAGTACCCCTAGTTTGGCATAGGTCTTGGTTGTCAGGGTATCAATGTGCATCCCGAATGTTAAGTGGTAGTCAAACCATAAGCCCAGGTATTTAAAACTAGTGACAGGGGTTAGCGTGGTGTTAGCGTTGGTTCTAATCAGGAGCTCAGTCACTGGAAGCTTTAAAAATGGCGTCTATGGACGCAATTGGTTTGGCAATGGCTGGGGCACCAAGTCATAGGAACCTAGATTGTAGTAAGTCAGGTCCACATTGGCTGCTTAGTTTTAGTTTGAGGAGCGCTTGTATAATCTCCTCTTCAGATACTAGGCCAAATTGAAAGTTGTGGGCAGTGTTGGGAGGGGGTGGGACTATAGGGGTACTCCCAGGATGAGATTCAGGTTTGTGGTTTGGGCTGCGTTTTGCTAATAAGTTAGTGGCACACCCCACAAAGTAATCATTGAATGCATTTGCAATGTCAGTGGGGTTTGTCAGAGTAATATCCCCCTTAGTGATATTACTTGGTTGTTGATGGTTAGGAGGCTGGAATATATTGTTGATAACCTTCCAGAAGTTAGCTGGGTTTGTTGTATTTTGGTGGAGATTGTCAGAGTAATATTGTGCTTTTGCATGCCTTGTTTGTCTTGTACACATGTTCCGCATGCATCTGTAGTGATTGAGATCCTTGGTAGTGCCAGTTACTTTGTAGCTTTTCCACAAGGTATCCCTGAGCTGGTAGAGGCAATAAGGTCAGTTGTAACCCATGGAAGGTGGGCCCCTCGTACCCTTAATTTGCGTAGGGGAGCATGGGTATCACAGAGTTTTAAGAACTCGGATTGGAAATTGTCGAGTGCAGAATCGGGGTCGGGAATTAAATCGATTCTGTGCCATGGGCAGTTGGTAAGTTCATCCAGAAACTGTTGTGGGTTAAAGTTTTTAAATGTTCTAGCGAGGAGAACTTTAGGGCTTGATTGGGGCGGTTTAATTTTCCTTACACAGTACACTATTGCATGGTCACTGAAAATGTCAGGAAGGATGCCAGAGGATTGGATTATGCTGAGAATCCAGTCTAGCAAGGAATAATTGTGCGATTTCAGGTTTATCCGTGTGGGTTGGGAAATGAGTTGCGATAGGTTAAGTGACTTGAGTTGTGTCTGGATTTTGTAGTTTTTAGGGTCAAGCCAATTGAAGTTGAAATCCCCAAGAACTAGCAGCTCACTCTTCTCATTCAGAGAGGAAATGGAGCCAAGAAACTGGGTGATATCAGACAGTGATTGTAGAGGGGCTTTAGGGAGGCAGTAGATGCCAGCAAGCAAGATGGGCTTAGAAAAGGGGAGGCAGATTTTGCCAACTAGAATTTCAAAGGAGGGTGGGCTTGATGGGCAATTTAACAGTGTAAATTGTAAGGTGTCTGCAATATAAAATAACACCCCTCCTCCTCTCTTTGACCTATCTCTCCTAAAAATGGAGTATCCCTGAATGGCGATATTTGCATCAGGGGTTTTAAGGGATAGCCATGTTTCTGTAAGAATGATGGCTTTGGGTTTATTCATAAGGCACCAAGCCCTTAGTTCGTCCAGTTTGGGCAGCAGGCTACGGATATTTATATGGGTGACAGATAGGCCTTTTTGGAATTTAAAGGTGGAATTCTCAGGGGCATGGGACAGAGCTGAAATGGGAGGACCTGGGTTAGGTTCAATATCACCTGCTAAGGATAGTAACAGTACGAGTAGGAATTTGGGAATTGTTTGGAGGTTGTAAATTTGTGGTGTTTGCCATTAGAGTGAGCAGTGGCTGGTGTGCTGGTTTTGAAAGTTCTCCACCAACATTCAGTAGATAATGCAAGGCTTTTCAGTAGTCAAGGGTGTATGGTGATGTTGGGTGTGGGCCAGGATGGAGGAGTTTGTAGTGTAAAGAGAGAGTAAAATCTCCATGAGGCCAGGAGAAAAAAAAATGTTACGATAGAGAGCAGGTTCATTTTGCCAGAGGTAGGCAGTGCTGCAAGGAGCTGTTGTGAACAAAGTGAGTGTGTGCAGACTAAACAGCAGTGGTGTGCCTGTTCCTTGTCAAATGTTTTGGTGTATTGCAATGCTAGAGTCAGTTCAGGGTTTCAGTGTTTTGTGCGGTCAGTTTTGGGAGAGGCTGCAGTGAACACCACAGTACCTGCAACCCAGCATCTACCGCATCTGCCAATCACAACCACAGTAAGTCCATCTAGATCTATATACAATATGTGTGTGTTTGTGCGTGGAGCATGCGTGCAAACGTATGTGTAAAAATATAAAGAGCACTAAGAACAAAGCCACAAACCCCACCTAATAATTTTCAAGTGTTTGGAACATGTGACAAAACTGTGAAATATACATAAAATGTGAATACACATCTATCTATTACTACTGTATGTGAAAACACATGTGATGGTAGGGGTAACCAGGCTACATAATAGAGATTAGCGCTCTAGTTACCCCTTAAACCGTGGGGTGCCTGGTAGCTACATAAAGCACCATAAGTCAGGGACCAGGGATAATATATGTAGAAAATAGAGTGACCCCTGCTTTGTTCTGTTTTCGTTCCCTTGCCCTAGAACTAAGAGATTTCACGTGTGTCAGTTTTAGGGGGGTATTTGGGTAGAAATGCAATTATTTCGTTTGTAGGAGTTCGGGAGCCTAAATTATCGGTAGACCTTTAGATCTCCCCGGTGAGGTTTGCCGGCACGCGGGGTGAATCACACCGGGGCAATCTAGTGTTCCCCAGACTCCTGGATTTTGAGCCAAAATTTCCCAAACCCATTTCCCTTATAAGTATAAGGTTCCCCAATGTGTATACTTTATTAAAATTTACTTTATAATGTTTTAAACATTTACTATAAGGCTCTATACAGATACAACTCGGAGGCGCTTCTCCCATTGGCTAAATGATATTTCCTGCTCACCCGGCTTAGCACGCCTTCTCCTCTGACATCAGCCCAGAGACGAGCCACTGCTTCTATTGGCTGGTGGGGAAGAATTGCCATGCTCTGATTGGTTGTTCCTCCTTCCTCCATGCTGAACATAGCTCAGCAGAGGGTATGTAAGGAGAAGCCCCAGTCAGAGAACCAGACAATTTTGTGGCTTGAGTCGATGAAGCTAGGGCTGGCTTTTCAAAGTTGCTCTGTTCCAAATAGCAGAGCAACCAACTTTGTTTTGAAGCTAGAAAAGTCTGCCCTGAAGTTACAGTTACTGTAATAATAATAGCATGTTCTTGTATAGCGCTGCTAGTTTTAAGTAGCGCTTTACAGAGACATTTTGCAGGCACAGGTCCCTGCCCCGTGGAGCTTAAAATCTTTGTGTTTGGTGCCTGAGGCACAGGGAGATAAAGTGACTTGCCCAAGGTCACAAGGAGCCGACACCAGGAATTGAACCAGGTTCCCCCGCTTCAAACTCAGTGCCAGTCAGTGTCGTTACTCAGTGAGCCACTCCTTTTCCTGTAACATCTCTCAGCACCGCACGGGTGGGTGCAATAAACATTTTATTTGAGAACGTGATTGAAACACCCTTAATACAATTGAAAGGTATCTAATGTGGTGGATTTGTAAACACGTAGCATTGTAAGTGACAACATTCCTTATTACTGATATTGTACTTTACTCCGGAATCTGGACCAGTCCTAGTTGTAAAAATAAAAATGTAAATGTCTCCTTTATCCAAATTGAAATTCCTTTTCTACCTAGAAATATATTTTTATTCTTCCACAACTGTAAATCAACACTGGGCCTGTCCTGACTCCAGCATGGTAAATAAAGGTGTTTTAGCTGCTTACAATGTGACATTATACAGGAGGGAAGCAGCTTTAAACATTCTAAGACAGGTCAAACCATCCACATTAATCAGGAATACACGTGTCTGTCCAAGTTTGTGATATACCACCTTAAATGTGCATGTGGTCTTGGATATGTGACGGAGATAACGCAGTTCATTAAGGATTGGATCCGCCAGCACAAGGCAGTGGTGCGTAGAAAGACGGTGAGGCACCGGTGGCACACTACTCTGTGCAGGCAGGCCACAATCCTTTTCAACTGCATTTCCAAGTCATTTATGGGATTCCAAGAATGAGGAGAGGAGGACCCAGATATAAATGGCTTCTACAAAAAGAGACCAATTGGATAAGAACGCTGCATATGCTCATCCCTAATGGGATGAACAAGGAATTGGACCTTAGTTGTTTCCTTTAAATTGTATTGTAGCACACATTATGGTTTTGGATCCTCACAGCACGTAATGAATAGAACTAATTTGTATCATTTGTCTTGATCATATTTGAGGTTCCTGCCTCCCTCCAACTTGGATACTCTATCAGCCTAGGTGACCTGTCTACCGACATCTTTATGTTTGTATTTCCCCCATGTGACTCGACTGGTTCCTCTCCCGCCCCCTTCCATATGTGACTATATCCACATCATACTTAGAATCTATACCTGAGTTTCATCTCATTAGCAGATGTCTTGGGATACTGCACTTTAATCCATTTCCTTACTCATTCATACTGAGATCATTAGGTTATTAGAGATTTGTCAATTCATGATTGACTAATACAGAATGCATGTGCATAACCCATGTGTATGACCCCACTATAATATTTCCCCAATTAAGAGTGGGACATCTCTGATTATATCACTTTATTCATAGGATCCAACAATAAATGCAATCAAGTGTACAGTATTTTTCCCTACTTAGGGGCCTATGCAGAGAGCAGCGCTATTTCAAAACTCGCCATTTTTTGGAGAAAATCGCGCAGAAAACAGCAGAAAATGGCGAGTTACGAAAAACGCGCCAATTTTTTTTTTTTTTTTCTAAAACTCGCCTCGCGGCTGGCGAGAACCTCCATCTCGCCAGTTTTAAAAATATCCTTATGCAGAGAGGCGCGAACGGCATCTAGCGGCTGTTCGCGCCAATAAAATGGCGCGATTGTCTCCTTTTTGCCTCGCCAGAAAAAGTTGGCAAGAAGCTGCCGCTCGCGGCCATAGCAAAGGGAAAAAAAAGGCGCGATTTTTTTTTAACACATTTCTGCAGCGCGCATCTCGCCAATTTAAACTCTCCACACGCATTCATGTTAAACATAGCAGAATTCGCACATTTCTGCATATGGATAATAAAACTCTCCAAAAAAGCTACTTTTTATTAAACTCGCCAATTTTAAAATTCGCTGCTCTCTGCATAGGCCCCTTAATCTCTCTTTTTCTTCCTCTACATATGGATATCTTGTGATATATATCTAATAGGGCTCCAGAGGGTTGATGTTGTTCCCCTGGTTCCCTTCCGGCTTTGCACAGAGGAGATATGCATGCCTTCCGGATTACAGCAACACACACTGATCAATGTTTATATGGATCACCATAGCAAGGACAAGTCCAGATCCATTGATAGGATTGCATTGGCATTTTAAGACTGATGCATTTAAAGTGATCATTTTAAGTTATAAAATATAGTTAGACTATAGTTTATATATTTACTTTTTTACATGCAAGACCAATAACCTCAGCTGATATGACATGGATCTAATTCTCTTCACTCTTATGTCCCCGATCTGCAAATCCTGTTTTAAAAGAATTACCCATCTGGCTTGTATTATTGATCTTTTGGTATGTCCCTGATCTGCAAGTCCTGTTTTAAAAGAATTACCCACCGGCTTGTATTATAGATCTTTTGGTATGTCACTTATCTGCAAGTCCTGTTTTAAAAGAATTACCCACCCGGCTTGTATTATTGATCTTTTGGTATGTCCCTGATCTGCAAGTCCTGTTTTAAAAGAATTACCCACCCGGCTTGTACTATTGATCTTTTCGTATGTTTGGGGTGTGTTTTTGTTTTTTTTTGTCCTCTTAACTGTGTGCTGCTAATTGACCAACTGGAACAAGCTGATTTATTGGGGCGGGGGGAGGATCATGTGACTGCTTTAGATGTATAAAACTAACAACTCCCCTGCATTGGCAGGGATTGCATTGGCATTTTAAGAGTGATGCATTTAAAGTGATAATATATAGTTAGACTACATTTTGACTAGAGTTGACTGGGGATTTGATCTACTGCAAACTCTTGTACACAAGACAACAAACGGTGAGCTTATATGACCACACTTTGATCCAATGCTTGTTATCCTGCACACTTTAACCCCCCACCCTTTTCAACTTATTTCACAGCAGCCTCTCCCAACGCTGACTGCACACAACTACCTCCCACACTCACTCAGCCCACTGCAAACCCTGAATAGACCCTAGCACTGAAATAAAGCAAAATATTTGACAAGGAAAAGGCACACCCCTGCTGTTTAGTCTTCACACACACACTTGTCTCACAACAACTCCATGCAGTATTACCTACCTCTGGCATAATGAACCTGGTATATACCTCAACTTTGTTCTTTCTCGTGGCCTCATTGAAATGTTACTCTCTCTATCCACTACAAACGCCTCCCTCCTGGCCCACACCCAACATCACCATACACCCTGTACTACTCAAAAGCCTTGCACTTTCTACTGAATATTGGTGGAGAACTCTAAAAACCAGCACACCAACCACCGCTTACTCTAATGGTAAACACCACAAATTTACAACTTGCAAACAACTACTCAAATTTCTACTCATACTATTACTCGCTTTAGCAGGTGATATTGAACCCAACCCAGGCCCTCCCTTTTCAACTCTGTCCCATACCTCTGAGAATACCCCCTTCAAATTCCAAAAACTGCTGCCAAACTGGATGAACTAAGAGCATGGTGCCTTATGCATAAACCCAAAGCCATTGTTCTCGCAGAAACATGGCTAACCCCTAAAACCCTTGATGCACATATTGCCATTCAGGGATACTCCATATCTAGGAAAGATAGGTCAAAGAGAGGAGAGGGGTGTTATTTTATATCGCAGACACCTTACAATTTACACTGTTAAATTTCCCCCAAGACCACCCTCTTTTGAAATCCTAGTTGGATTTGCTTCCCCTTTTCTAAGCCCATCTTGCTTGCTGGCATCTATCGCCCCCCTAAAGCCCCTCTACAATCCCTGACTGATATCACCCAGTTTCTTGTCTCCATTTCGTCTCTGAATGAGAAGAGTGAGCTGCAACTTCTTGGGGATTTCATCTTCAATTGGCTTGACCCTAAAAACCATAAAATCCAGATACAAACCAAGTCGCTTAACCTATCACAACTCATTTCCCAACCCACACGGATAAATCTGAAATCGCACAACCATTCTTTGCTAGACTGGATTCTCTCCTCAAATTCCAGCAGAAGCCAATCCTCTGGCATCCTTCTTGACATTTTCAGTGATCATGCAATAGTTTACTGTGTAAGGAAAATTAAACCGCCCCAATCAAGCCCTAAAGTTCTCCTAACTAGAACATTTAGAAACTTTAACAAACAACAGTTTCTGGCTGACTATACCAACTGCCCTTGGCACAGAATTGATTTAATTCCTGACCCTGATTCTGTGCTCAACTATTTCCAATCCGAGTTCTTAAAACTCTGTGATACCCATACTACAGTACTCAGAATAAGGGTACTGGGGACTCACCTTCCATGGGTCACAACTGAACTTATAGCACTCTACCAGTTCAGGGATGCCTTGTGGAAAAGCTACAAAGTAACTGGCACTACCAAGGATCTCAATCACTACAGATGCATGCGGAACATGTGCACAAGGCAAACAAGGCATGCAAAAGCCCAATATTATTCTGACAATCTCCACCAGACTACATCAACTCCAGCTATCTTTTGGAAGGTTATCAACAATATATTCCAGCCATCTAACCATCAACAACCAAGTAATATCATTAAAGGGGATATTACTCTGACAACCCCACTGATATTGCAAATGCATTCAATGATTACTTTGTGGGGTGTGCTACTAACATATTAGCGAAACGCAACCCAAATCACAAACCTGAATCTCATCATGGGAGTACCCATACACTGGCGACACACTTTATTCGAGCTCGGCTAGTCCCACGAATTCGGGTATACCGGGGTGTATTGAGGTTTGTGACTGTTTTCTGCCCGAGTGCATTGAGGTATTTTCCAGGCAGGGATTGAAGCATTTTATTCCCGCTGGCTGCAATACTGCACAGTATATATATATATACTGCATTACAATTCATGAATTTATGCCATCTGGTAGACACGCGAAGCATTGCAGCCTATTAAATCCTAATCATTATCATTTAACAGATCAGCCGCCCGTCAGCCAGGCATGAACCCAGGCTGGGAAGGCAAACGCAACGGGGCTTGTCAGAGGTGAGGAGCGGCGCATTCCAGGTATCTGCCAGGTACAAACTGGGTATTTGCTCGAATAAAGTGTGTCGGTGCAGTATACCCCACCCTCTCCCAACACTGCCCACAATTTTCAATTTGGCCCTGTATCTGTAGAGGAGATTACACAAGCGCTCCTCAAATTAAAACTAAGCAGCCAATGTGGACCTGATATTACAATCTAGGTTCCTAAGACTTGGTGCCCCAGCCATTGCCAAACCAATTGCTTCCATAGTCAACTCTATCCTGTCTGCAGGCCATATCCCAAACACTCCATCGTAACTAACCTACTAAAAGTTTGCAATGAAATCCAGTGTGGAATGGAACAGGGACAACTCAATGGTGCAATATTCCTAGATTTTGCAAAGGCTTTTGATACTGTTGATCATGCTATCCTGCTTAACAAACTCCAGAGCTCTGGAATAGGGAGGCATGCATTATACTGGTTTCAGTCCAACCTATGAGGTATGTCCCAACATGTGTCAATCTCAGGCTCTAACTCCAAACCCCTGGATATCACGTGTGGTGTCCCGCAAGGCTCTGTTCTGGGGCCCCTACTTTTCTCAGTGTTCATCAATGATCTTCCCACAGCTTGTAAGGAAGCTTCAATACACATGTATGCAGATTACACAATCCTATATGCACACAGCCATAGCCTCTCTGACCTTGAACACATACTTCAGTCTGACTTTTTGAGACTCGAAAACTGGATTTCCCAAAAACAAACAGTTTTTAAACACTTACAAGACTGTAACAATGGTATTTGGGACCAATACAACATTTTTAAAGCTTCCAGTGATGGAGGTCCAGATCAGAACCAACGCTAACACCACCCTAACTCCTGTTACTAGTTTTAAATACCTGGGCATATTGTTTGACTCCCACTTAACATTCGGGAAGCACATTGATACACTGACATCCAAAATCTATGCCAAACTAGGTGTTCTTTACAG
Organism: Ascaphus truei; assembly: GCA_036426205.1. Lineage (NCBI taxonomy): Eukaryota > Metazoa > Chordata > Amphibia > Anura > Ascaphidae > Ascaphus > Ascaphus truei. The sequence continues at coordinate 180,878,390 of CM071568.1, forward strand.
GAACAAATCTTCCCTAAGTCTGCTTGTCAGAAAATGTATCGCACAACAGATGTTAATGCCAATTATCGACAATGGAGACATAGTATATGGTTCAGCACCCCAAACTCACTTTAGCAAACTTGACACCCTCTATAATTCAATATGCTGTCCAATGCAACTACAACACACACCACTGCGAAATGCTCAAAGAACTAGATTGGTCATCACTTGAGTCTAGGCGCAAAGTTCACCTTTCCTGTCTTGCCTTTAAATACTTTCTGGGAAAGCTACCCATCTATCTGAACAAGCTCCTCATGCCTATCACATGCAGCACTTATCATCTGAGATCAGACTCCAAAAGACTGTTCATGGTCCCAAGGTTCAACAAAGTATCCGTACGCTCTTCCTTCTCTTTCCGTGCACCCTAAAACTGGAACAACCTTCTGGAGACTCTCACATCCACCACCAGTTTAAGTTCTTTTAATCTGGTCTGTAACTGTTACATAAGCCTATAATATATATTTTCTTTAACTGGGCATGCAATGTCTTGTGTATATAATGTGTACCCTATTCATTTATGTAACTATATTTGTAACCATGTATTATTTGTCTTAGCTCTATGCCCAGGACATACTTGAAAACGAGAGGTAACTCTCAACGTATTACTTCCTGGTAAAACATTTTATAAATAAAAAAATAAATAAAAATCAATACATCGGTGTGGGCGGACGTCACAGAGGTGCCGACTTAAGAAGCACCCCCGGAGCTCCCTACCACAGGAGTCGCGTATGGAGGCACAGAGACACAATAAGCAGCTTAGAGCCATCGGATGCTTTTTCAATTATGCACACTCAAGGAAGTACTACTGGTCAATTTTTTATATGCAATGGCCAGAAGAATGGTTGAAAGAGCCCAAAACATTTTCTTCCCCCGCCCCTCCCCCTCTGCATCATGCTGGTTGGTGGAGATGTTTTTAATTTAGTGACTTTAAATCAATACTACAGTTGACTATGGATTTTTGCATACTGTTTTCTGCCACAGACATGGCTACTACTCTTTGCACTTTTATGACATTCGTGAGCCATATATATATTTGCTGAAATTGCGTTACTTACTTTGTGTCATACTGTATATATATTATATTGAACTTTTGTTCTATCACGCAAGTGCCATGGTGGAAGATGCTTTATTATAGTGTCATACAGTATGTTGTTTTCTAATCTGATTTACATATACTCTTACTGTGGCTGTTCTAGGATATAAATCGAAGCAGATTGACTAGTTCTTTCTAAGAATTATTTTTCTATCAAAATACGTTTGTGTTTACAGTATGTGACCATACATTTAGATTGCATCAATTGATCACCTGCATATGCTTTAATCACAATACTGTACATCATATTATTTTTGATTCAAAACATTTTGCTTACTGTGATTATTTGAGTGCTGTGTCCCACTAAATTCCATCTCAAAGATACCGGCTGGGGAAGGAGGATCGATGCTCGACAGAAATAGAAAGCAGGAAAATGGGGCTCCATATCTTTTGGGCCCATGGGGGTATTAGCGTCCCAGTGAGTTCTCCATATGCAATCAGTCCTTCCTCTACTGGTGACCTACCCGTTATGTCACATATGAGCGACTTCTTCTGGGATGTAATGACATAATGAAGTAATGACGCATCTCTATTTGGTTTAAATAGCATCGCTTCAGCTAGTAACATCAGTCAACAACTCACCGCCATTGCCATGTGACACCCATGTTGCAAATGTCAAAAGTTTATCTAAATATACATATAAACCATATGGTGTCACCTAGCAGCAACAGCAAATGATTTCTCAATTTATTTATTTATCAAATATTTTTCCAGAAAAAAATATATTGAGTTCCATCTTGTTTTCAAATATGTCCTGGGATGTCAATGGTGGACAGAACCTTAAATAATACCGGGAACGGCAAAATGTAAATATTAAATAAGTATGTTTGTATCCAAGCATTGATTTAAACCTGCTGGGGGTAGGGTGCCCAGTCTAAAGATCTAGAAAGATTCCATCCTCTATAGAGTCTGGAGCCTATACCCACAAATAATGAGGGGGATAAACAGTCAAGTCCCATGACATTTAGATCTTTGGGATTATTGTTATCATATGAGGCAAAATGTTGTAAACATGTTCCTTATATGTTCTAAAAATCATGTGTGGCCCGCTTTCCCTGTAATTAAGGGAATTTCATATGTTGCCTTTACCTGTGACTCACAGAAGGCCTAAGTCCCTGATGCTGGAAGCCTGGGATGAGCTCTCGTTCTCCTTGGTACAGCGCCTCCACCTAGGAGGAATCCTAGCTCTGCAGGATTACCCCTCACAGGCAAAAATACAGCAGTGAGAAACACGCGCACACAGGTATAGTATAACAGTTTACTAACAGAGTATCCAAACCAAATACCCTAAAGACAATGGCCCACACAATGTTCACCACCCCCGGTAGAGTTCCCACAATGTACTGAGGGTGCCTGGGCACCTAACCACCATGGTGTCCACAGACAAGGCCTACCTAAAGAGTGTGTGTGGAGTAGCGCTACCCTTGTATAAGGCTGCTGGTGCATGTGGGTATCTCTCCTGGTCTCAGGCCAGACCAGGACAATCTGGAGATGGTGGATCTGCAGGACTGCACTGTGAGCCCACAAAGTGGGGTGTAAAATTGTCCTGTACTCCAACGTTAGTAGGGACAGTCCCCTTCAACTCAGAAGACCCTCCGGAGGCCACAACCCTCTAAGGTGCTGCTATAGGAAAAGAACGAGCGCTCGGAGGTGCAGTATACTGGGTCAGGCACAAATGCTTTTTGTCAATTACCTCACTCTGTTTATTTTTAGGTACAATCAGATTTATATACCCAAGCGAGGGTGTATACGTGCAAAAGCCTACTTCCCATATTTTGACATTACATTATTTATCTGAAAAAAGTCACAATACTTTGTCCTTGACCGAAGCCATATATCCTTACTTGAAAATGCTGAGAACGCACACATGTTGAGCTTGCATACGTGGCTTCCTGCTTTTAATGAGGGACTCTTTATCTGCCTATGTTCTGGGAATTCAGCTAACATAATTTGGGTTAAAAGGCAGTAAACAACAAGATGGCTGCATTAGTATAAAATGGCTAAAGGCAGTAACTGATGAGCTGATGACCTAAAGCCCGGTAACGGTCAGCTTTACAGGCTGTAGGACTCTGCTACTAAGCCCTTCGACCATTGGAGCGATTCTAAAACCATGAGTATTTTCCCTCCTGACCGCCACCTCTGAGCTGACTGACTGACCAGATTACATGATAGTCTGTTGCTGTTATCAAACATTAATGTAAATAATTTCAAACAAAAATAAAAAAATATCCCAAGGAAAGCCCTCTGGTATACAAAAAAATGACAACAATATTATCTAACTATTGTTTTATTTAGCTCTTGTAAAGAAGTCATTATATATCCTTATAAACTATAGTTGTACTGTAACTCATCTGATAAATAAACAGACTTATCCCCTCTTCACTGGTATTACTAGGCACATAGTGACGTTTTACAAATCTGACGCCTTTCGGCACTCAAAAAACACTCTAATGGTCCATTTATGATTGCGTCAGAAAGGGCCATGTTACTACGCAGTCTTCTGTCATAGATTACTTCCAACACTGAAAGACACCTTGCAGACCATTCAAGTCAAAAGCTGTAGATGTCATCCAGCATTGGAAGGTGTCTTCTTGTGGCAGAAGACTGCTTAGTAATATCAGCCAAAATGTCTTCTGACACTGCAAGGTGTCTTACGTCATAACACTACTTAGTAAATATGAGCCATAATTACCTTATGCTGTGCTTTATTGACGATATTTCCTTATGTCATGATGCAGTTTTTATAATTAATTTGCTTTTATTTTCCTGGTTAGAACAATACACAAATATAAAAACGATCATGAACCATATGAAAATATCACACATCAATGTCAGTCGGGAATGGAAAGCTTACTATACTGATACTGAGGGATGTTGGAAAAGTTCAAGATTATTTGGAAGAATACAGTAGATCAGATTTATAAGAAGCATAAACAATTCTTCTATACAGTATGTAGCACCCCCATTTCTGGGTATTCCCACTTTGCCGGGAAAAGGTGTACATGGTGCTCACAATTTGATAAATATGATGTGCCCCTTGAAGAAGTTCTAACGGACGAAACGCTTAGGGTGATACAACAAGTGGAGGAGTGTGCTGAGCGGCGTTACAGTGGAGGACTGACCAAGAATTTGGATTCCCCTGATTTGTGACCTGCTGTGGACAGCCCACCATGAGGATCCTCAGAGAAAAAGTTCTTTGGACTTTCCATCACTCCATACCCAGGGTTCCCACGGCCAACTCTGCTTGTGAATGTTACTGTTTTTTAACTTCATTTTATTTGCAGTTTTCAATGGATACAGAAAATAAAAAAGGAATATTCAGGACCACATCAAGCAGTATTCATATTACATTAAGTACAGGCCAATCTAGCCAGACTTTCTGTCAATTTGAACAGTATTGATGGGGTCAAATCCACAACACTTATTACTACTAACACATTTAAAGAATAAACATACCAGACAAATCATAGGGAAAGGGGAGGCGCAGGGGGGGGGGGAGGGGAATTCCTTGAATTCTTAACGTCAGTTCTCCATACCCATTCTCGTGAAATGCTCTATTTGAGGCTTTGTGCACTCGGCTTCGGAGGAGACATTGTTCCTCTCTATAAAAGCAATAACTCTTTATTGTCCCTTTGTCCCCCTTCTCCTGCAAACCAGGGATCCCAGACTTGGGAAAACCTATGGCAGTTCTCTCTTAGGATGCAGTGAGTTGCTCCTAACAGAGATATGCCATATCCTATTTTTAACATGTCAGAGAGTAGCCTCTTGTTTTGTCCAGATGCCGCGATACAGCATCTCGTGGCTGACATAATATGGGCGATCAACTTGGCTGAGGCTCGCGGGATATCTGGAATTGGCCTTCCACTAGAGGGCAACCCATGGTTTGGTTTCAACTTCACGTTTTATCAGCCTATTGATCAGATGAAGACAGCTTCCAGAGGGGACCATTTTGGGTGGCATCTCCCACCAAATATGTAACTTTGATCTTTTTGTCCCGCAGCCTCTAAAAACAGGATGGCGAGTGATTGTTAATATCGCGTGGAGCCTAGCCGGAGTCATAACCAGCGATATAGTAATTTATAGGAGTTCTCTTTTTCCATTGTGCATATTGAGCTTTTGCGGCAGCTTCCCATAATCTCTGCCCAGTCCCTCCTACCTCGAGGACCTCTCCTATTTGGGATCTCACTGTCTCCAACCTTGGTGTTCCCAGTGACAGTCTCTCCCACCCAAGGATACCATGTGTCCTCGCCACTATTCTTGCTCCGGTAGAGGCCCTTGAAGAGTTGGGATTAGCGCTACCCCATTGAACAATCGTATGATGCCCTTGTACCTTTTTGAAGCTTGTGAGCATGTGGCTTGATTCCCTGGGGAGACAGGCTAATTGTCCCCTACATCCTCACAATTGGCCTGCAGCACGGTGTCCTGGAATCGTGCTTTGAATCTCCCAGAATGCAGTCACAGTCTGTGAAACCCCTATAGTACTAACATTATACAGATTACCTGTATTGGGATGACCTACGCTTGGGATACCTAACTTCACCTCCAGTGCATCCTATCCCCTTTTCCTCCTAGACAGGAACTGCTTCTTGACTTGAAACAACATCTGGAACCAGTCACAGGTGTAGCGTGTGCACACACACAAACAGACAGGCCCGCGAGGCTGAGGTGGGGATGTCGGTAGTCACCGACCTACAACCGAGCGGCCACGTCGGGAGTGCAGAGTGGTAGTCATGTAGCTGGGTCAGGGTAGGAAAGTCAGATTGGTTGAGTGTACTTGCCATGATCTAGGTTTGGAGAGATCAGATTTCGTTGTGCGGGTGCCGGGTCCAGTGTATAGAATGTAAATATGGTTTGTGTCCAGAGCCGTGTGCAGGGTCAAGAGAAGGCAGGAGTCCGTGTGCAAACTGAGGTCAAAAATACAAGAAGTGAACAAACAAAGCAGGGCCGCAGGAAGCTTGACGTAAGAACAAGTCACTAGAACAGAGTTTATGGCTCAGCCAGTTTTGCCAAGAGGACTGACTGAGCCTATAAGGAACAAGCAGTCAATGGAAAGCAGCAGGAGCTGTGAGCAATAAGTAATCACAGGTATATTGTGTACTGGTAGGGCATGGGCGGAGTGAGTAGCAGCTGTGGAATAGTTTGAGTGAATTAACCCCTTGCTAGCCCTGTGTCCACACTGTGTCTGTGTGTAGCTATCGTGCGCCCTGCGTTGCCCAAGTCATCATGGGAATGGAGCCTGGAACGGTCCCTTCTTCGGTGTTTTCCCTTATAATAAGTTTAGTTTCCGCCAATGTGAGTTCAGGACGAAAAAACACGGAGAAGAAATGATGTATGGCGGGTAAGGAGCACAGAGCAGCACATTTGTTAGCTAAGTGATGTCGTATGAGCGGAGAGGCAGGTGTTATGCCTCTCCAGGAATCCGATGCGAAAAGGGAAGTGGAAGACATTGCTACATCTCATGAGGAAAGAGGAGGGGAGAGCAGAAGCGAGGCGAAGGGGACGGCGGAAGGTGAAATTGGGCTCCCCCGCGAGGAGAGGTCAAAGAACTACAAAGGGGGTTATCGCCTATGGACTACTTATTGCAGATGGACAGTCGGGAGCGAACATGTAGGGCTCAAGGTGGGGTCAAAAGCGCCTAGGGGGAGGGCACTGTGCATTCGGCCCACTCTGTCGGTAGGTAATTTTGTCGGCGAAATGTGGTGAGCTGTGCCACGAATGAGTGGCACCCTGGTTGGCTGAAGCTAGGAATAAGTCGAATAGACCAGAATCCAGCCCGAGAGAGCCGTCTGCGGGGCGATCGACACGTCCGGTGGGCTGGAACGAGGGGCAGCACCGATCGCTCGCAGTGCAGGGCCTGTCAAGCATCGTGAATCCACGGACTCGAAGGGCGGCACGTGTGAAACAAGAGAGGACGAAGAACTGGTGTCAGGAGCCATCCACCCATACAGAGCCTCTTCTTTGTCCGAATTCTCCCAGACTTGTGTTCTTTTTAGCTCACAGTCCCACGTGTCCCGGGGGGGGGCGTAGTTAGTCATGGGGCATGGCCTAACCGCCCTATCCTATGCCCAAGGGCTTTAAACATAACCAGATGGCAACCAGCATCTACTATTGCTTACTATGCAATGACTCAAAGTAGGAAGAAGGGAATCCCTTCCACATACAATCAATATGACACACTCCTTGGGTCCTCAAATATTATATAAACAAAATTTTTTTCAGTTGAAATTTACAATTAATGTTTAACTTAAACGTAATAAACGTTTTAGATAATCTACTTTACATTCTCTTATTTTATTGGAAGTTAATACTGTTATTAGTACCTATCTTTTACTTGGTCTCTTTATTACGGGACACCACTTTGTAGTTTGGTTTTTTACAAATCTTTAATAATAAAAAATATTCTGGGAAAAAGAAAGGTTATCATAGAATAATAGGCTGTCACATGAAACATGCTGACTAAATAAAATTAATACAAGTAACAGTACATTGTTAAAATATAGTCTCAGCATGTACAAATATATAACACATGTGTATCTCTGAGAATGCAGAATTCACTAATCACAAATATATTGAAATAAGACATATAAATGGCTTGGATTCTGTTTTGACTTCTGCCATAGGATTTCAGTTACAGACATGGCCTCAGAGAAAAAGATGTGCTTTGCAATATCATTGACCTTCCATACAATGAAGACAACCAGGGTATTGTTGAAATATATAACTTAATACATTTTCAGAAGCTCATTTATATCTTCCATGAATATGTATGAGTCATTAAATGATATTACTATGCAAAGATAGCAAACCTACACATATACAATCAAAAATGTTAGAAACTAGAATCGAAAAAAAAATCTCTTAAAACAAAAGGTTGCAGACATGTAATAATTAACCTAAAAGTCAAGGAATAAAAAGAAAATGGCTATTAATTTCCACAATATAAAATTGTCTAATTGGAAATATTAACGAAATAGGTTTTTTGTTTCCCTTTTAAATCAGCACATATGGTAGTGTTTGAGGGTTGAAAAGGATTTAATGGCAGCATTCAGAAGTTTTGTTTATTTTCTTGATATAACCGTTAGCCTTCTCTTTCCAACCATGTATTTAAATAATCTGGAGGTATTACTTAAAGTTATTATTAATCAGAAAAAACTAAGGAGAAGAATACAGCTCCTCCTCCCTCTAATGACCCGATCACTGATCACCCTATGGTATTCAGTGGGCAGAGGAGGACCTTCCCAACATAACTACCCCCCTCCCACGATCACCCCACTACACTCCCAACCTGTTTTTGATGATTGTCATATCTCATTTGGCGATATCTACTTTGGGGGGGCTTAAAAGGCAGTAAACAACAAGATGGCTGCATTAGTATAAAATGGCTATATCAGACAAAATGGAGTCCCCCCATTGAAATATACATTATCATGGGGTCTACGGAATCTTCTCTCTCTCCTAGCTGGATGCGTCCGCCTCTTGAGCGAGCTCTAACTGGAGCATCTCCCTTAAAGTCAATAGGAGCCCGTTGTCTGGTTCCAGACCGCAGGCCGCATGTCACTGCGTGGCGTCTGGTCACCGTGTACTAATGCTGCCATGTGCTAAGGGGAGTGTCTTAATCTGGAGGCCTTCTCTACAGCACAACAATCTATCAGGGCTCATGGACCTAGCTCGGGCCTCCAGGGGAGATCTAGCATAGTTCAGGGGCTACTGGCACCCTGAAAACATCCTCACCACTTGCCGTACTGCTCCCAACATGCTTGGTCCCTCTGTTCACGCCAAACAAACTCCTGTTCCTGGCATGGATCCCCCCAGCCCTATTGGCTCTCCTGACCCACATGATAGGCTCCCCAAAAGGATCCAGGGATGTGTAGTCCCTTGCAGAGCCTCTATCATGGCTGCTGCAACTCTCTTGCTACTGCATATGTCTTCTATCTCGCATGCGCAAGATCTAAGATGGCGGCACCCGCATGCAGGGTACGCCGCAGAGCTCTTGCGCTCCGATTGATAGTCTGCAGCCTCCCCCGCCACAGAGGTAAGAGGGGGAGCTCGGCTATACATGTGTTAAGTGGATGCGTTGTATGCCCTACATATTGGGGTCCACAACTACTTTACAGTACAAGATATCAAATTGATAACAAAATTAGTCAAACAACTAATGAATCATTTGACTCTAAGAGTTTCACAACTCGAAAAAAAGACAACATTCTACTTAGTTAATAAATGTTTTCACATAATTAATCTTTTTGTATCAGAACTATGATTACCAAAACCAAGATCCCTCACTGTTCACCTGTTTCAACCTACTAGGTGTGAGCATGCTTTTGATAATTCTAGATTTTCTAAAAACCACTGGCACCCTTTTCGATAAATTTGGACTTCAAAATGAATCACGTACAAGTATACTGCAATGTCTTTTCAAAATCTTTGTCATCTCATTAGTTGAAACTTGTTATAAACATAGGAAATCTACAGTTCGAACTTTTTGCACTACTGTCTTCATTTTCTTAGGATATACAGTAATCTATGTTGAACATCTTTTGTTTTTGTTTTAGATTCAGCTAACAACATTTTTCTGTCTTAGGATTTAACCTTTTCAAGTGAATCAGTAATTCTTTTACACTATACCCTTGCGTATTAAATCTTGCTTTTAGGATATTAGATTGTTTGAAGAAATAGAACAGTTTCTTCTAAAGCAAAGGTATATTACTGAGCTGTTTTTGTGATGATTACTCCCTGCATGGAGATATTGTTCAAGAATACCGACTTGAAATTAATATCTTTTTTAATATTATAGTCCTCATCAACTGAAAATAACTAATCTAAAAATATAATAAAGACAATGAATGGAATAAGTAAATAATAAAGGTAATTTTGATTGAAAAAGGAGCTTGTGTTTGCCAATTCACTCTTGTCTTCATCCCATATAATAAGGATGTAATCTAAAAAATAGCCATAGTAGACCAGACCTTCCCCAGCCTGTCACTATTCCAGATGCTTCTTCATAGATGCTTCCAGATGTGGAGGTGGCCTGGTTCAGTTGGTGCACCTTCCAACATCTACTGCGATAGTTAAGCTCTCAGGGAGTGTTACAGCTGGCTTTACTCCAGATGGTATAAAAGCATAGCCTACCTGAAAACCTAGGGCAGGGGACACCTCCCATGACTATAGAACAGTTCATCTCCCTAGCAGAGCACCGTTGTCAAATCATTACTGTTAGGGTGAGTAGGGAGATGGTTGGTAAAAGAAAATAAATAATGGTTCATGTTTTATTGTTTATGTTTCTGTGGAGAAAGGAGAAAAAGTGTTATAATAATTTTTTACTTTATTTTATATTGTTATACAGTATATAAAAGGAGCTTTCAACTGCACTAGTTTAAATCCTGTACTGTCCAGATTGATACATATACTGTGTAGTATATGTGACTGTGTAATTTAACTATGTATTGTGCCATGATTGACAAAGATCATTCCATTCCCTGTAAGACAAGTTTACATACTTGGGCTTGCGAATAAGGTAGTGAGTGGTAGGAGTGGGGACATAGGAACCCTTTCCTTAACAATGTAGCTTACAGACTTCGGCTACCTTCAAGATACGTTGTTAGGTATAGGTGTCAAACTACACCCGATATCCCATTGGTTCACTGACAGACTTGTGTGCATGCCAGCGAAGGGGTAATTGTGAACAGGAGTTCCCACAGATTTTATTTTAAGTGTAATCAAGTCTACCCATGTTTCAAATAGCAAGCCCTTTAGTTGTCTCTTAAGTTAATTAGGAAAACTAAGGAGTCATAATAGGCGAGCAGAAGTATCTGAGCTAGTGGCTGTAGATGAATGCCAAAGGAGTACTGATGAGCTGATGACCTAAAGCCCTGTAACGGTCAGCTTTACAGGCTGTAGGACTCTGCTACTAAGCCCTTCGACCATTGGACGCGATTCTAAAACCATGAGTATTTTCCCTCCTGACCGCCAGCCTCTGAGACTGACTGACTGACCAGATTACATGATAGTCTGTTGCTGTTATCAAACATTTAATGTAAATAATTTCAAACAAAAATAAAAAAATATCCCAAGGAAAGCACTCTGGTATACAAAAAAAATGACAGACAATATTATCTAAACTATTGTTTTATTTAGCTCTTGTAAAGAAGTCATTATATGCACTTATTAACTATAGTTGTACTGTAACTCATCTGATAATAAACAGACTTATCCCCTCTTCACTGGTATGTACCTAGGCACATAGTGACGTTTTACAAATCTGAGCGCCTTTCGGCACTCAAAAACACTTAATGGTCCATTTACTTGATTGCGTCAGAAAGGGCCATGTTACTACGCAGTCTTCTGTCATAAGATTACTTCCAACACTGAAAGACACCTTGCAGACCATTCAAGTCAAGAAGCTGTAGATGTCATCCAGCATTGGAAGGTGTCTTCTTGTGGCAGAAGACTGCTTAGTAAATATCAGCCAAAATGTCTTCTGACACTGCAAGGTGTCTTACGTCATAACACTACTTAGTAAATATGAGCCATAATTACCTTATGCTGTGCTTATTGACGATATTTCCTTATGTCATGATGCAGTTTTATAATTAATTTGCTTTTATTTTCCTGGTTAGAACAATACACAAAATAAATAAAACGATCATGAACCATATGAAAATTCAGTCACATCAATGTCAGTCTGGAATGGAAAGCTTACTATACTGATACTGAGGGATGTTGGAAAAGTTCAAGATTATTTGGGAAGAATACAGTAGATCAGATATTATAAGAAAGCATAGAACAATTCTTCGTATACAGTATGTAGCACCCCATTTCTGGGTATTCCCACGTTGCCGGGAAAAGGTGTACATGGTGCTCACATGTTGATAAATATGATGCCCCTTGAAGAAGTTCTAACGGACGAAACGCGTAGGGTGATACAACAAGTGGAGGAGTGTGCTGAGCAGCGTTACAGTGGAGGACTGACCAAGAAATTTGGATTCCCCTGATTTGGTGACCTGCTGTGGACAGCCACCATGAGGATCCTCAGAGAGAAGAAGTTCTTTTGGACTTTCCATCACTCCATGACCCAGGATGGTCCCACTGCCAACTCTGCTTGTGAATGTTACTGTTTTTTAACTTCATTTTATTTGCAGTTTTCAATGGGATACAGAAAATAAAAAAAGGAATATTCAGGACCACATCAAGCAGTATTCATATTACATTAAGTACAGGCCAATCTAGCCAGACTTTCTGTCAAATTTGAACAGTATTGATGGGGTCAAATCCACAACACTTATTACTACTAACACATTTAAAGAATAAACATACCAGACAAATACATAGGGAAAGGGGGGGGGGGGGGGGAGGGAATTCCTTGAATTCTTACACATTTCAGTTCTCCAGTACCCATGTTCTGAAATGCTCTATTTGAGGCTTTGTGCACTCGGCTTCGGAGGGAGCAGTTGTTCCTCTCTATATAAAGCATAACTCTTTATTGTCCCTTTGTCCCCCTTCTCCTGCAAACCAGGGATCCCAGACTTGGGAAAACCTATGGCAGTTCTCTCTTAGGAATGCAGTGAGTTGCTCCATAACAGAGATATGCCATATCCTATGTTTAACAATGTCAGAGAGGTAGCCTCTTGTTTTGTCCAAGATGCCGCGATACAGCATCTCGTGGCTGACATAATATGGGCGATCAACTTGGCTGAGGCTCGCGGGATATCTGGAATTGGCCTTCCTAAGAGGGCAACCCATGGGTTTGGTTTCAACTTCACGTTTATCAGCCTATTGATCAGATGAAAGACAAGCTTCCAGAGGGGACCAGTTTTGGGCATCTCCACCAAATATGTAACATTGATCCGTTTTGTCCGCAGCCTCTAAAACAGGATGGCGAGTGATTGTTAATATCGCGTGGAGCCTAGCCGGAGTCATATACCAGCGATATAGTAATTTATAGGAGTTCTCTTTTTCCATTGTGCATATTGAGCTTTTTGCGGCAGCTTCCCATATATCTGCCCAGTCTCCTACCTCGAGGACCTCTCCTATTTGGGATCTCACTGTCTCCAACCTTGGTGTCCCAGTGACAGTCTCTCCCACCCAAGGATACCATGTGTCCGCCCACTATTCTTGCTCCGGTGAGGCCCTTGAAGAGTTGGGATTAGCGCTACCCCTTGAACAAATCGGATGATGCCCTTGTACCTTTTTGAAGCTTGTGAGCAGTGGCTTGATTCCCTGGGGAGACAGGCTAATTGTCCCCTACATCCTCACAATTGGCCTGCAGCACGGTGTCCTGGAATCGTGCTTTGAATCTCCCAGAATGCAGTCACAGTCTGTGAAACCCCTATAGGTACTAACATTATACAGATTACCTGTATTGGGATGACCTACGCTTGGGATAGCCTAACTTCACCTCCAGTGCATCCTATCCCTTTTCCTCCTAGACAGGAACTGCTTCTTGACTTGAAACACATCTGGAACCAGTCACAAGGTGTAGCGTGTGCACACCACAAACAAGACAGGACCGCGAGGCTGAGGTGGGGATGTCGGTAGTCACCGACCTACAACCGAGCGGCCACGTCGGGAGTGCAGAGTGGTAGTCATGTAGCTGGGTCAGGGTAGGAGAAGTCAGATTGGTTGAGGTACTTGCCATGATCTAGGTTTGGAGAGATCAGATTGTCGTTGTGCGGTGCCGGGGTCCAGAGGTATAGAATGTAGAATAGTTGTGTCCAGAGCCGTGGTGCAGGGGTCAGAGAAGGCAGGAGTCCGTGTGCAAACTGAGGTCAAAAATACAAGAAGTGAACAAGACAAAGGCAGGGCCGCAGGAAGCTTGACGTAAGAACAAGTCACTAGAACAGAGTTTATGCTCAGCCAGTTTGCAAGAGGACTGACTGAGCCTATAAGGAACAAGCAGTCAATGGAGAAGCAGCAGGAGGCTGTGAGCAATAAGTAATCACAGGTATATTGTGTACTGGTAGGCATGGGCGGAGTGAGTAGCAGCTGTGGAATAGTTGAGTGAATTAACCCCTTGCTAGCCTGTGTCCACACTGTGTCTGTGTGTAGCTATCGTGCGCCCTGCGTTGCCCAAGTCATCATGGGAATGGAGCCTGGAGACGGTCCCTTCGGTGTTTCCCTTCCAACAGCGTGGTGCCTGCGCACAGGTTGCGGTTGACTCACGTCACACGTGGCGCCGCGAGGTAAGTCATGGGGCGGGGCCTAAGCCCGATCCTTGCCCAAGGGCTTTAACCATAACCAAGATGGCAACCGCAGCTACTATGCGTTACTGCAAGACTCACAGAGGTAAGAATGGGAATCCCTGCCACATACAATAATATGACACAAGCTTGGGTCCTCAATATTATCATACAAATTTTTCAGTTGAATTTAAAATTACATGTTTTAACTTAAACGTAATAAACGTTTTAGATAATTACTTTAGATTCTCTTTTTATTGTGAAGTATACTGTTATGTACCTATATTTTATTGGTCTTTTATTACGGTACACCTTGTATTTGTTTTTACAAATCTTTAATAATAAAAAATATTCTGGGAAAAAAGAAAGGTTATCATAGAATAATAGGCTGTCACATGAAACATTGCTGAACTAATGAAAATTAAATACAGTACAGTACATGTTAAAATATATGTCTCAGCATGTACAAATAATATAAGCACATGTGATTCCTGTGAAATGCAGAATTACAAATCACAAATATATTGAAATAAGACATAATAAATGGCTTGGATTCTTGTTTTGACTTCTGCCATAGGATTTTCAGTTACAGACATGGCCTCAGAGAAAAGATGTGCTTGCAATATCATTGACTTCCATACAATGAAGGACAACCAGGTTATTTGAAATCTATGATAACTTAATACATTTTCAGAAGCTCATTTATATCTTCCATGAATATGTATGAGTCATTAAATGATATTACTATGCAAAGATAGCAAACCTTACACATATACAATCAAAAATGTTAGAACTAGAATCAGAAAAAAAAATCTTCGTTAAAACAAAGGTTGCAGACATGTAATAATTAACCTTAAAAGTCAAGAATATAAAAAGAAAATGGCTATTAATTTCCACAATAAATAAATTGTCTAATTGGAAAATATTTACAGAAATAGTGTTTTGCCCTTTTAAATCAGCACAATATGGTAGTGGTTTGAGGGTTGAAAAGGAATTTATGGACAGATCAGAATGTTTTGTTTATTTATCTTGATATAACCTGTTTAGCCTTTCTCTTTTCCAACCATGTATTTAAAATAATCTGAGGTATTACTTAAAGTTATTAATAGAAAAAACTAAGGAGAAGAATACAGCTCCTCTCCCTCTAAGACCCGAATCACTGATCACCCCTGATTGGTAGTCAGTGGGCAGAGGAGGACCTTCCCCAACATAACTACCCCCCTCCCACTGATCACCCCCATACACTCCCAACCTGTTTTGATGATCTGTCATATCTCATTTGGCGATATCTACTTTGCTGGTGCATGTGGGTACCTCTCCTGGTCTCAGGCCAGACCAGGACAATCTGGAGATGGTGGATCCGCAGGACCGCACTGTGAGCCCACGTGAAATTGTCCTGTACTCCAACGTTAGTATGGACCGTCCCCTTCAACACAGAAGACCCTCCGGAGGCCACAATCCTCTAAGGTGCTGCTATAGGAAAAGAACGAGCGCTCGGAGGAGAAGTAAACTGGGTCAGACACGAATGCTTTGTCAATTACTTCACTCTGTTTATTTTTAGGTATAATCAGATTTATATACCCAAGCGAGGGTGCAAAAGCTTACTTCCATATTTTGACATTACGTTATTTATCTGAAAAAAGTCACAATACTTTGTCCTTGACCGAAGCCATATATCCTTACTTGAAAATGCTGAGAACGCACACATGTTGAGCTTGCATATGTGGCTTCCTGCTTTTAATGAGGGACTCTTTATCTGCCTATGTTCTGAGAATTCAGCCAACATAATTTGGATTAAAAGGCAGTAAACAACAAGATTGGCTTTGCATGTATTAAAATGGGGCTATATCAGAACAAATGGAGTCCCCCCATTGAAATAACATTATCATGGGGTCTACGGAATCTTCTCTCTCTCCTAGCTGGATGCGTCCGCCTCTTGAGCGAGCTCTACTGGAGATCTCCCTTAAAGTCAATAGGAGAGTGTTGTCTGGTTCCAGACCGCAGGCCGCGAGTCACTGCGTGGCGTCTGGTCACCGTGTACTAATGCTGCCATGTGCTAAGGGAGTGTCTTAATCTGGAGGCCTTCTCTACAGCACAACAAATCTATCAGGGCTCATGGACCTACTCGGGCCTCCAGGGAGATTAGCAGTATTCAGGGGCTACTGGACCCTGAAAACATCCTCACCACTTGCCGTACTGCTCAACATGCTTGGTCCTCTGTTCCGCCAAACAAACTCCTGTTCCTGGCATGGATCCCCCCAGCCCTATTGGCTCTCCTGACCACATGATAGGCTCCCCAAAAGGATCCAGGATGTGTAGTCCTTGCAGAGCCTCTATCATGGCTGCTGCAACTCTCTTGCTACTGCATATGTCTTCTATCTGCGCATGCGCAAGATTAAGATGGCGGCACCCGCATGCAGGGTACGCCGCAGAGCTCTTGCGCTCCGATTGATAGTCTGCAACCTCCCCGCCAACAGAGGTAAGAGGGGGAGCTCGGCTATACATGTGTTAAGTGGATGCGTTGTATGCCCTACATATTGGGGTCCACAACTACTTTACAGTAAGATATCAAATTGATAACAAATTAGTCAAACAACTAATGAATCATTTGACTCTAAGAGTTCACAACTCAAAATAAAGACAACATCCTACTTAGTTAATAAATGTTTTCACATAATTAATCTTTTTGTATCAGAACTATGATTAACCAAGATCCCTCACTGTTCACCTGTTTTCAACCTACTGGTGTGAGCATGCTTTGTATTTCTAGATTTCTAGATTTTCTAAAAACCACTGGCACCCTTTTCGATAAATTTGGACTTCCAAATGAATCACGTCCAAGATATCTGCAATGTCTTTTCAAAATCTTTGTCATCTTATAGTTGAAACTTGTTAAAACATAGGAAATCTACAGTTGCGAACTTTTGCACTACTGTCTTCTTTTCTTAGGATATACAAGTAATCTATGTGAACTCTTTTTTTGTTGTAGATAAGCTAACAACATTTTTCTGTTTTAGGATTTAACCTTTTCAATAGTATCAGTAATTATTTTACACTATACCCTTGCGTATTAAATCTTGCTTTTAGGATATTAGATTGTTTGAAGAAATAGAAGTTTCTTCTAAAGCAAAGGTATATTACTGAGATGTTTTTGTGATGATTACTCCCTGCATGGAGATATTGTTCAAGAATACCGACTTGAAATTAATATCTTTTTTAATATATAGTCCTCATCAACTGAAAATAACTAATCTAAAAATATAATAAAGACAATGAATGGAATAAGTAATAATAAAGGTATTTTGATTGAAAAAGGAGCTTGTGTTTGCCAATTCACTCTTGTCTTCATCCCATATAATAAGGATGTAATCTAAAAAATAGCCATAGTAGCAGACCTTCCCCAGCCTGTCACTATTCCAGATGCTTCTTCATAGATGCTTCCAGATGTGGAGGTGGCCGGTTCAGTTGGTGCACCTTCCACATCTAGCTGCGATAGTTAAGATCTCAGGGAGTGTTACAGCTGGCTTTACTCCAGATGGTATAAAAGCAAGCCTACCTGAAAACCTAGGCAGGGGACACCTCCCATGACTATAGAACAGTTCATCTCCCTAGCAGAGCACCGTTGTCAATCATTACTGTTAGGGTGAGTAGGGAGATGGTTGGTAAAAGAAAATAAATAATGGTTCATGTTTTATTGTTTATGTTTCTGTGGAGAAAGGAGAAAAAGTGTTATAATAATTTTTTACTTTATTTTATATTGTTATATATAAAGGAGCTTTCAACTGCACTAGTTTAAATCCTGTACTGTCCAGATTGATACATATACTGTGTAGTATATGTGACTGTGTAATTTAACTATGTATTGTGCCATGATTGACAAAGATCATTCCATTCCCTGTAAGACAAGTTTACATACTTGGGCTTGGCGAATAAGGTAGTGAGTGGTAGGAGTGGGGACATAGGAACCCTTTCCTTAACAATGTAGCTTACGACTTCGGGCTACCTTCAAGATACGTTGTTAGGTATAGGTGTCAAACTACACCCGATATCCCATTGGTTCACTGACAGATTGTGTGCATGCCAGCGAAGGGGTAATTGTGAACAGGAGTTCCCACAGATTTTATTTTAAGTGTAATCAAGTCTACCCATGTTTCAAATAGCAAGCCTTTAGTTGTCTCTTAAGTTATTAGGAAAACTAAGGAGTCATAATAGGCGAGCAGAAGTATCTGAGCTAGTGGCTGTAGATGAATGCCAAAGGAGTACTGATACTGATGAGCTGATGACCTAAAGCCCTGTAACGGTCAGCTTTACAGGCTGTATGGACTCTGCTACTAAGCCCTTCGACCATTGGACGCGATTCTCTAAAACCATGAGTATTTCCCTCCTGACCGCCAGCCTCTGAGAGTGACTGTGATGACCAGATTACATGATACTGTTTTGCTGTTATCAAACATTTAATGTAAATAATTTCAAACAAAAATAAAAAAATATCCCAGGAAAGCACTCTGGTATACAAAAAAATGACAGACAATATTATCTAAACTATTGTTTTATTAGCTCTTTTTAAAGAAGTCATTATATGCACTTATAACTATAGTTGTCTGTAACTCATCTGACAATAAACAACTTATCCCCCTTCACTGGTAGTACTAGGCACATAGTGACGTTTTCAAATCTGAGCGCCTTTCGGCACTCAAAAACACCTAATGGTCCATTTACTTGATTGCGTCAGAAAGGCCATGTTATACGCAGTCTTCTGTCATAAGATTACTTCCAACACTGAAGACACCTTGCAGACCATTCAAGTCAAGAAGCTGTAGTCATACTGCTTAGAATGCAGCAAATCGCCAAAATGTCTTCTGACACTGCAAGGTGTCTTAGTATAACACTACTTAGTAAATATGAGCCATAATTACTTATGCTTGTTATTGACGATATTTCCTTATGTCATGATGCAGTTTTATAATTAATTTGCTTTTATTTTCCTGGTTAGAACAATACACAAAATAAATAAACGATCATGAACCATATGAAAATTCAGTCACATCAATGTCAGTCTGGAATGGAAAGCTTACTATACTGATACTGAGGGATGTTGGAAAAGTTCAAGATTATTTGGGAAGAATACAGTAGATCAGATATTATAAGAAAGCATAGAACAATTCTTCGTATACAGTATGTAGCACCCCATTTCTGGGTATCGCGGAAGAGGAAGTGGTGTACATGGTGCTCACATGTTGATAAATATGATGCCCCTTGAAGAAGTTCTAACGGACGAAACGGAGTAGGGTGATACAACAGTGGAGGAGTGTGCTGAGCAGCGTTACAGGGAGGACTGACCAAGAAATTTGGATTCCCTGATTTGGTGACCTGCTGTGGACAGCCACCATGAGGATCCTCAGAGGAGAAGAGTTCTTTTGGACTTTCCATACTACCATGACCCAGGATGTCCACTGCCAACTCTGCTTGTGAATGTTACTGTTTTTTAACTTCATTTTATTTGCAGTTTTCAATGGGATACAGAAAATAAAAAAGGGAACATTCAGGACCACATCAAGCAGTATTCATATTACATTAAGTACAGGCCAATCTAGCCAGACTTTCTGTCAAATTTGAACAGTATTGATGGGGTCAAATCAACAACACTTATTACTACTAACACATTTAAAGAATTAACATACCAGACAAATACATAGGGAAAGGGGGAGGCGGAGGGGGGGGGGAGGGAATTCCTTGAATTCTTAACATGTCAGTTCTCCAGTACCCATGTTCTATTGAAAATTCTCTATTTCAGGCTTTGTGCGCTCGGCTTCGGAGGGAGCAATTGTTCCTCTCTATATAAAGCATAACTCTTTATTGTCCCTTTGTCCCCCTTCTCCTGCAAACCAGGGATCCCAGACTTGGGAAAACCTATGGCAGTTCTCTCTTAGGAATGCAGTGAGTTGCTCCATAACAGAGATATGCCATATCCTACGTTTAACCATGGTCAGAGAGGGAGCCTCTTGTTTTGTCCAAGACGCCGCGATACAGCATCTCGTGGCTGACATAATATGGGCGATCAACTTGGCTGAGGCTCGCGGGTGTGGAAGTTGTGAATAAAAAACACAAGTCTGAGGATCATTGCAGAATGACAAATAAGTTTATTGCTTTGTGCGGTGCACACGCAGAGGAGAGTTTCAAAATAAAACCCTTCCTCGACATGGTGGCAAACAGGCCTTATTTATGCACAAAATACTAAACCCACGCCCCCTATACAAGGTTGCGTGTCGTCACTATGTAAACAAAATATGAACATGAACACATTGGGTTAAATCATTATTATGGGATGCCTAAATGAAATGATTCAGCTAATATTCTTTATACAAGCCAGTGACTTTTACTCTACATATAGAACTCATGGCCCCCCCACCTTCGGAATGAGACACTGTGCATATCAGTCTCGTATTTTCAGAACATTGGCACATTGCTCTTGTTCTCAAGGTTTTTGGCTTAGCTGAACCGCTCAATATCAATTGGAACTTCAGAAGAAAAAAATGTATTTTAAACTAACGTTCATACCAACTTTCATACAGACAATAGACAATATCAGGCACCTAAGATGGATGCTGACTCAAAATGGTTGCTTAGATCCCAGTGCTGTTATGTCAGACCCCCCAAATTCTCACTTTGTCACTCCCTCCTTTTTTTATTCTTAAACATAGCTTTTGAGAAATAAGATAATGATGATAGTCCAGGGATAACTCAGAGGACAAGGGTGCGTGCCCTTCACTGTCATAGTCTCGTAAGGCGCTGCGGCCAATATGTCTTTTGATGAATAACTGTGGTCGGCATCTTCTTTCTTCAAGGGACTGCTGTTTCTGGCATCTGTAAAGAGTGGCATCAGATTGGGGGAGGGGGTCGCACACTTGTGGATCATATTTCTGCAACACGTGACTCACAAATATATGACAACAAGTAACACCCCCAAACACACCAAAACATTCAAAAAATTTGCTCCAAGTGATTTAAGCCATTCACCTAATCCCAGAGGGTCCCATTCCATCCCATCTTCCTTTCTAAGCCCCTTTTGAATCCCTTGTATTTTATCTAGTTCATGCTGCACATTGCTATCTGATCTGGAATAAAAACACAACATTGTTCCTCAATTAGGACACATACCCCTCCTTTTGAAGCTAAAACATAGTCTAGAGCAATTCTGTTTTGTAAGGCCATAAACCTAATCTGAACATGTTCTTGGTTTAATGATGAAATTAAAAACTGCAAAATTAAGGCTACATCCTTCCTGTAAATTGTTATCTGACTAAACATACATTTTTACACAGGTTTCATTGGTTGGTGGAGACACTTGACCCAGAAATTGATTCTTATTCCTAGTGTGTGATACACCCTTTAAAGAGGTTCCCTTAAAAAATTGGAAAAATACAGAAATTATACACATAATACTAAAAACCTTATTTTATACAAGCAACCTTTCTTTGGATATGCAGTTGCTAGATAAAGGAAATGGCATCTATCTCTATCATCATATATTTTCAGAATCATCACAACATTATATTACTGAGAATTGAGTGGGTTTGGTATCTGTGGAAGCGAAATGCATGATCCTCACCCCTGCACACATTATATAAATCATTCACTCAGAATATCAGAGAGGACGATGTCTGCGATGTGTCAAAATGGCTGACTTATGATCCTTTCCTTGTGGCTGACACACACTCCTGGGTGACCCCCTCCTTTCGGTGGAGGTGCAACACACTTCTGGATCAAAGTTTTACTGCACATGACACATACATAGAGAGTGATGAGTACTGCCAAAACACATACAAGAGCTTTCACAAGCCACGCTTACAGGAAACCAATCCTCCCATCAAGGCTCAATTGTACATACACCTTAAATTTCTAACTTAAACACCCTCTAAAGAATAAAAATATTGAGTCTCTGAAAAAATGAAATGTTCTGATAAAACCGGGCCTTAGCCTGGTGTCTTATTTTCCTCGTTGGTTAACGGTTAGAGTTTTGACTCGGCAAGACGTTAACTTGATGCGGCTGTGCTTTAGGTGACTTTGGTCTTTGGTGGCGCTGGAACGTTTGGTGGAGCTGGAACGAGCTTTACGTGCTTTGGGTCCAGGGAAAGAACTCTGCCACTTTAATTGCTGTATTGGTGGTTACTTTAGGCCTTTTCACCTGGGATGAAGAGCATGCTTGCGCAGGAAATATGTGACTATTAACCCCATCTCGAGTAGGTGCACTTTCAACTTTGCCTAGAGAGACTCAAAAAAATGTTTTAGTTGCATACAACTTATTGTTTTATTACCAATAACATGGTCCTTAATTCGTTCCTTTGGACTGCTGATAGTCACAAGTCATCCCATATGTGTCTCATAGGGAGATAATTTATATCTAGGAATAAATTCTTATATCAATGTGTTTACTCCTGTCTTAGCATCCGCATATAGACAGAGGTATTCCCTATTAATGTTTCTAATTCGTTCCTCAAATTAAAACTAAGTAGCCACTGTGAACCTGACTTTGATACAATCTAAGTTCCTGAAACTTTGGGGCCTCATCCCTTGCCAAAATACTTGCTTCCATAATTAATTCTATCCTGTCTGCAGGCCATATCCCTAAGACCTGTCCACAGTCATGGAAAAATATTCACTCCCAATTAAGCAATTATTTTACCCAAACAAATTTCCCTAGCCAATCCCTATCTGGCTTTTACCCCAACACTCCACTGTAACTATTCTGCTAAAAAAATTGAAATGCCTTGTATATAATGCATACCTTATTAACTTATGTAACTGCTTTTGCAACTATGTATCCCCTGTATTTAACCCTATGCACAAGACACACCCACAAATGAGAGATGACTCCCAAATTCACCCCTTCCTGGTAAACCCATTCTAGATTACACAGCAATTTTTTGACAATAACCACTTCTTACGGACACCTTTGGAAAAAATAAATGGTTAAAAGTTATAACATACATCACATATTCAGTTAATAGACAAATTATTTTGTATAAGACTTCATACTAATGTCTTGCTTTATATAATCTCTTTGCACAGTGCTGAGCACATGGTCAGCTTTATAATTCTAAATACACTCTGCATATTCATCTGACTAAAGGAAAAAATAATTTTATAAGACTTATTTCTGGGCAAAGAGCCATTTTGTTTCTGGGCGTTTCGCCAATTGACCCTGAACAGATAAGATAACGGCACACCATGGCTTCTTCCTGAAAAATAATAATTATTGAATTGGAACTTTCGCTTAAAGTTTAAATACATGGAGCTTTATCCAGAGCCCTAAGAACTACATTTTTTATGGCCTCTTACAAATTAACCCACAGGCTTTTATATAGCTGAGGTTTATATAACTTCTTAACACACAAATAACTCCACACACTCATGCTATTTCCCTACACTCAGTTCTTTTTAATGCCTTTTGTTTGAACTTTCATAGTTTCACTGACTTCATTCACTACAAATGTATGTTATCCTGTTGCAATTCTGTCCTTTCTCAAGCTACACACACCTATTTCTCTCCATTAATCAACACTCACAAGTCTAACCCCACACTAACTCTTCCTTCATCTTACCTCAGGACTTTTGCTGACTATTTTAAGAAAGAGGTTGCATCCATACACCAGAACATTCCCTCTTTTTCCTCCTATCCTACTTCGCTTCCTACTCTCTTCCTGCTTTCCTTGACTCTTTTTCCACTGTCTCAAAAGAGTGTCACCATCACTGTGGATCTCCTTTCTCCCTCTAATCTGCTACATTTCCATTCTCCTTCAAACATGTAATAGTTATACCATGACTCAAAAATAGCAAGCTTGACCCTACCTGTCTTTCTAACTACTGAATTCTCTTGCTTGCTCCATTTTCTCAACACCCATTCTCTCCTTAACCCTCTACAATCTGACTTCTGCACTGCTCCCTCCACGGAGACAATTCTCACTAAAATAACTGATGACCTATATGCTGCCCAAGACAGAGGTCATTACACTCTGCTCATATTACTCTCTGCAGTATTTGATTCTGTGGACCACACTCTTCTCTTTTCTCTGACACACTCTCTCTAGTTGACCTAATAACATCTTAGGTTTAAATTTCACCACTATGCTGACAACACCCTCATTTACTTTTCAACCCCTGACCTTACACCTGCCATACAAACCTAAGTTTCTGAATTTCTCTCTGTTATCTCATCCTGGAAGGCCCTCCTTTGCCTTAAACTTAACATGGCAAAAACAGAGTTCCTCATACTTCCTCCCAAACCTGACCCTATTATCTCCTTCCACATTACTCTTGAATCTTCCATCTAGTAGCTCAAGCACACTGCTTAGGGGTCATTCCCTGCTCCTCTATCATATTCTCCTCTTTCATTCAAAACATTTCTATAACTGTCGCTTTTTCCTCCACAATATCACAAAGATACACCTGTTCCTCTGTTGCTCAACTATTAAAAACTCTGATTCAGACCCTCATTCTCTCCCATCTTGATAACTGTAATCCCCTGCTATCCCACCTTCCTGACTTTCACCTGTCTTCCCTATTATCTATCCCAAACGCTGCTGCCAGAATCACTCTACTCTTTAAACTCTGATTCTGCGTTTCCCCTCCTGAAATTCCTCTCCTGGCTTCTAATCAAATCCTACTGTTTCTGTACACTTTCCCTACCTACCAATTAGATTGTAAGCTCCTCAGAGCAGGGACTTCTCTTCCTTAATGTTACTTTTATGTCTGGATCACTTATTTCATGACCTCTTATCTTTACCATTTGCTACCTATATGATTACGACGTGCACCACTCCTGTGAAGCGC
The DNA here is from genome assembly GCA_036426205.1 of Ascaphus truei. Lineage (NCBI taxonomy): Eukaryota > Metazoa > Chordata > Amphibia > Anura > Ascaphidae > Ascaphus > Ascaphus truei. The sequence continues at coordinate 180,903,527 of CM071568.1, forward strand.
TGTGCATATTAATGGCGTTATATACATAAAAACATACAATACAATATATACTTCAAACAATACTTATGAGCTTTTACCCGCATTTTTGAACACAAAATATTCCCAACATATCCTAATCCCATAGATATAAAATTGAAATGTGTTTTTACTCGTTAAACACAATACAGAACACACAATACAAAAAACTTCTCTCATACACAGCCAAACAACATCACAAAAATAATGAACAAATAAAAGAAAAAACATTTCTCCCCTATTACCCACCAATTTCACCCTGCAACTATATTAATAAAAGCTCCCTTCTCTTTCTTTATTCTTATAAATAACCTGATTTTAAAACTACTCTGATGCTCCGGAGCTTTTGAGTTAATTTTGTTATCTTAGCACATTCCTCGCACTGGAGAAAAAAGTGGGAGCACGCTCTGTGCTGCTGCGTTTCTGATTTTCTTTCTTTCAGACCTTTGATTTCATTGTGAGCAAATAATATTCATGTTTTCGTACGTACTTGCAAGTTTTTGGATGGTGATTTGTGCACACAGGTGATACTTAGCATGGTTTATCTTTCACACAGGTAATCATTCAGGAAAAATTCATTAGTGTATCAAATCCATCTAGCCACTCTCCATTAAGGGCGCAACAATTTTACTTGCCGGCACCGAAACTCGAGTTTATATCAGGAAATGATTTATAACCACTTATTGCATGTGGGGAAATGGGAGGAAAAGCTTATACTTTCACAACTGATTTGTGCGGCGTCTGCCAGCCGGGCATGCCATGCTTGTCTTTATCCACAAAAACCTCATAAAATCCAAAGATTTATACTGCCACAGACACACAGGGATTACTGAAAGTTAGAAGGTTCCACTATGAGCCCTTGCGTTCGCATTCTTACGAATAATAAAACCGGTGCGGCAGCTCATAGGTTCACGCTTCCTTCTATAGTAATTTATTGCAAACAAACTTTTTTCATTGGGGTGGCATGTTTTTCACTGGGACTTGCATGTGTATTTTCATTTGAACTTGCATGTATTTTTTATTGGCCAACAAAACATATTTATATTGTCTCTTCTTGTTCTCTGTATCCATTCTTTATTATTTTTGTCTGCAGACACACAACATCTAACGGCAAATTTTTAGAACTTTGGTTTCCCATTATTCTTTGGTTACAGTAATCACATTTAATTGACCTGTACAAAACTCCTGATACAATAATCAGCGCAAGCTGATTACAGTACGTACAACTCTTTTGGCATGTTATTGTTCTGAAATATGCAAATAAGGACCTGTCACAAGACTGTTCCCCAATCATATTTTTTCACCATAACTATACCCAAGAAAACACTTGAATTACTTCAGCGGGTCCAACCCAGTCCTGATAAACCTTATACTTCTATAACATGGATACAGATAAGACCTTCTACACAGATATCCATAAATAAACTCAGTGTCGTCACTACGTAAACAAAATATGAACATGAACACATCGAGTTAATAATATTATTATGGGATGCATAAATGAAATGAAATGACTCAGCTAATATTCCTTATGCAAGCCGGTAACTTTTACTCTACATACAGAACTCATGGCCCCCCCACCTTCGGAATGAGAGAATGTGCCTATCAGTCTCGTATTTTCATAACATTGGCACATTGCTCTTGTTCTCAAGGTTTTTTGCTTAGCTGAACCGCTCAATATCAATTGGAACTTCAGAAGAAAAAAAATGTATTTTAAACTAACGTTCATACCAACTTTCATACAGACAATAGACAATATCAGGCACCTAAGATGGAGGCTCTATGATTAAGGACCACGCAGGTCCGAAACGCGTCAGAGTGTGTCCCCCATACCATATGTTTTTTCAATAAAATTTCATTTTTAATCTACACCTTGCTGGTCTCTCATCTCTACAAGCTGTGCACCGCTGGAATCTTCGGATCCTTCCTACTGTTATATTGCACACCGAGCGTAGATGCACGCACAGGAGAACAGCCATATGTGAGTATTGTATGTCTCCCTTCATTGAGACTGGATGACCGGTAACAGTGCGGTAACACAAGGGTCATGTAGGGCGCAATCCTACAAAGTAACGGTACGTTAACCCTCATTCATGTTATTTGTCATATGTGATAGATTCATGTACTAAGCACTGGGTCCAATACCTAAAAAGTTATGGTTATAGGCTGACTCCACAACAAAATAAGGATTTCTATTATCTACTGAAGTTCTGAACGAGATTGAGCACTGTTTTTGGGACTCTTGCCCCATAACTACATACAATATTGTAAATGTACTTTGCCGTACAAGTGTAAATTAGTGTGCAATGAGCTATGACACGCATACAGTACATGTTTGCCACGGTGTAACACATAATCAGTACTAAACTGATAGTTGTTTAGTACATTTAACACTGTATCTTATCTGTTCCACTCCAAACTCGATTTAAGAGGGGCCTACAATCTTATTCGTAGAAGAGAGGGGGGCGAATGGAAAACCGCGTTTAACACGCGTTCAGGACATTACGAGTACTTAGTGATGCCGTTCGGCCTTTGCAATGCCCCTGCTGTTTGCCAAGAGTTCATGAACGATATCTTCCGGGATGTGTTGGGTACGTTCGTCCTTGTATATTTGGACGACATCCTCATTTTCTCCAAACCTTGGAAGAGCACATTCGCCATACCAAGTTGGTTCTCTCTTAGCTTCGTGCTAATCGCCTCTACACGAAAATGGAGAAATGTCTGTTCCATCAATCGTCCACAGCCTTCTTGGGCTATATAATTTCTGACAAAGGCTTTACCATGGACCCCGAGAAATTGAAGTCTGTACTTGATTGGCAGTTGCCGAACTCGCTCAAGGCCGTGCAGCGCTTCTTTGGCTTTGCCAATTACTATCGGAAATTCATCCGTAACTTCACTACCATTGCTCTACCAATCAATGCCCTCACCAAGAAAGGTGCTGATCTGACTGTTTGGTCCCCTGAAGCCATCGAAGTCTTCGACGTTCTCAAAAGAGCCTTTGTGTCCGCTCCTATCCTTCAGGATTCGGATACTTCCCTTCCTTTCACTATCGAAGTAGATGCCTCGGATGTGGGAGCCGGCGCAGTGCTTTCTCAGAGGTCCTCCTCACAGGAAAAACTCCATCCGTGTGGATTCTTTTGCAGGAAATTTTCTTCGGTCGAGAGAAATTATGATGTCGGGAACCGTGAGCTGATGGCCATCAAATTGGCTCTCCAAGAATTGAGACATCTCCGCGAAGGTACCAAAGAGCCAGTAGCCATCCTCACCGATCACAAAAACTTATTGTACATCGAGGGGGCTCGTCGTCTGGGATCCCATCAAGCTCGTTGGGCTTTGTTCTTTTCTAGGTTCAATTACATGATTTCTTATATTCCGGGCACCAAGAATATCAAGGCCAACGCTTTATCTCGTCAGTTCTCTACCGAGAACGAATCTAACGAATCCTCGGAGTCTATTCTTCCTGCTAAGTGTATTATTGCCGCCAACAATTTTGATATCTTGGACGAAATCAATAAAGCCCAGGCTCAAATTCCTAGGAGATTTAAGGTGCCAGAGGTACGGTTGTATGCTGCCCTGCGTTTTCGCCACAAAATTCTTCTATGGGGACATTCGTCTAGAGCTGCTGGTCATCCAGGCTACAAGAGAACTATAGATCTTATCAAACGAACCTTTTGGTGGCCTAAAATGAATAAGGACGTTTTCGAGTTCACCAGAGCTTGTCCGGTCTGTGCCCAAAGCAAATCTGCCTGACACAAACCTTCTGGTCTCCTCATGCCTCTTCCTATTCCAGAACAACCTTGGCAACATATCTCCATGGACTTTATTGTGAAGCTTCCCAATTCTAAAGGGATGAATACAGTGGCGGCCGATCTGAGTCGAAGACGGCTAGATCCGCGGTTCTGAGATTATCCCGGTTAGGTGCGGTTTTTTGTCGTTTTCGCCCGGAGTGGACTGCGTTATTTTCGCGCTCGTGATATTAGCATTTTATTCTCGCTGTCTGCAATACTGCAATGCCGTGTAAAAACGCAGGGAGGCGTTTGCGAGCTGTTGTCTTGGAAATCTAATACCTTCGTGGTTCAACCTACGTTAGTACACAATCTGTGTGTGCGCGCGCAGTAATTGTAAATTTGCATATTTAAAGTATACATGCATTTGCAGTGCTGTGCTGCTGTACGGTATGTCTCATTTGAAAATTGTTGAAATGCATAGGCGTGTACAGTACTGTAACAGTGTCATATTTAAGCATATACAGCGCTCTCCCCTCGCTCAGGATAATTAACTGCACTGCAGGGTATTTCAACTTCTTATCTTCTGTGCAATGCAGTACATCTCTCCCACACCATTCCTTTGAATGTGTGTCTGGTTTCAATCACATTCCTGCTTGACAGCATGAATTTACTGTGCATGCGCCTGTAACTTCGCCCACCACTGCTTGCTTGCCTGAGTGAGTGACCAAAAAATAAATAAAAAAGTAAAAAACAAAATTTATTGTAATTTTTTTTTTCTCCACAAGCTTGCAAAAACCATCTTACTGTATTACGAAATTCAATCTGTGCTGTAGCTTTTGACTGCGACCCTGTGCGTTTGACTGCACATGGTTGATTTGTGTGCTTTTTACGTACTGTATTTGGTGGTGTATTATTATGATCTTGCCATTGTGTTCTTAATCCGTCCATAGCCGACCTACAAAGCCTCACTGCGCCTGCGTGTAATCCTTTTAGAGATGGGAGCTAGCTGCTTACAGCGCATGAGTCACCCAACCCCTCCCCCTCTCCACGGAGTCGTTAATTTACTGAATCTTGCCATTATGTTCTGAATCCGTCCGTAGCCGACCTACAAAGCCTCACTGCGCCTGCGTGTAATTCTCTTTGAGATAGGAATTTTGAGGCTTTGTTTACGGCAACGCTTTGGAAAATCCCTTTCTCGAATTTGATTTGCACAGAGCATCACCAAGGCAAAAGCGACAGGCTAAGGCCAATAAAGAAAACCTTCTGCTGCCCCCAAAGGTTAAGGGTTTTCATAGACGTCAGCCTTATTATGTCAAGAAGATATACGGTGATGTACTCCCATGAATGGGAGCCAACACATCGAACCCGCAGACCACTTCCTCACATACTCTTCAACGACTCTGCCGCCGCTGTCCCGGAAATCTTTAGCCCGTCTTCTCCACCGCTTGTCCTCTACGCTGTCGCCGCCCTCCCGGAAACCCACAGGCCATCTTCTCCAGTTCTATCCAATGACGCTGCTGCCTCAGAAATCCAAAGGTCACTTTCTCCTTTGCTCTTAGACGACACTGCCGCTTCTCCTCTACCGGATATCCACAGGTCACCTCTTCCACCCTTCTTCGATGTCGCTGCCGCTTCTCTCCATGGAACCCCCATCTCATCCTCCATTGCACCCATCCACCCAGATGTCCACACGCCATGCACAAGAAGCAGCTCGTTAGACCGGATGCTGAATGGGAAAAGTGTGGATCTCCCCGGGTACTCTATTGTGCTAGCAAAGATAGATCTGCTTCTGGAGACCATGTTAAATGTGGAGCAACGGATGCTACATATGGATCAACGGATGATACATATGGATCAATGGATGCTAGATATAGATCAACGGATGGATCGACGGATGGAGAAGATAGAGGCTGACATAGCGGGTATACATCGTTTGCTCTGTGTTAATGCCCCTGTTTCCCCGATGCTGGAGCAGGGGGGTGACATGGATGTGATGAATGGTAGCATCGACCCCCTTCCATCACCAAGTGCACCCCCTCCACCAGAAGATGTAGTGTACATGTATGCCATTGAGGAGGACATGACAACCCCATCAAGACCACAACAGGAGACAACACGGCGACCAAGACCGGAGGAAAGCTTCCTCCCAGACAACCTACCATCGCCCGTCGCCTCAAGCACACCCGCTCGCAGAAGACCTACATTCGCTCGCATCGATACGGTGCTCGACATCACCATGCGCGATCTGACACCGGCACTCAGGGAGAAGTATAGGGTGATGAGTGCCGGTGCACCCCACAAGTATGCCTTGCTACTTTTTAAGCTCCATGTTCCCTACTCGTTATACTGCGACTGGGCCTTCAAAGTGACCTACGACGGAAATGGCGTAAAAATGGTGCTTCCTGACAATTTCAGAAAGAACATTCTGGATGAAATGCGGCGCTTTTATCCAATTACAGATCCTGTAATGAAAGGCGTTCAAGACTGCATTAATGGCGTTTTGCGCCATGCAAGGAATCGGCCATGGACGGACAATGTGGTGGACTTTCTGGATTAATCACGGGAACTGTAAGACCATACTGTTGTGCTGAACTGTGCTGTACTGTACATGTTTTGTACATGTTTTGACCATATTTGAATGCTGTTTTCTGTCTACCCCTAATCAAATTAAGTGTTGCCACCTAGGCAGGGAACACCCTGTGTAGAAAACCATTTGTTTGAATGTGCCTCAGATGTGCTAATTAAGCAGACAGAACCACACTGTCATGTGACTTTTAGGCTTATATAAAAACACAGTCAGAACAGCTAGTCTGCTTGCAGCCCATATCCAAGTGACCCATTATAAGTGGCATGTCTACTGAACAACTGAAGTTGAAAAGGAAGTTCAAAAGAAGTGAGGAAGAAGTGGACACCCCATCTGGCCCTGATTCCTGCATTTGAACTACGCTGGAAAGGAGGATATCATCAATACCAGACTGCATCATTACTGCTGTGATGCTGCCTTTACCATTTATATTTGCTGTGACTTCACTTCTTCTCAAATTATGCACTTCTTTTTACCAGCCTCAGTATGTCTCAAACTCTATTCATATATCTCCATCTCTCCTTCCTTCCCCACTTCTCAGTTCACATGAACTCCTTTCTTACCTACGTCCTCTGACACCACACAGCTATATCCCCTGCACTAAAAAACACCCCTACAAATCATCCTCACACATCTTCTTTCTATCCATGCTTCTCCTCCTTGCTTCTGGGGATATCTCTCCCAATCCTGGTCCCTGTCTTATTTCTACTTGCTCTCGTCCTCGCCTCCCACATGCAACTTCTACTCCTTCTGGTGTCAACCCCTCCAACCTCATACCCATCCCCTGCCACCCTCCCTCCTCCCTCCCTTTCTCCTGTGCCCTTTGGAATGCTCGCTCCCTCTCTAACAAGTTCCTCTCTGTACATGACTTCTTTCTCTCTCACTCCCTGCTTCTCTTTGCTATAACTGAGACCTGGCTCACTCAGTCTGACTCTGCTCTGGAAGCTGCCCTCTCCTATGGTGGCCTTTCCTTCTCCCACACTCCGCGCACTGATGGCAGGGGTGGAGGCGTTGTGCTCCTGCTCTCCTCTCTCTGCCATTACCGAACCCTTTCTATTCCCCCCTCTCTTGCTTTTCCCTCCTTTGAGGCTCACACTGTCCAGATCTTCTCTCCTCTCCCTGTTCATGTGGCGGTCATCTATCGCCCACCTACCTCTACTCATCCTCCTTCTGCCTTTCTCTCTCACTTTGAATCCTGGCTCTCTTTCTTTCTCTCCTCAGACTCCCCTGTTCTTCTCCTTGGGGACTTCAATTGCCACATTGATGACCCCTCTCTCTCTTGGGCTTCCCGCTTTCTTTCTCTTACTTCTTCTTTTGGCCACTACTTAGACCTGGTTTTCACTAAAAACTTCTCTCTCTCTGATTTCTCCATTTCCCCCTTTCCTCTCTCTGACCATCATCTCATCTCATTCTCTTTATCTCGCTTCTCCCCTTCTCCACCACCATCTACCCCCCGGTTCTGCAGAAACCTGCGCTCTATTCACTTACCTGACTTTGAGTCCACTTTACGCTCCTATCTATCATCTATCAGCACTGCTACAGACCCTGACAACCTGGTCAGAAAGTACAACTCTGTCTTGTCCTCCTCTCTTGATCTACATGCCCCACTTTCTCTCTGCCGCCCTCGTCCTTCTAACCCTAGACCCTGGCTAAATTCCCACACGCACATGCTGCGTTCCTCCACTCGTTCCTCTGAACGCCTCTGGAGGAAGTCTCACACTCTCGCAGACTTCCTTCACTACAAATTTATGCTTTCCTGTTTCAACTCTGCCCTCTCGCAAGCTAAGCAAGCCTACTTTTCTGCACTAATCAACATGCACAAGTCTAACCCACGCCGACTGTTCTCTGTCTTTGATACTCTACTCAAACCAGCCTCAGCTGCCTCTCCTTCCTCCATCTCCGCTCAGGACTTTGCTGACTATTTTAAGGAAAAGGTGGAATCCATACGGCAGAACATCCCTTCTGTTTCTTCCCCCCATTCTACACCTCTTCCTAACTCTCCTCCTGCCTTCCTTGACTCTTTTCCCACTGTCTCAGAGGAGGATGTGTCGCTGTTGATCGCCTCTTCTCCCTCTACCACTTGCCCTCTTGACCCCATTCCCTCCCATCTCCTAAAACCTCTAGCTCCTACTATAATCCCTACGCTTAAACACATTTTTAACTCTTCCCTCTGCTCTGGAACCTTTCCATCCTCCTTCAAACATGCAACAGTCATACCATTACTCAAACAGCAAGCTTGACCCTACCTGTCTTTCTAACTATCGACCTCTCTCCCTCCTGCCTTTTGCCTCTAAACTCCTTGAACGTCTTGTATTCTCTCGCTTGCTCCATTTTCTCAACACCTATTCTCTCCTAGACCCTTTACAATCTGGCTTCCGCACTGCTCACTCCACCGAAACAGCCCTCACTAAAATAACTGACGACCTCCATGCTGCCAAAGACAGAGGTCATTACACTCTGCTCATATTACTCGACCTCTCTGCAGCATTTGACACAGTGGACCACCCTCTTCTCCTCCACATTCACCATACTCTAGGTATTCGGAACAAAGCTCTATCCTGGATCTCATCCTACCTCTCCCATCGTACTTTTAGTGTCTCTTCTGCTAACACCTCCTCCTCCTCTATTGATCTCTCTGTGGGTGTACCCCAGGGATCTGTCCTGGGACCTCTTCTCTTTTCTCTGTACACACTCTCTCTAGGTGACCTAATAACATCTTTTGGGTTTAATTATCACCTCTATGCCGACGACACACAAATATACTTTTCAACACCTGACCTTACACCTGCTGTACAAACCAAAGTTTCTGAATGTCTCTCTGCTATATCATCCTGGATGGCCCTCCGACGCCTTAAACTCAACATGGCTAAAACAGAGCTCCTTATACTTCCTCCCAAACCTGGCCCTACTACCTCCTTCCACATTACTGTTGGAACTACGATCATTCACCCAGTAGCCCAAGCACGCTGCCTAGGGGTCACACTCGACTCCTCTCTCACATTAGCCCCTCACATTCAAAACATTTCTAAAACTTGTCGCTTTTTCCTCCGCAATACTGCTGCGACACACTTTATTCGAGCAAATACCCAGTATGTACCTGGCAGATACCTGGAATGCGCTGCTCCTCACCTCAGACAAGCCCTGTTGCGTTTGCCTTCCCAGTGTGAAACCCAGTGATTCAGTGTGGCGCTAAAACACAGTGATAGTGATATTTAAATAATATTAAATGATATATTGTGTAACTGAAAGAAACTCTCAACCTTCCAGGGAATATACACTGATTCCCTCACAAAACGTATGAATCCAGGACAGGAAGGGAGCAGGATCATCAGGAACACCCAGAAAAAAACATACAGTAACAAATCATAGTGTAGTACTAATGGACAATTATGGGTCAGAATTCAAGAAGAAACTTGGCTCTTACGGATCGCCTACTTACAAGAAGCAGGATAAAAAACAGCGTTTTTGTATGTAAAGTTGAATAATATATTCCTCCGCCTTAGATAGCAGCATACAGCAGTCACTGATGATTGTAAGCTGGATAGTGTGATCGCCGGGGCTTTCGCTCTCACAAACCAGCAACCGCATTCATACAGAGAGAAGAGGGAAACATAGTGTGTACCAGGTAACACTAAAAATTTATAGAAGAAGCATAGAAATGTGTACTCACAATGCAACGTGTGAGCACATTCATATAAAGGTTTCTTGGATATCAGGCAGCTACATACACGGCTTGGCAGTTGGAAATGTCCTCCGCTCCACTCAGAAATCCCCTCCTCGAGGGTGCCCCCTCGTCCGGATAGATGGCGTCTGACGTCACTTCCTGGCCTTGGAGTGACGCCTTTTCCGGTAAGGACGGGAAGATCAGGGGGTATGGAAGACTTTACACTTTTCGTCCAGGGATCACCACTTTCACACAGCCTTCCAGGTAGAGGAGACAGTCTTCTGACACAGAGGTGAAAATAAAGCTTTGGCCTGTTTATTTTGCCATTAAGATGTGTGCAGCAGATAGCATGAAAATCAAACAAAAGTCCTGCTCCTCTGAGCACAAAACACAGCTCTCTTAGTACAACTCTCTGAAAATCAAATTGTTTTTCAGAGAAGTTTGTACTAAGAGAGCTGTGTTTTGTGCTCAGAGAGCAAGGACTTTTGTTTGATTTATTCATGCTATCTGCTGCAACATCTTAATGGCAAAATAAACAGGCCAAAGCTTTATTTCACCTCTGTGTCAGAAGACTGTCTCCTCTACCTGGAGGCTGTGTGAAAGTGGTGATCCTGGACGAAAGTGTAAAGTCTTCCATACCCTGATCTTCCCGTCCTTACCGGAAAAGGCGTCACTCCAAGGCCAGGAAGTGACGTCAGACGCACTCATCCGGACGAGGGGGCACCCTCGAGGAGGGGATTTCTGAGTGGAGCGGAGGACATTTCAACTGCCCAGCCGTGTATGTAGCTGCCTGATATCCAAGAAAACCTTTATGTGAATGTGCTCACACGTTGCATTGTGAGTAAACATTTATATGCTTCTCTAGAATTTTAGTGTACCTGGTACACACTATGTTTCCCTCTTCCTCTGTATGAATGCGGTTGCTGGTTTGTGAGAGCGAAAGCCCCGGCGATCACACTATCCAGCTTACAATCATCAGTGACTGCTGTATGCTGCTATCTAAGGCGGAGGAGAATTATATTCAACTTACATAAAAACGCTGTTTTTATCCTGTTCTGTAAGTAGGCGATCCGTAAGAGCCAATGTTCTTCTTGAATTCGACCCATAATTGTCCATAAGTACTACACTATGATTTGTACTGTACTGTATGTTTTTTTCTGGGTGTTCCTGATAATCCTGCTCCCTTCCTGTCCTGGATTCATGCGTTTGCCTTCCCAGCCATGGTTCATGCCTGGCTGAAGGGCGGCTGATCTGTTAAATGATAATGATTAGGATTAATAGGTGCAATGCTTCGCGTGTTACCAGTGGCATAAATTCATGAATGTTGTAATGCAGATATAATATATTACTGTGCAGTATTGCAGCCAGCGGGAATAAAAGGCTTAATCCCTGCTGGAAAATACCTCAATGCATCGGGAAAGAAAACAGTCACAAAACTCAATACACCCGGTTATACCCTAATTCGGGGACTAGCCGAGCTCGAATAAAGTGTGTCGCCAGTGAACTAAGATACGCCCTTTCCCGTTGTTTCGATAGCTCAAAAACTCTGACTCAGGCCCTCATTCTTCCCGTCTTGATTACTGTAACCTCCTGCTGTCTGGCCTTCCTGCCTCTCACTGTCTCCCTACAATCTATCCTAAATGCTGCTGCCAGAATCACTCTTACTCTTCCTGATCTGTCTCGCATCTCCCTCCTGAAATCCCTCTCTGGCTTCCGATCAAATCCCGATCTCACACTCCATTCTTCTCCCACTTTTAAAGCTTTTACTTTTCTGCCCCTCCTTACATCTCCCCTAATTTCTCGCTATGCACCATCCAGACTCTTGCGTTCTTCTCAAGGATGTCTTCTTTCTACCCCCTTTGTATCTAAAGCCCTCTCCCGCCTTAAACCTTTTTCACTGACTGCCCCACACCTCTGGAATGCCCTTCCCCTCAGTACCCGACTAGCACCCTCTCTATCCACCTTTAAGACCCACCTTAAGACACACTTGCTTAAAGAAGCATATGAATAGCACTGTGGATATTCTGAACACATGATACATATAGCTTGGCCCCCTGCAGACGCACTTACCAGAACTCCCTCCTACAGTCTCTGTACGTTCTTCCTACCTACCAATTAGACTGTTATCTCCTCGGGGCAGGGACTCCTCTTCCGAAATGTTACTTTTATGTCTAAAGCACTTATTCCCATGATCTGTTATTTATATTATCTGTTATTTATTTGATTACCACATGTATTACTACTGTGAAGCGCTATGTACACTAATGGCGCTATATAAATAAAGACATACAATACAATACCTGCTGAACTTAAATAAAGGATATGTTTTGACCTGCTGAACTTACTGTAAATAAAGGAGATGTTTTGACTTGCTGTACTGTATTTAACTTACTGTTTTAACTTGCTGTACACACACACACAGGATCTGCACAATTCCAGTCCATGAGGGCTGCAAACAGGCACTGTTTTCAATGTTCCTGAAAACCGGGCCTTTCTGCTGCCCTCGAGGACTGTACTGGTGCAGGCCTGACCGACTGTTTTGCACTCCATCCCACTGTACTGTATACTGTATGTTTCTTTAAGAAAGGAGACGTTGCGTTTTGTATACTGTATTTTATGAATAAACATTTTATTTTTTTTAATCACAGGTAAGACCATACTGTTGTGCTGAACTGTATTGTACATGTTTTGACCTGCTGTACTTAAATAAAGGAGATGTTGTTGTGTGTTTTTGAACTTGTATTTACTGTATACAGAAATGTTTTAACTTGCTGTACACACACAGGACCTGCACAATTCCAGTCCCTGAGGGCCGCAAACAGGCACGGTTTTCAAGGTTGTCCTGAAAACCGGGCCTGTCTGCTGCCCTCGAGGAATGTACTGGTGCAGACTGTTTTGCACACCATCCCACTGTATATGTTTTGACTTGCCGCTCTTTAATAAAGGAGATGTTGCGTTTTGTATATTTTATGAATAAAGAATTTGTTTTTAAAACATGTGACTGTAAACCATACTGACTGACTGTAAATGTTTTTACTTTCGATAGATAAATGTTTTCACAACTGTAGCAGTAAACCATACACCTGTTTATGTTTTGAATTGCTGTGCACTTAAAATGTTTCTACATTGTACAGCATTTGTAAATGCAGTGGCGACCAGGCTAAACCTAATGCGGCTGCCACCGCATTTGAAAAATAGCGCGGGCGGCGTGCGGCAGTCTTCGGCCGAGAACCGGCCAGTTTTCCCGCGCCTCGGGCGCTTTCAATAGTAAGAGCCATTAGCGCTTATCTATTGAAGCGGCCGCCGCGCTGGAAAATCCATTTTTAAACGGAGAGCAGACCCGCGGTGCTCCCGGCAAGCGTTAGATTAAAAGCTGCTGCAGCAGTAAATGTTTTTGTACTTACTCCACCAATAAAAGAACATGTATATTTGTTTTACATTGTTCAATTGGCTCCTTTGCTACTGTAACAAAATACAGTGTTTCTAGAATGTACACTACTGTCCTGGCACACTGTACTGTATACTGTAGGCATGCTCAGTACAAGAGTATTAAAAAAAATAGAAGACACATACAGTACTGTACTGTATGTACTGGCACTGTATAGAAGACACATATTGTATGTAAAGTACTATAATACATGTAGAATAAATGCATAGTTTTTATTTTTTCAGGTTTATTACACAGTATACTGTTTATAAAAAAGTATTGTATACTGTACGGCCACAAAACATCAGCATAGTGTACTGAACATCAGCCACTAAACTGTAGACTCCGGTATGTGGGTTTTTAAATCCGATTCAGCAATGTGCAGGCATTGTTACCCAAAGCGATATTATCCATAGAAATCCCTCCATTAGCCGTTTTCTTTTCTGAGGAAAAACAAAAAGAAAAGTTTTACTGTAATGGTCTAAAGAAGTTCCCAGCCAGTCCCACCAATAATTTTCTCGGGGGGCGTCTCCTGTTCACATGCGCATGCGCTTACCGTCGATGTAATGACACGCATACTGTATGCGTTTCAAGAAGGTTCCAATACGCATGCGCCTAGCGTTCCACCAATAGTTCAGTATCTGCAGTACGGTACTGTAGAAGCCGCTCAGCCAATAATATTGCTTCCAGGAGAATCGCTTGACTTTTGAATCGCACCGATATTGATACTATATTATCAAAATAAAAAAAACACAGAAAATAATACGGCAACAATACTCACCATAGAATTTCCCATTCAGCTGGCGCCGGCGCCGGTCCCCTGCCAGTCCAGCGTCCTTGATCATCCACGTCGATAGTTTGCAGCGGGACTAGTCCACCTGTAGTCAGCTGATAAGGCTGGAAATTGCTTAGGTACATGCAAGCTTGATCGAAACTGCATGCAAAATCCGGCTCAGGCTCAGGGTTGTCACTGACGGCGGGACCGTCATTGGAAGCTGTCGTTTCTTAGTTGGTTTTAACACGACCCTTCACCTTTTGCCGTCTGCATGATCATAGATACAGGGAAAAGCCGGTGATACACACCAATACCCTCCAACAAATTGTGGCTCAATACGATAAAAACAGGGATCGCTACATAACCTTTTCCTTATTGCACGCTTCCACATATGAGGAGCTGGTGAAAATTTGTAAAAGTCATAGTTTTTGATAAAATACTGATACATTTGAGCAACTGTTGCCATCTTATCATCTGTTGCATTAATCGCAGCCCATATCAAGTACGCGTAACTCCTGTCGGGTTTTTGGAAAACGGGCTGCACTTGAACACTCATGGCGGGCAGCGGGTCTCTGGAGAATACTGTAACCGAAACTGGTCTTTGTCTTTCTTTAATATGAAAAGCCTAAATTGATACATTTTTGCAACCTCTCCTTCAGTCTCAAGGCCAAGTTACAATAGCACACTGTGGTATTTTTTTTAAATGAAACACCTGCAAGTCGACACATTACTGAATTATCCCTTTTTAGGGGTTGAAGCAGAAGGGACCACAAGATTATCTCTGCAATAAAAGAGAGAAACCACATTTATTGGTGTCATCACTATTCCATGATCTGATACTAAAGGTAAGCGCCTGGTTTCCCCCAATTGTACATTACTGAAGCGCATGCGCATTACAATTCATGAATATCTGCCATCTGGCGGACACGCGAAGAATTGCAACCTATTAAATCCGAACCATTCTCAATAAACGCATCAACCGCGCGTCAACCGCACATGTCCCGCGGCTGAGAACGCAAAATGAATGCGGCATGCTCCAGGTGAAGTGCATCGCATTCCAGGAAAAAGCCAAGGAAAAAACGGCGATGTGTTAGATTCAGATGTGCCGCAGCAGTACGATCCTTGTGGTAGTAGATAGGTTTTCCAAGCATACACACTTTATACCCCTCAAGGGTCTTCCTAATTCAGTTACTTTAGGCGACGTTTTTTCCAAGGTAATTTTCAGATTACACGGTGTACCTATTTCCATTGTTTCTGACAGAGGTACTCAATTCATCTCTAAGTTCTGGCGAGCTTTTTCTCAAAGACTTGGCATTTTCCTTCTATTTTCCTTGGGTTATCCCCCACAGACCAACGGTCAGACGGAGAGAATGAATCAGACTCTGGAACAGTATCTCAGATGTTTCGTGTCCGATTCTCAAGACAATTGGGTGGACCTATTACCCTGGGCTGAGTTTGCCATTAACTCTTTGAAAAACGAATCCACGCAAGAGTCGCCTTTTTTCATTAACTATGGATTCCACCCCAGCAGTCTTCCCCTCTCCGCCCTCCCCTCTGGTGTTCCCGCAGCAGATTCTCACATATCCAGTCTTCAAAATTCCTGGAAAAGGATCATAAAAGCTTTGCAAAGTTCCGTTCAAAGACAAAAAACGCAAGCGGATCGGCGACGTCAAGTGGGCCCAGAGTTCAAACCCGGAGACAATGTTTGGTTATCTTCCAAGAATATCAAACTCAAGACCCCTTCCCAGAAACTGGCCTCAAGATTCTTAGGTCCTTTCCAGATTCTTGAAAGGATCAACCCGGTCGCATACCGATTTGCACTCCCTTCTACCATGAAGATCCCTTCGGTATTCCATGTATCCTTACTAAAACCTGTGATCCAGAATGTCCACTTTCTGGACCATCCTCGGAGGCCTAATCCTGTCAACATACAAGGACAGCAAGAATTTGAAATCCAATCCTTACTCGATTCTCGTTTGTCCTGGGGCAGACTTCAATTCCTAGTACACTGGAATGGATATGGTCCGGAGGAACGCTCCTGGATACCATCTCATCACGTTCATGCTCCAGCACTCCTCAGACAGTTCCATCAAAAGTTTCCTCTTAAACCATGGGAGGATCTTCAGGAGTCCGATCCTCAAGGGGGGGGGATACTGTAATGGATCAGGGGACTCACTCTGTCCAGCGTGTCCCCGTCACCTTGTTTCCTTCAGCTAACCCTTCCCTTTCCTTGCCTTCCTGATCCCTGCCTCATCCCCTCGCGGCGCGGTCGCACTCCGGTTCACGGTCTGCGCGCATGTGTGGTACCCTCGCGGTGCGTGCACGTTCCCGATCCCTGGTCTCCCGTCAGGGGACTAACGCCTCTCGGTTTACCTCCATCTCCTTACCTGCTTCCTCCGCTCCTTCCCTCCTCATACCCTCCAGGCAAGCACCTCTTCTGCGATCCTTCCTCCACGCTCTGGTACTCGCGCATCGCGCGCACGCGTGACTGTTACAGAGGGCGCGCGCTCCCGCTCTTCTTACCAACCCTCCCCAGGTACTTGCTCCCTCGGGGCTTGCAGGCTATTACCCTTGATTACCTCCCTGTCTCCTCCCCTGCTCTCTTTCACTTATCCCTGCAAGCTCCCAGACAAACCCCTGCTCCACCCCTTCCTGCTATTTGTCCTCCCTCCTTTATAACCCCAGTCTGCCCTCTTCTTCCTCGCTCTGCATATCTTTCCTGTAACTCATGTGTGTGCAGTGTCTATGCCCAGCTCCCTTGTTCTGTTTAAGCTCTGGTTCCTGTCCCTGCCCCTGTTTGGATTCCCTTGGTTTGAACTTGAACTCTGCTTTGGACTTTGACTACGCTGCCTTCTCCTGGCAATTAGATTGCATTTAATATTGTTGTGTTCCTGTCAAAGGAGGACATGGGCATGGAGGATGGTGATGAGGATGACCTTCATCTGGATAGGGGTAAGTAGAAGTTTTATTTACTTTATGCAGGCTGGATAATGTTTTATTTTGAATGGGCAAATGAGCTATTATCCAGATCTGGATAACAGTAATTTTGCCCGTTACTGTACTGTATGTGTTGGGGGGGGGGGGGGGGTTGTTGAAGGTAGAGGAGGTGGGTAGTAGGGTTGTTGTGTTCTTTAATGTTTCTTGGGGGTAGAGGGATTGGGGGAAGGGGATAGTTGCTCCAATGGTGGATGGTTAGGCCTACCGGGTGGGTAGCGGGAGTGGTTAACCCCTTCATTACCATAGCGGTTCCCACTCCCGCAAGCTTCCCAGCAGGCCTAACCACCCACCCTGGGGCAACTACCTCCTTTATCCTCTGCCCCATTAACAGGCTATTCAAGATTAACCCCTTCATTGCCTTAGCGGCTAGCCGCTATAGTAATGAAGCTCTTTTTCTTAAAATTTTAAGACTAGTGTGTGTTAGCAGGGGGTCTCCGGAGCAGAACAGCATTTATTTCAGTTCCGGGGACCCCCTGCTTCCGAGAGACAGGCCCCGTTATGGGGTGTTGGTATCCCCATGCAATGTTTAATGTCCCGCGTCACGTGACCGGGACATTTAAACACATAGGAGATACCGGCACCTCATAACGGGGCCTGTATCTCGGGAAGGAAGTGGTTCCCTGACCTGAAATCAAAGAGGTTCTGCTCAGGAGACTCCCTGCTCCCATACACTAGTATTAAAATTTTAATGGAAACACTGCGATTGCCTGCGTGAGCTGTGCAGGGAGAAGCAGGTTTCAGTGTGAAGCTCAAATTGTGAGAAAATCGCAGGCGGGAAAACTTAGAAAAAATCTCAGGTGACTTTGCTGCTTCGCTGAACTGTTTTGGCATTTTCCCGCCACATGTTCTGAAAGGGGTTCAGATTATTTCTGAATATTGTGATAACTCAAATGACATACAGCAGTCATAGCTGTTTGCAGCCATGTTTTAAGTAGACATGTTTAAAGTATAATGGTAGATGAAGTTTAAAAAGGAAGTTGGGACTTGCTGATCATTTTCTTCTCTTTTCTCAGGAAAAAAACATATTTCAAATTGTCTGTCTGTCTCCAAATCATCCCTTGCTGTGTCTATTTAGTTCTATTTAGGTAAAAACATATTTCAAATTGTCTGTCTGTCTCCAAATTATCCCTTGCTGTGTCTTAATTCAATTTAGCTTTCACACTTGGTTTATCTAAGATGGGTGTTGTCTTGCCCATCTACTTTAACGTCCCTCACATGTGCTAATTAAGTTGATTGGGCCAGCCAGGTGACTTTTCAAAAGAATATAAGCAAACACACAGCATCCATAGCTGTTTGCAGCCATGTTTTAAGTAGACATGTTTAAAGTATAATGGTAGATGAAGTTTAAAAAGGAAGTTCAAAAAGAAGTGGAAAAGTGGACACCACATATTGGTTCTGATTCCTGCATTTGATCTACATTGGAAAGGAGGATATCATCCCAGACTGCACATCTCAGCACTTAACGATTGCTGTGATGCCACCTTTACTTTTTATATTTGCTGTAACCTCACTTATTTTCAAATTATGCACTTGTTTCACCACCCTCATCATGTCTCTAACTCAATTCATATATCTCCATCCCTCCTTCTTTCACCACTTCTCAGTTCACATGAACTCCTTTCTTACATGTGCCCACTGACACCCCACAGCTATACACCCTGCACTAAATCACACCCTTACAAATCATCCTCACACATTCTCTTTCTATCCATGCTTCTCCTCCTAGCTTCTGGGGATATCTCTCCCAATCCTGGTCCCTGTCTTATTTCTACATGCTCTCGTCCTCGCCTCCCACATGCAGACTCTTCTCCTTCTGGTGTCAACCACTCCAACCTCATACCCATCCCCTACCACCCTCCTTCCTCTCTCCTATTGTCCTGTGCACTTTAGAATGCTCGTCCCCTTTCCAACAAGTTCTTCTCTGTGCATGACTTCTTTCTCTCTCACTCTCTGCTCCTATTCATGACCTGGCTCACTCAGTCTGACTCTGACTGGGAGCTGCCCTCTCCTATGGTGGCCATTCCTTCACCCACACTCTGTGCCCTTATGGCAGGGGTGGAGGCGTGGGGCTCCTGCTCTTCTCTCTCTGCCATTACTGAACCCTTCCTATTCCCCCTCTTGCTTTTTCCTCCTTTGAGGTTCACATAGTCCAGATCTTTTCTCCTCTCCCTGTCCACGTGGCGGTCATCTATCGCCCACCTACCTCTACTCATCCCCCTTCTGCCTTTCTCTCTCACTTTGAATCCTGGCTCTCTTTCTTTCTCTCCTCAGACTCCCCTGTTCTTCTCCTTGGGGAATTCAACTGCCATATTGATGACCCTTCTCTTCATTGGGCCTCCCACTTTCTCTCTCTAACCTCTTCCTTTGACCTTCAACAGTGGACTGCAGCTAGCACCCACAAGGATGGCAACTATCTAAACATGGTTTTCACTAAAAAAACTTTTCTCTCACCCATTTCTCCTTTTCCTCTCTCTGACCATCCCATGCAGCTTTAATAAATTCATTTTTCAATTGCCACAAGACCTGTTCTCTGTTGCTGTGCGTCACACACACTCATTTTGGCTCTATTAACCTACCAGCTTTTGATTCCACTTCACGCTCCTCCCTCTCCTCTCTTAGGCCCGGGCCATAGAAGGGTGAGGCGATCTGAGCCGTGCTGACGCTGAGGCTCGCCTGCTGAAATCTGGGCGATTTCATGCCCATACAGGCGAGGCAGCGGGCGTGATCGGAGCCGGGGGGAGGTGGTTGTAGGCGGGCAGTGACGTCGCTGGGCCAATCTCCCGCGACGCACTGACGTCGACGTCATGGCGCCGACGTCACGTGTCCTTCTAACTTTCGACCTGTCTCCCTCCTGCCTTTTGCCTCCAAACTCCTTGAACTTCACCTATTTTCTTCTAGACCCTCTACAATCTGGCTTCCGCACTGCTCACTCTACTGAACAGCCCTTACTAAAATAACTGATGACCTCCATGCTGCCAAAGACAGAGGTCATTACACTCAGCTCATATTACTCGACCTCTCTGCAGCATTTGACACCGTGGACCACCCTCTTCTCCTTCACATTCTCCATACTCTTGGTATTCGTAACAAAGCTCTATCCTGGATCTCCTCTTACCTCTCCCATCGTACTTTCAGTGTCTCTTTTGCCAACACCTACTCCTCCTCTATCGATCTCTCTGTGGGGGTACCCCAGGGCTCTGTCCCGGGACCCCTTCTCTTTTCTCTTAACACACTCTGTCTAGGTGACCTAATCACATCTTTTGAGTTTAAATATCACCTCTATGGTGATGACACACAAATTTACCTTTCAACCCCTGACCTTACACCTGCTATACAGACAAAGTTTCTGAATGTCTCTCTGGAATATCATCCTGGATGGCCTCCACTGACTTAAACTTAACATGGTAAAAACAGAGCTCCTTATACTTCCTCCCAAACCTGGCCCTACTACCTGCTTCCACATTACTGTTGGAAATACGATCATTCACCCAGTAGCCCAAGCATGCTGCCATGGGGTCACACTCGATTCCTCTCTCTCATTCTCCTCTCACATTCAAAATGTTTCTAAAACTTGTTGCTTTTTCCTCCGCAATATCACAAAGATACGCCCTTTCCTCTGTTGCTCGACTGCTAAAACTCTGACTCAGGCCCTCATTCTCTCCCATCCCGATTACTGCAACCTCCTGCTGTCCGGCCTTCCTCCCTCTCACCTGTCTCCCCTACAATATATCCTAAACGGTGCTGCCAGAGTCACTGTACTCTTTCCTCAATCTGACTCCATGTCTCCCCTCCTGAAATCCCTCTCCTGGCTTCCGATCAAATACCGAATCTCACTCTCAATTCTCCTCCTCACTTTTAAAGCTTTACACTCTTCTGCCCCTTCCTACATCTCATCCCTAATTTCTCGTTATGCACCATCCCGACTTTTGCGTTCTTCTCAAGTATGTCTTCTTTCTACCCCCTTTGTATCCAATGCCCTCTCCTGCCTTAAACCTTTCTCACTGACTGCCCTGCACCTCTGGAATGCCCTTCCTCTCAATGCCCAACTAGCACCCTCTCTATCCACCTTTAAGACCCACCTTAAGACACATTTGCTTAAAGAAGCATATTGCTGCGGCCGAGTTTATTTGAGCATTTGCCCGGTCTCGGCCGCAGCAGTAACCAGGCGCGCGCCGGGATGTGCCTGGGGCGCGCCAAAGCCGCGGAGGAGCGCCCTCCGATCGGGGCTTTCTCCCTCCGCTCGCCGGGTCCGCCGGGTCCCCCGGAACCCCCTGCCGCCGTCCCCCACATCGCGGGACACCAGGGCTCCCTCGGGGAGCCCTGGACGCGCGTGCAGGGGGTGCAGGCACCCGATGACGCGTGACCGCGCCCGATGAAGCGTGACCGCACCCGATGAAGCACTATGTACATTTATGGCGCTATATAAATAAGACATACAGTACATACAATACAAAATGACAAATCGCTTGTTGGGAACATGGCTAACTTTACGATATAGCAGAAAACTCATCACACCTACTAGAATAGACCCCCAAGTGTTTCCAGGTGTACAACCTGGTCAACATCATGGTATTTGATTTAGTGAATGCTGTGTTATAACAAACCTGTGTTAACTTAAGTTAACATCATGTTACATACTCTAAGCTAACGGAATGTAGTGAATCTGGGACTATGGCCGAGATCCACAAAGGGTGAGATGCTTTAGCACGTCTTTACTCCCATTCATGTGAATGAGAGTATAGGCATGCTAAAATGTTGCACTTTTTTGTGATTCTGGGCCTGTGTGTTGCCAAAACCTGCCAGCACCACTTCCTGAATGCTTTGATTTTTCTTTCTTCCTCTTATGTAAATGTTGGATTCTGAAATGCAGAGATACATATTAGATGTTGTTTCTTCAACTGGCTGTTGATAATCAGCAACTCATCTCACAATGGCCCCTGTTCAATATACTGTGAAACTGCTTTCCATGGAAGCATCTGAACACTATTCACTTTAATAACAAAGACTGGCTTCCCTAACTTGGAAAAGTTGGTTCACTGCATATTGAGTATAGGTGGCATTACTGTCTCCAGCTATGTGTCTTTCTGTTGATGTTGCTTTAGTTCCTTCCCTTCCTGTCTCCTCTGCTTCTTCTGTATGTACAGTACTGTATCTGTATACTAGAATTGTCCATCAGCCTGTTGCCATCAGCAGCTACTCTTCCCCTTCCCTAGGGTCTTATTTGTCTCAATTGTCTTCCTGCTTCTTGGGATTGTTTCCTGCTTTTTTACTGATGGTCAGTGCTAAAGATTGTATCTTCAGCTCTGCAGTATGTGTCTTATCTCACCCCCTGTTCTCCTAGGGATATCATTGTTTTTTTTATATTGACCATAATCCTTTTTTTATGCATTTTCCCTTCATTTCTATTTGTTTCTGTAAATAAATATTATCAGAAATTCAAAGAAGAATGCATCTTTTGCATGAAAGAAGGGAACGAGTTTAGCTGCCTGTCAAAGCTTACTGAGCCCCAAGAAGCCCAGGACAGAACAACAACCATTGAAGGGTTCTTAAAACAGGGGGAGGCAAAAATACACAGTCATATGAAATCAGCAAACCATTGCAAAATCCATGTTGAACTATGTTCGTATTGTATACAACCTCTAGGTTTAAGAGTTTGTGTGGTCTTTTTGTATTCATTTTTAGGCTTCTATTTTGTAGACTCATGTATCAGTCAGGAATGCAAAATGTAATCAATAGTTAGGAAAATGAAATATAAGTGTAGCCCCATGTGTCTGCTTTCAGCACAGGACATGCCCCTTTAAGAATTACATTCCATTGGACCATGTGACTGTGCTTAGCCAGTGGAATGACAGTTGGTGACAGTTGGAAAGGGAGCTGACGGAGAGAGGGTGTGCAGGCCCATCCTGCACAGAGTGTCCATGCAGGACCCCTAAGAGAGAGAGAGGGAACTGTAGAGAGAGAGAGAGTTGCCCCACTGGACCAGTGCATGCAGCAGGGCCCAGCAGAGACCAGGACCTGACAGTGCAGAGGGAAGCACACAGACAGAAGCTACTACAGAGAGAGATTAGGGAGCCCATCTTTGCAGGAATTACACCAGGTTGGAGTGGGTGAGCAAACCCACAAAGGATATAAACTGCAGTTATATTGCCATCACAGTTTGATCTTTGTGAAGCGCCGGGCCTGCAACACACACAGTTTATGAGCCCCAACGATTGTGCTAGCACACAAGGATCTACAGGCCTGTGGTAAAATAAAGAGGGGTTACATAAGAAAGAAATAAAGAGAATGGACAGGTAAAAAACAGAAATGAAGGAAACATAATAAGAAAATAATGGGCAAAGAAGTAAGAAGGCAATAAAAGTAACAGAACGGAGAAAAGGAGAAATAATTGTGAAATAATGTGAAACATAATGACAGCATTAGCTTCTGTAATCTTCTGTTCCAATGACTCAGACTCTATTTCTGTACCTTTTAGCACAAATTGCAGGTCAGATGTCTCCTTGGTACCAAACATTTATCTCGTTCCTCATGGAAAAAAAACACAAAAATTCTGCCTCGGCCAAAATATCTACTGATTACATACTGTATGACTTCTTACATTCATTTGCTTTACTTTTCACTGCTTTTCCGGTCTCTAAAGCAAGAAAGCAGTAACATTTTAATTCATCTTTGGGTTTCATTATAACTAAATGGAACTGAATGGATATATTGTTTAAACAGTACTGAATCAGAGCTGATAGCAAAACCTCCTTTAACTTCAGAAATATTGCAGTAACATTTCAACTATATATATCAACGGACAAATTTAAGATGAACCTTTATCGATTTTTCTGATTAATATACTATTATTCTATTAGCTACATTTTTTCTTCATGATTTTATTGTAATAACATTTTCTTTTCTGTTTATTTTTATTTTATCATTTGTATTCATATATTTTTTATGCTAAAATTATTTTATGTACAGTACTAAACAGTACTACAGTATTTTATTTTTATGATGAATTAAACAGTGTAGCTATTAAATATTTATATGTATCTATATGTAGAATGTACCAAAGAAGATCTCAAATTCAATGTTTGAACATTTTGTATCTATTTCTGTATGTTTTGATGTTGTTATTGATCTACAGGGACTCAGTCTAATTGAGAGAATATCAGCTGGCAACCAGACTATCCACAAATTTCTACACCAATATACTGTAGATAGTAAAGATCAAATGACAACCCCTGATGAAGTTTCTTCTGAAACAAAATGCGTAGGGTTAAGTGGTTGTCTACTGAGCTGCATACCAGACTCTACTGAGAAATACACTGCTGTAGTGTAAATAAAAACCTTCAGTGATTTTCGCATACCCTCCTGTGTGATTGCAGCGGTGCATGAACGCTTTAGATTCCATCAATGTCATTGACTGGTGACAAGAAGGGGGAAAACCATGAACACTTGATCCCGGGACTCCATCAGCAGTTTTAGTTCACGCCAGCATGGAGGCAGAGACGCTGATATCTACCATGACTGCATTACCGAGATTGTATCAACAATGCTGATTTACATTGCCACATTGTTAGTAGCTGCTCCCCATTGCATGTATAAATCAGTTGTTACAGTAGTTCTCTATTTTTGCCTTTTTCTTATTTTTTCAGGATCTTTTTTTTATTGGAACTAATTTCCAACATCATCTACACATGCTGTTTTTATTTGCCCTAGGGGCTTGGGGTTATAATATGCTAGTCTAATTAGTTAGACCAATATTCTATTGTTTCTCATCTGCACTTGTATCCATTTGTTTTCATATAGTTAGATAGTTAGATAGATAGATAGATAGATAGATAGATAGATAGATAGATAGATAGATAGATAGATATCCTGCACTCCTATGGTAAAATAGTAATGGCTGGAGCTATTGTCATAAAAAAACACTGCATTCAGCACTGCCATTTGTTTATACTCTGCTCCACACTATACACTGGCGACACACTTTATTCGAGCTCGGCTAGTCCCACGAATTCGGGTATACTCTGGTGTATTGAGGTTTGTGACTGTTTTCTGCCCGAGTGCATTGCATTATTTTCCAGGCAGGGATTGAAGCATTTTATTCCCGCTGGCTGCAATACTGCACAGTATATATATATATATATATATATACTGCATTACAATTCATGAATTTCTGCCTTCTGGTACTACCGCGACATGCATTTCATCCTATTAATCCTAATCATTAGCATTTAACGATCAAGGCCGCCCGTCAGCCAGCATGACACCATGGCTGGGAAGGCAACGCAAACGGGGTTTGTCTGAGGTGAGGATACGGCGCATTCCAGTATCTGCCAGGTTACATACTGGGTATTTGCTTGATAAGTGTTTCGCATCCAAGCAGTAGCATTCTCTGTATCGCCTTCTGGGGACCCGGATCAGTACCACCCTATCATCACATGACTACAGGATGCCTCTCTTTGCTGTTTACATATTTGCATGCTTTACAGCCAATAGGTTTCCTAGCTTCTCATCACAGTTGTTGACTTCATTTGTTTGTGATTTGGTACTCACCTGCTTTTCGCGCAGGTTTTAACTTTTTGCCTGGTTATTCTTAACTTGTGGTGTACTTTAGGGATCAATTGTCCTGAGTGTTCACTTGTTCTCTAGCACACACCCCTTGATAAAGATCTCTCTCCGGAGCACCGAAACGTTTGATTATGATTTGTTGGCAATTGTTATGTGTACTTTAATGCAAACCACCCTCTTATTTGTAGGTATCGTCTGCTATATATATATAATATATAGGTAAAAAATGTCACTCACACAAGGGTACAAGTGAATTTAAAAGCTATTGTGTTTTATAATCAACCAACCCATGTCCGTAAACTTCAACTGTGTTGTGGAGACCCTCGTCCCGAGATGGTATGGAACCACGACGCTGTTTGCAAATATCCTGGCAGATTTTGGATAATGAGAAACGATTTCCAAATCCCAGGGAAAGCACCTTGCTTCGCAGTTGGATCTTGTCGTTCCAACCTACTGCAGGACACAGAGATTAAAGAACTGACGCTTGTGCATACACTGGCGACACACTTATTGCAGTGTGCCGTAACCCCATCAGCCAATGCCGGTAGATTTCCCGGCTTCAAGTGCAGCCCCTCGCGTGCCGCGCGTCTCGTCTTCAGCGAGTCACGCGTCATCGGTGCCTTACGCCCCCTGCACCTGCACGTCATGGGCTCCCCGAGGGAGCCATGGTGTCCCGCGATGTGGGTGGACTGTGCGGCACGGGTTACCCGGGGGATCCCGCGGAGCCCGTGATGATGAAGGGGAAGCCGCGATCGAGACGGGCCTCTCCTCCGACCTGGGCTTCGGGGCCGTGCCCTCCTGGCACCCGCCGGGGCGCGCGCACAGGTAACTGCTGCGACGAGAACGGCAAAATGCGTAAGACAAAACTCGGCCGTACAGCAGGATCATCATGCAGCCAGTCACTATCATGCGCTCATATTGGAAGGAGATGTAAGAGACTTCGACGCGTATATGCTACTGCGGCATGCGCGCGCATTTGAAAAAAACACATTGTAGGACTTTTCGCTGTTCCAACCATTGAGGCGCCAGAATGAAATGGACGTCACAAAGATTGTAATACGCGAATCCAGGAAGTGGGAGAGACATGAACATTGATAGTCTACACGGAGGACTTACAGCTGTAGAGGGATCAACCAATATATCAAGTTTACAACACTGGACATTGATTCAAGGCGGACTGATTAAGCACACCTGGACTTCATCAACACTGCATTGAACCAGGTTGGCATTGTGGGGCTTTTGGGGTCACTATTATATTTTGTTAGAATAGATTTTGTTAACATGCCATGTCCCTTGAATAGAACCTTCACGTCTCAACTTAGTGTTGGGCTCAATACAGGGTTTGAATTCAATTCCAAAACCGTTGTGCCCTCTGTTCCTCTTCCTCTATGTCCCAGGACCTTACTGCAAGCTTTCGTTCTAACATTGTGAGGCACTGTAATTGTATATGTTTTTTCTTTTTGAGGTGTGCAGCACTCCTCTCTACTTATCGGGATTATTATTTTTTATGACATTTGCCCAGGTCATTATTGCACTCAGGAGGTGCCAATATATTTATGATTGTGTGATATAGACATAATATAAAGATATATATATATATTATGATATCTATATATGATTGATGTCTATATATATCTATATATAATATATTCTATATATATTCTCTTCTTCTATTATATATTATAACTATATCATGAGAATGACCTAGGCACAAAGGGAGACAAGAAAGAAAAAAACATAGGGTAGTATGGCCTGAAAATTAATTGGTACATCAACCCCTGACGAAGCCGTAAAGGAGAAACGCGTAGGGCATGTTGATTTTAGTGTTCACGAGTATGCAGGAGTGAGAAGACACACTCTTATCCTGTGTGTTTTACCAGCACCTGTGACATCACAAGCAGGAGCGTGGAGCTCGCGCGAAACGGAGCTGAGTCATCAGGCCGTGCAGAGGCACCAGAGGTGCACCGGAGTTGTACGGGGATTCCCACTGGGAAGCAGTGAGTACCTGGAGGACTGTGAGAAAGTACACCGGAGGTGTACCAAGACACCCACCTAGAACCAGTGAGTACCAGGAGGGTTGTGAGGAGTTCACGGGACCCAGATACATGAACTGTATTTGGACTGAGTTATCAGAGTAATAGTCAAAGTACACCAGAAGAGGATATACTGGGATATTAACCGCAGAACAGTGAATGCTGTTAGCCCAGCTGTGAGCCGGTATACACAGTGAGTGTGAGATACTCAAACAGTCTCAATCGCTTTTAAAGAGCTCACAGATTGTGATTTTTTTTACTTATTATGGTTTATTAAGATTTTTATTATTAAACTGTGTTACACTATTTGTGTGTCCTTTACCTTCCCTTATACATGCATCCAAATCTGTGAGATGGAGGCTTGGCATTGAGGAACTGTTACAGACACATGGGGACAATCTGAACAAAAATATCCAGGAACGTCCAAAGAATATTTTATGCAGTTCCAGATCTCAGGGTGGATACAATGCTTGAATTGCAGGAATCACTGTGAGCGCATATCTTACCTATTAAGGTGTTAATTTTCAGGACATACTACCCTATGTTTTTTTCTTTCTTGTCTCCCTTTGCGCCTAGGTCATTCTCGTGGTATCTACCTTTTTACAGCTATTGTGGAGCTGTAGACCTAAACGGCAGCAGGCTGAGATGGGGATAGTTAGATTGTAAGGGTTAATACCCTCCAATTTATACGTGGTATTATTAGTTTTATTGGATTGATAGCCCGTCAGCCAGGCATGAACCCAGGCTGGGAAGGCAAATGCAACGGGGCTTGACAGAGGTGAGGAGCGGCGCATTCCAGGTATCTGCCAGGTACATACTGGGTATTTGCTCGAATAAAGTGTGTCGGTGCAGTATTATGGCGTTTAACCGGGTGTTTCACGCCAATCTATCTAACATAGGAATCTCCACTTTTTTTGCACACCGACTTTTTTCTGGTGTTCTGCACTGTAACAGGGGACTTATCCCTGTTCACAAATGTGCCTCTAATCCAGCAGTGTGGGGGTTAACTGCTGGTAGCAAATTAACTAACACCACCTGCCTGATTAGAGGTGGTAGAAAAAGCCTGCCTTTGAGACAGGAAGTGACTCCTTAGCTCTGAATGAGAGCTGACCTTTGGAGAGAACACACATCTCTGGGGCTGACCGGTCTTGAGCTCTGCCCAGCATAGCTGATTCCAAGACACCAAATAAGACTTCTAAACCTGGATGCTGATTTTCTGTGCACGCACAGGTGCGGTTCCAGGAGAGCAGAGAAGCTTACTCTACAGCAGCTAACAGATAAAACTTTCATTCTAAAGAGACTTCTTATATCTGCTTATGTCATGCTATGTGTTTGGGGCTGGGAGACCTGCTTAACAAGGAGTTGTGAATTGCATGGGATTTCACTAGAAATACTCTCAAGGGAATTAAGCTTTGTTTCTCCCCCCCCTGTGTTTGGATGATTTTCTGATGAAAAGGAAAAAGGCACAATAAAGCCTTATTATAATTTCACCTTATAAAAGCCTCCAATTGTGTACCTCTGTGAACGTCCGTCTACATTTGGTGTCCGAGGTGGGACAAGAGGTGTCTTTGAAATTAAAAAGTACCAGAGATTTTTATGTAAAAAAATTTGTTATGCTTTTTGGCCTACAAACAGTCTGAAAAAAAAATACCCTCATGCAGCAGAGATCAGAGTTAAAGGGATACACACTGCACTGAAACTTACAAAAACCCAGGAGAGACTGCTGAAGTAGCTAAACCTTATTTTGCCTATCACAAAGTGTAATATGGTCATTGAAATAGGGGTTTTGCCTTCCAGCCATAGTCAGGGTTCAAGAAGTGAGTCAGCCCTTAAAAAGGGATAGGTGTTTGTTGTTTTCAAAAGTTTCGCTGAAGCAGTGAATACAGATGGTGACCCACTCTGCTGATCATATTCATCATCAAAGGGAGCGGTCTTTTCTGTTCGTGCCGAGTTCAGGCACCCCCACCATTCTTGGGGTGTTTTGTGGGTGTGACTTGGTTCGGGTTCCCCATAAGAGAGGTCTTCCTCTTTATTGGACTGGAAGGGCCACTCTTCCATGTGGTAGGGTTCATTACAGGAACACTGCATCTTGTGCTCCATTTTTAGGCTATCAGGTGTAATGATTAGAGGTGGTAGAAAAAGCCTGCCTTTGAGACAGGAAGTGACTCCTTAGCTCTGAATGAGAGCTGACCTTTGGAGAGAACACACATCTCTGGGGCTGATCGATCTTGAGCTCTGCCCATCATAGCTGATTGCAAGACACCAAATAAGACTTCTAAACCTGGATGCTGATTTTCTGTGCACACACGGGTGCGGTTCCAGGAGAGCAGAGAAGCTTACTCTACAGCAGCTAACAGATAAGACTTTCATTCTAAAGAGACTTCTTATATCTGCTTATGTCATGCTATGTGTTTGGGGCTGGGAGACCTGCTTAACTATGAGTTGTGAATTGCATGGGTTTTCACTAGAAATACACCCAAGGGAATTAAGCTTTGTTCCCCCCCCCCCCCTGTGTTTGGATGATTTCCTGATGAAAAGGAAAAAGGCACAATAAAGCCTTATTATAATTTCACCTTATAAAAGCCTCCAATTGTGTACCTCTGTGAACGTCCATCTACATGCACAATGACCTACGATTCCCTCAGATCCGCCACAGCTCTACAACAACTCCCCGGTACTCCATCAGGTGATTTCACGTCTCCTACGATTAGCTGCAGTCCCCCAACAGCGCTCCAACAGTCACAGAAACAGCACACTGTCTCCCTCAGGTGCTCCGCTATAAACCACACATTCCTTCAGTAATCACAGCAGTTCAGTGTTGTACTCCAACAAGCAACGTGATATCTCTCCTTAGGTGTACCACGCCCCTCTCTCCCATTCTGATTGGCTGGCATCGTTCCCTTTAAGTGACGTCATAAAAAAAATGTAAAGTCGGCACATGGTTTTAACAGCCAATCAGATGGCTGTTAAACCAGTTCCGCCCAAATGTGACGTCACAAGCCCTATTTAAGGCTGTGACGCCTCATTTGAGCCAAATTTTTTTTGGGGGGGGGTCACATTGACTGATAATGTAATAATCTGTACCACTTTAGGGTACAGATCGATACATTATTAGGACAATATTTTTGGGACATTTCTGCCTTTGTATTGATTGGTTACTGTTACAATTAATTTTGAGTTGTTTTAGTAAGTATTTGGTTTGATTGCTTACTGTATGAAATAATTCTGAGTTGTTTTATTAATTTAGTGCTTTGATTGGTTAATGTTCTAATTAATTCATTGTTGATCTGGTTATTGTTTCTATTATTTGGATTAGCTGGCTAGTGTTTTTATTTAGTGAATTGTGTTTTTTTAGAGTTTTGTTATGTTTTATTATTGTGTGTTTTGAGTTTGAATGGGACTACAGGGACCCCCTGCTGTGTTAATCCGATGGGCCATTATGAATATCACAGAAATGTTGAGGCAATGTTCAGACAATGTTGAGGCATTTACTGTGAGACTGCCCCAGAATCTCTCAGGTAAGTGTTCTAATACTGGTGGCTGCATCAGTACTAGGATCATGACCTCATGTATAGAACAAAAGACAAACAGGTCTAGTGCTACATCTAACTTGACATTTTATATCATCTAATACTGTATATCTCATAAGCAAGGGTCATTTAGTGTAATTCTTTAGCCTAAGTATTTTAAGCCTACAAAGACTTCATGGTATGACCATCTACGGGTCCTAACACTGCTGCAACTACAAAAAGCTCTCATACCATATCTAATGGAGGGAGGTGCTCTTTAATAGACTGGTCATTTACAGGTGTTTTCAAATGTGATTTCTCCTCTGTTTCTGCATGCTGCCAATATTTTTTCCTTTGTTTTTTAGAAGTTGTTATAATGTCTCTGAACTTAGTTGGCTCCGTCAATCTCGGGCCTAGGGTTTAATGGGCCCAATCAATTTCCAGATCTTTTTTCTCTAACTCTGGTTCCAAGAACACAAAATGTATCTTCATATAGCTTTGTAATTCCATTGAGGGGATATTCTCTGTGACATGTCTGATCCTCAGATTTTGGCCTCTCTCCCGGTTCTCAAAATCCTCAAAGTCCTCTTTCAGGATCCTGACATCTTCTCTCAGAGTAATTACCTCATCGTCTGTGTTAGCTTGAATTTGCAACGATTCTCACAATTTTTGTTCCAACACCATAGTCTGATGGGACAAACAGACAGGCTCAGCTTTGAACTCCACAACCGCTTTGTTTAGTTAAGTTTGGAATGTTCTTTTATGTATCTGAAAAGGCTCTCCAGCTCCTCCATTGTGATAATTCGGGGCTCCCTCCTTCCTTGGTTGCCCTCCTGCACCTCGTGGCATTCATGACTCAGCACACCGCCATCTTCCATATCTGCATCCAGTAATAGGCCCCTGTAGAAGAAGCAGGAGACTTCTTGTGCCGTGTTCTTCTTTGTTTTTTGGGATTTATGTTCCAGCTTGCAACTACAGACGAGACAACAAGTATTCTAAAGCTTGCCTTAAACTAGCCCGGTCACATGCTGGGTACATGCTGGGTGTAACCTGGCTAGTTTAAGGCAATTTTAAGGCATTTTTGCATTGACTAATGACCCATCGGATTAACACTGCAGGGGTCCCAGGCAGTCCCATTCAGTTTGAATGGGACTGCCAGGGACCCCCGCAGTTAACCTGATGGGCCATTAGTCAATGCAGAAATGCCTTAAACTTGCCATAAACTAGACCCAGCATGTACCCAGCATGTACCTGGGTCTTTTTGGCGATTGCCACTGGTTTGTGTTATAATAACCGTCGGCACTACGTATATGATTTCAAATAATTTCAGACAGGATTCAAGGGTTATAATTTATATTTCTAAAACGCTTTGAGGAGCCCCACT
Source organism: Ascaphus truei (assembly GCA_036426205.1). Taxonomy (NCBI): domain Eukaryota; kingdom Metazoa; phylum Chordata; class Amphibia; order Anura; family Ascaphidae; genus Ascaphus; species Ascaphus truei. Next base: position 180,936,205 of record CM071568.1, read on the forward strand.
ACCAGACGCCCATCTCCTTCCACGTCTCACGAGCACCCACCGATGCATCTTTTCTAATGTAAACAAATCTAATTTAGCTGACTTCTCCTCATACGTCAGATTTTCCACCCCCTTCATTAATTTGGTGGCTCTTCTCTGCACTTTTTTAGTTCCATAATGTATTCTCTAAGGAATGGTGCCCAAAACTGTAGTCCAAATTTAAGGTGTTTTCTTACTAATGCTTTATACATCGGCATAATTATGCTTACTTCTCTTCTATCCATTCCTCCATTTAATGGAAGATAAGATCTTATTTGCCTGTGTAGCTACTGCATAACATTGGGCACTATTGCTAAGCCTGCTGTTTACAAGCACTCCTAAATCCTTCTCTATCAATGATTCACCTAATTTTGTCCCATTTAATTTGTAAGTCGCCTGTTTATCTATTATAATAATTATATTAAACCTCATATGTCATTTACCTGCCCAAGTTTCCAGTCTACCCAAGTCCTCCAGGAGATAAATTACATCCTGCTTATATTTTAATACCTTACCAATTTTAGTGTAATAGCAAAGATGGAGACGTTGCTCTCTATGCCAACCTCAAGGTCATTAACAAACAAGTTAAAATACAAGGGTCCCAGGACCGATCCTTAAGGTACAGTACTCCACTCACAACTTTAGCCCAACCTGAAAAGGTCCCATTTATAATAACTCTTTTAACTATCTTTCAACCAGTTTTCAACCATGCACAATATCTAGTCCAATTTCCTTTATTTTGCACATTAACCTTTTGTGTGGCACTATAGCAAAAGCCTTTGAAAAATCTATATAGACCACATCAACTGCCTTACCTTGGTCTAAATTCCCACTTATCTACTCAAAGCAACTAATAAGCTTAATTAGGCACAACCTCTTCTACATAAATCCATGCTGACTATTACTAATAATTTTGTTACCCATTAGGTATTCCTGAATATTTTACCGTACTAAACCTACAGTATAAGCACCGCAACTTCCCCACTATTGATGTCAGGCTTACAGATCTATAATTCCCCAGTAGTTATCTAGCTCCCTTTTTAAATATAGACACAATGGGGCCTATGCAGGAAACAGCGAAAAGCCCTATCTCGCCAGTTTTTCGGCAAATATGCCTACAGCAATTCTGTAAATGCCGAAAAGCTGGCGAGACGAGCAAAATCTGCCGTTTTTTTTTTGCGGAAAATAAAACTCGCCGCGCGGGTGGCGAGAAGCAATATCTCGCCAGTTTTAAAACCCGCTGTATTCTAGTAGCGCCGATTAGCATCTCGCCGCTGATCGCCGCTCTAGAATGGAGAAATTTTCTCCGAATCTCTCCGACAACAAAAGTTGGCAAAAAGCTGGTGCTGAGTGGCGATACAGGATATTGACAAAATCAGGCCCTTTTCCTGCCTCGGATTGATGCCGGGAGGCTCCAGAGCTGATACCCAGTAATATCAGCACCAAAGCCCACCCCCCCATGCATCCAAAGCAGGAATAATGCATTAACAGCCCACTTCAGTACCTTAGCGGCTAACCGCTAAGGCAATGAAAGGGTTAACCATCACCATCACCATATATATGTGTATATATATAATATATATATATATATATATATATATATATCGTGGAAACTAAATCAACTATCTCATTGGCTCTAGTCCCATGTGACGGCGCCATTTTGGTTTAGTTGACGTCATGTTAAAGGGAAATGAAGCACAGCCATTCTGATTGGCTGGCTTCATTTCCTTTAAATGCCGTCATCATTTTTTTTCCTTAACCAAAATCACATGCTTTTCACAGACCAATCAGGACCGTGAGAACCATTTGATGCAAAATGTGATGTCATAGGCCTCTAAAAGACTATGGGCCTTATGCACTAAGCACCGAGAAAATGCATTCGCCAAGTGCTCCCTATCGGCATGATTTTGGCGATTTGCCCTCGCAGTATTCAGTAAGAGCTGAATCCATGCCGAATCCCTGCCGAATCACTGCAAAAGCAAAACGCTGATGAACGCTGATAAAAAAGCCTGGCTCCCGATAGCCTGGCGATAGGCCGTTTCTGCCGATATGTGTTTGCAGCAGACTCTGCTGCAAACCTCGGTCAAAATAAAATCATATCAAAACAACTTTTACTCATAGTGTACATGTGCAGGGGGTCTCCGGAGCTGAACCATGTGGATTTCAGGTTCGGGGACCCCCTGCTTCCCGAGATACAGGCCCCTTTATGAGGTGCTGGTATCCCTCTGCATTTAAATGTCCCGATCACGTGACCGCGGAATGTAAACAAGCAGAGGGATACCAATCTCGGGAACAGGGGGTCCCCGGACCTAAACCAAACGGTTCAGCTCCGAGACCCTCTGCACATCTACACTATGAGTAAACACACATATAAATAAACAATCATTCCTTACCTTAGCGGCTATCCGCTATGGTAATTAAGCAGCCTTAATGTATTTTTTAATATATTGTGCGGGAGCAGGGGGTCCCCTGAGCTGAACCGCATTGATTTTTGGCTCAGGGACCCCCTGCTCCCTGAGTTACAGGCCCCGGTAAGGGGCATCGGTTGCTAGTGTCGCCGCCATCTTTATAGAGCCCATGTCGCGTCTTTAACGCTATAAAGATGGCGGCAACACTGGAACCGATGCCCCAAACCGGGGCCTGTAACTCGGGAAGCAGGGGGTCCCTGAGCCACAAATCAATGCGGTTCAGCTCAGGGGACCCCCTGCTTCCGCACAATATTATTAAAATACATTAATGCTGCTTCATTACCATAGCGGATAGCTGCTAAGGCAATGAAGGGGTTAAGGCATAATACAGTAATGGGCAAAATTACTATTATCCACAAATGGATAATAGTGCATTTGTCCATTTAAAATACATAAAGAACAATTAATACATTAAATACATATAGCACTTACGCTTGTCCGGCTGCCATGATGAAGGCCATCCTCATCTTCAATAGAACAAGGTAAGGATCGAATATACAACCGCTCTGTAAAAAGAATATAGGCACTCACCAGCAAAAAGGGTTTAAAATCAGCTTTAATAAACTACATAAAAAACAAAGAAACAAACAGTAATAACTACTACTACTAACAGTACTAATTAGACCATGTGACAGAGGCTTGGGGGAGAACGGATGTGACGTCATTGAAAGCCTGTCACATGGTACTAGAGCCAATCAGAGTTGGGATGGAGTTCCCACACTCTTATTGGCTACCGTACCATGTGAGGCTGGCCATGTTTCTTTTCATGATGTCATCTTAAAGGCAACTGTAGCAAAACCATTCTGGTTGGCTGTGCTTTCATTGCCTTTAAATGACGTCATCAATTTTTTTTCTCGGCCAAAACACATGGTTTTCACGGCCCAATCAGGGCCGTGGGAACCATGACGAAAATGTGACGTCATAGGCCTTTAAAAGCCTATGTCGTCACATTTGGAAGGCAGACGCCGAGGAGGAAGGGCCTCCGGAGAAGAAAGAAAACCAGGGCGTGGCCGAAGACGACAAGAAGACCCCAGAAGAAGATACAAGAAAGAAGAATACAGATGACGATGGATTACAAATAGAAGACCCCTGGATTGTTGTGTTTTATTATTTTATGGTTTATTATTTTATGGTTTATTATTTTATGGGTTCCTGTGCGTGGATTGGTTTAAGAGTAAGCTGTTCAACGGGAGTCGGTGAGTGGGTCAAGTAATGGTAAGTGAAAAAACGAAATGTATTTTATTTAATTTGTTCTTTTTTTGTTTTGTACATGTGTTTTTTTTATTTTTTGGTATATAATTTCCTGCCACTGTATGTATGTATGTATGTATGTATGTCTAGATCGATATATACATACAGGGTAAGAAATTATGTTGTTTTAAAAGCTTGTTTTGCTGTGTTTAAAATGTTTTTGCTTATGCTGCTATGCATAAATGTGTGAGTAATGTATTTAAAAATTAGATAGATGTAATTGTTGGTCTTGTATGGTGTACTTTAGGTCATGGTGAGGCTTGCTTTTGTATATTATATTCTTTTTGGTACTTATATGTTGTCTGATGGCAACTTGTTCTGTTTAACGATTGAAAGAGTTAATTGTTTAATTGTTAGGGGTGGAATTTAAATTGTTTAGTGATTTTATTAATGAATGCTAATTGATTTATGGTTACTTGATTGGTTTAAATAGTATACTTGTTTGGATGTATTGGTATTTTGTTTGGAATATGTTATTGTTAACATTCATTGGCAGAGTGTTCATGGTGCATAGATTGTATGCATCATGTATACAATGTAAATGCAATGTTTTGAGTGGCATTTGATGCTTTTGATTGGCATTTGAGGATTTTGATTGGAAAATGAGATTGGATTTTCGTTAGGAAATATGGAGTAGTGGTATTTGTAGTACAGCATGTTTTTGATAACTCTTCTACATTTATTTGTATATTGGTTCATCATGTGAGTGTTCTATCCTTCCAGGATTTTAATAGATTTATATGATAGATTTGCTCTACCTTCCTCCGATCTGGCTGTCAAATTTTATAATTCACCGGGCCGACCTGTTCTAGAACCTCATATGGCCCCTGCCAATGTGATAACAGCTTGCTTTCGGCCGTGGGAACAAGCACCATTACTCGGTCCCCTGGTCAGAAGTTGCGAACCGTAGCCTGTCTGTTGTAAAGGTTCTGTTGGGCCCTCTGTGCCTCTTCTAAATGTTGTCTGACTATGGGGGTAATATGCGCAATACGTTCTTTCAAATCTTCAACAAATTGGACGACATTTTTCCCTGGAACAGCTTGTTGCTCCCACTCTTCTTTGAGGCTATCCAGAATCCCTCTTGGGTGTCTCCCATTCAGGAGTTCAAATGGGGGAAACCCTGTAGAGGCCAGTGGCACCTCTCGGATAGCAAACAAGAGATAAGGCAACAAGGTGTCCCAGTTATTCCCATCACTAGCAACCACCTTTCTCAACATCATCTTCAGAGTTTTTTAAATCGTTCTACCAGTCCGTCCGTTTGCCGATGGTAAACAGAGGTTCTTAGGGACTGTATTTTTAGCTCTACACATAAGTCTCGCATAAGCTTAGATGTAAACGGGGTACCCTGATCTGTCAGAATTTCTTTCGGTATCCCGAGTCGGGAGAAGACCTGTAACAATTCCTTAGCTATAGCTTTGGAGGAAGTATTATGTAAAGGCAATGCCTCTGGATAGCGAGTGGCATAGTCTAGGATCACTAGGATGTATTGATGACCCTTGGCAGATTTCTCCAAGGGACCCACTATATCCATGGCGATCCTCTCAAATGGGATCTCAATAATAGGCATAGGGATCAATGGGGCCCTCAAACTTGGTCGGGGGGCTGTCAACTGACACTCTGGACAAGAGGCACAGAATCTCTTTACTGCATTATATATCCCTGGCCAGTAAAATCTTTTTAGGATTCTTTGCTGTGTCTTCTCTACTCCCAGATGACCCCCAATAAGTGAGAGTGTGCTAGCTCCAGGACCTTCCTTACTAATGAACTGGGTACTAGCAATTTTTCTATCTCTTGGCCCTCCTCTTGGCTCACATGGTATAACAAGTCATTTTTAATACAAAAATAGGGATAGGATTCCTTGGTTGTCCCTTCTACCGGGACTCCATTAACTTCTACTGCCTGGCTAAACCCATTTTTCAACTGGGGATCATTAGCCTGCTCCCTACCAAAGTTAGTCAGGGAAAGTTCTAGACTTTCAAAACCTTCCTCATCTGGAGTTTGGCCGGTTACCTCCACGGGTGACTCGGACACCTGAGCATCAACAGGTCCTGTCTCGGACAACTCTTCTCCCTTTGGTCCCCCCTCCTTCAGGAGTAGTGGCCAGTGCTAACTGGGGTGGGGGTGTACCTCTTTTTTTTTTCCTTCCTACGTTCTCGTTTCGACTTAGGAGTTTTAGACACCTCGGAGACTAATCCGGGGTCTGTAAATGGAAAAAGCTCATCTGGAGTAGGATTGTTTAAGGTGAGCTGTCCTCTGATCAGGGTGTCAAAACCCGGGAAATTACAGCCTAACACTATGGAATGGGGTAACTTTGGTACAATTGCTGCCGTAGTTTGGATGACTTGCCCCTCAATTTTTACTTTTATCAGAGTCGTGGTGTACGGAAGCGTACATCCATGCACACATAATACCCGCAACTTCTCACCCTGATGTAACCGAAGAGGCTTAACCAACTTCCCTGATACCAAGCTAATATTACTCCCTGAGTCCACCAGGGTGGAGACTGGTTTACCATTTAAAATCACCGTGGTGAGGAAGTTGTGGGTACGTTTTCCCTCGCGGGTCATACCTACCACCCCACAAAATTCAGACTTCACAGAGCCATACGCACACTCCATTGGCTCAGACAACTGTGGGCAGTGAGCCTTAATATGTCCTGTATCCCACACTCAAAACAAACAATTGGCCCAGTTCGTTCTTGAAACCCTTTCTGAGATTTAGAGCTTCTGTCCCTATCCGGGTTTTCTTCCACCCGCTCAAATCGTGCGAATGGACGTGGGTCCTGGCGCCAGCGCTGGCCTCTACTGTTCGAGTTGGTACGTGGGTTGTGGTTTGTGCGAGTGGGGCGTGACAGTTCACGGGTAGCCAAAAACTGCTCCACTGCTCCTACCATGGCATCACAAGAGAGGGGATCTCCCTGCCCCACCCACTGTTGAAGGTCCTGGGGTAACGCTCGAATGAAGCGGTCCAACACAACCATCTCAAGGATCCGTGTCGGGCTATATTCCTCTGGTTTCAGCCACTTGGACGCTATGTGAATCAAATCCCATAACTTGGACCTGGGTGGCTTCTGTTCCTGGTATCTCCACGTATGGAACCTCTGCGCACAAACTGCGGGAGTCACTCCAATCCTTGCAAGGATTTCGTCATAGTCTGCTGCGGCTTCTTCGTCAAGGTCACAATACACTTTTTGGGCTTCCCCCAGTAAAAAGGGTGCGATAATCCCAGCCCACTTGGAGGGGCCCAACTTTCCCGGGAAGCGATTTGCTCAAAGGACCTGAGGTATCCCTCGACGTCATCGTGCGGCGTCATTTTCTGCAGGTACACATTCGCCTGGACGGGCCGCTCCGGGGCCGTACTGGACGAGTCCATTTTAATCTGGGTCAGCTGCTCAATCAGCTTTTTCTGTGTGTCTGCAATAATGTCAAGCTGGGCTGCAAGTATCCGGTTCGTCTCGCGTTGTGCAGCCGTGCTTTGCTGCTGAACAGCGGTGCTGTGCACTAAGGCCTTTACAACGTTCTCCATACTGATAGTTACCGCGTGGACAGGTCCCACCAGTCGCAATCGGTAGCTCCGCCCCTTTTAGAGGGTGTTCGACATCCCACTTCTGACACCACGTGTGGCAGGATGGTCGTTGTAAGTGAGGAGACAACACGACTTTTCTGGTGAAATAGTGCTGGTGGATTTTATTTGTCCAAAAAGGGTAATTAAAACAATGGGTACACTGTCCCTTTAAATTGAAACGTAAACAAAAGTCTAACCCCGGTCGGGGCACTGACTAAACAAAAGTGCAGGCTAACTACCTGGCTGGCTAGCTAACCTAGTCCAGCCCAACAAGGTTCAGCAATAGCAGTTGGCTCCTTACCTGGGAGCTTTATTCTTCCCCCTTGGGACAGGATCAATCTGAGCAGCTTGTGTCTGTCTGTCAACACTCCTCTGTCTTCTCTCTGCACCTCAGAGAGAGAGACTGCCGCCCCAGAGGCATTTCCTCTTCTTGTTTTAAAGCAGGTGAACTAGCTTAATTTGAATCACCTGTGAACTGCTTAACAAGCTGGGTTAACCCCTCGTCTACTGGAAAGCTTGCATATTGCCATCTCCTACTAACATATACTGAGTCAATGACCCTGTCACATATCCCCCTTCCCAGCGTAACGTTACCGAGTGGAGCGGCAAATCACCAAAAAATCTACTCGCCACACAAAAAAATCTACTCGCCACCTAGTACCAAACGTATGCTGCTTGGGCCAATAGGAGCTCGCCACGATGTTAAATCCACTCGCCCGGGGCGAGCAAATGTATAGGTTTGTCGAAACACGGGCGAGAGAGAGAGAGAGTAGAGAGAGGAGAGAGAGTAGAGATGAGAGAAGAGAGAGAGAAAACCCCATTTATTGCTATCCCAAAGGGAGAAGCACAGGGATTTACTGTCTGTTTTTCACATTTGTATGGCCAATCCCTTCTTCAGCTACATGTTCCTTACATGGAAAAGCACGGCGATTATATATTTGTTTAGCATAGTACATGTAAGTATGTTACTGACAATAACCTGATTAAATGATAGCCTTCTATTAAAAGTAATGGAACGTTAACCATTTTATGTCTCTCCTTACTCTCCAATTTATATATTCTTAATTATATACAGAACTGTATGTATAGTATTTGTATTAGACGTGTGTATTACCTATTTTATTTATAAATTCCTTATAGTTTACATGTACGGCAAGTTATAATGTAGTTTATTCATTTTGTGTAGCTTCCAGTAGTGTTAACCAGTCCAGGTCTTCAGTTTACTAATCCTGCAGCCATTTTTGTTCTTTCACAGATGCAACACTTCTGGAAGGGGGGGGGGGGTGTTCAAGCTTATTGTACTGTGTGCATAATAACAGTCAATAGTTTGTCCTAATCCAACCCTCTCTCAATGACAAAAGGTATTTTACACTGTCTAAGGTGACTCAGCTAAATCCCTGACTCATCTAAATCCCATGGAATTAAAAACCAGATTAGTCAAAATTAGCCAAATGTTTTATCTTGGTGTACATAATGCTGTGGTGAGCCTGCAGGATTAAAGTTGAAACAAATAATTTTAACTGTTGTAAAATACAATAAAAGTTATGACTATACCATGTGTGTGTGTGTGATATTTCCATAAACAGTATGATACACTGGCGACACACTTTATTCGAGCTCGGCTAGTCCCACGAATTCGGGTATACCCGGGTGTATTGAGGTTTGTGACTGTTTTCTGCCCGAGTGCATTGAGTTATTTTCCGGCAGGGATTGAAGCATTTTATTCCCGTTGGCTGCAATACTGCACAGTACATATATATATACTGCATTACAATTCATGAATTTATGCCATCTGGTAGACACGCGAAGCATTGCAGCCTATTAAATCCTAATCATTATCATTTAACAGATCAGCCGCCCATCAGCCAGGCATGAACCCAGGCTGGGAAGGCAAATGCAACGGGGCTTGTCAGAGGTGAGGAGCGGCGCATTCCAGGTATCTGCCAGGTACATACCGGGTATTTGCTCGAATAAAGTGTGTCGGTGCAGTACTGTAAGTAGACTAAGCCTACCCAAAGGTATTGAATAGAATCCCCCACCTCAAAAAAAATTAGAGCCCCGGGTCAGACCCACAGGTGTCTGCAGGGCCTCGGGTGGTTCTCACAGGGGTCTGGGGACTCACGAGTGCTCACAACAGGTCCGCGGTGCCCCCAAGGATGTGGGACCACCGGTTCTTCCCCGTAGGTGTCATCCGTGGAACCACCAGCCTGATACCCGTGAGATACCCGAGGATACCGCAGGTGGTCTCCAGAGGTCTCACGCAGAACCAAGGAACCAACCCTGAATGTAAAATAAATAAACCTGGCCTATATATTCAATACATACATGCCCCCCCCCAACACCAAAAGATATGGATAATAGATTATTTGCCCATTATTACACACATAAAACATGCATAAATCAAAACATGCATTTTTAATCTTAAAATCACCACATTGCATGTTAAAATAAATCCAGCAGCCATTGTAAATATAAAAAAACCAAACTGCAGCTCCACAAATGTCTATGAAATGTCACACAATTGCATAGAGTGTGTACATGATGCAATTAATCTGTGCATCATGTAACACTATGCAAAATATATGTAACAATAAAATACAATATGAACAATGTCCCCTAACCAGCAATACCATCATGAAAATCAATTATAAACTAAGCAACATCAATACAATTAGCATCAATCAATTAATCATTTTCCTCAAACAATTAAAATACAATACAAATCAATTATACAATTCCCTATTCAATTCCCAAAGCCAAACCATTGTCAAAACAATTCTAATTTAAAGTAACCACCATCATTCTAATCTAAGTACCATAAAGAAGCCATTACCTAAATACAAATTACATTATTCACAACAATTACAAAATAAAGCTGATAAATACATTAGCCATACACGAAAAGAACATAAACATTAGCAAACCAATCAATTAGTATCCCTGTATGTCTATCCATATAGATAGATATACATAAATACATGGGCAATAGTACAGCATAAAAAACAATGCATTTCCATACAAAAGTCACATAGAATACACCCATTCAGTGTCCGTGAGTGTATGTATATACATATATACATTAACGGGCATTAAATGGGACTGAAAAAATAAAAGACATGAATGAAAAATCATAAAATCCTGTAAAAGTAAAAATAATAAACTTTTCTTTTGTTTACTCACCATTAGATGCCCACTCACCGAAATCCAGGCGACCCGGAAGCATAGGAACCAATCCACAGGTAAGCCATAAAATAAAAAACCATAACAAATCCACGGGCATTAAATGGGACTGAAAAAATAAAAGACATGAATGAAAAATCATAAAATCCTGTAAAAGTAAAAATAATAAACTTTTCTTTTGTTTACTCACCATTAGATGCCCACTTACCGAAATCCAGGCGACCCGGAAGCATAGGAACCAATCCACAGGTAAGCCATAAAATAAAAAACCATAACAAATCCACGTCTGTGTCTTTTTCTTCTATTTGTTATCCTTCCCGTCTGTCTTGGGGTCTTCTTTCCTTCTTTGGGTTTTCTCCAGCTTCTTCCGTCTTCTTCCATCTTCTTACGCCACACCCTTCTTCTCTTCTTAGGAGGGGAGATGTTCCCTCCTCGGCAACTAGCTTCAAAATGAGGCGACGTAGGTTTTTATAGGCCTATGACGTCACATTTTGGTCAAATGTTTCCCACGGTCCAGATTGGGCTGTGAAAAACATGTGATTTGGCCAAGCCAAAAAAAAAATGATGACGTCATTTAAAGGCAATGAAAGCACAGCCAATGAGAATGGCTTTGCTTCAATTGCCTTTAAGATGACGTCATTAAAAGAAACATGGCCGGTCTCACATGGTACGGTAGCCAATCAGAGCGTGGGAAATACATCCCAACTCTGATTGGCTCTAGTACCATGTGACAGGCTTTTAAAGACGTCACATCCGTTCTCCCCCAAGCCTCTGTCTATTTTTTCAGTCCCATTTAATGCCCGTTAATGTATCTATGTATATATAGTACATACTGCTGCGGCCGAGTTTATTCGAGCATTTGCCCGTTCTCGGCCGCAGCAGTAACCTGGCGTGCGCCGGAGGGTGCCGGGCACGTGCCGAAGCAGCGGAATAGCGCCCTCCGATCGGGGCGCTCTCCCTCCCGCTGCCGGGTCCGCCAGGTCCCCTGGAACCCCCTGCCGCCGTCCCCCACATCGCGGGACACCAGGGCTCCCTCGGGGAGCCCTGGACGCGCGTGCAGGGGGCGCTGGCACCCGATGACGCGTGACCGCGCATCGGTGACGCGCGGCACGCCGAGGGAGTGGGGCTAGCAAGCCGGGGCATCCCCCGGCTTGCGGAACTAGCCCTGCTCAGATTAAGTGTGTCGGTAGTGTACATTCACGGACACTGAATGGGTGTATTGTATCTGAATTTTGTATGTAAATGCTTTGTATTTTATGCTCTATTATTGCCCCTGTATGTTATGTTTATCTATCTGTATGGATAGACATACAGGGATAATAATTGATTGGTTGGCTCATGTTTAGGTTCGTTTCATGTATGGATAATGTATTTAGCATCTTTATTTTGTAATTGTTGTGAATAATGTAATTTGTATTTAGGTAAGGGCTTCTTTATGGTACTTAAATTAGAATGATGTGGTTACTTTCAATTAGAATTGTTTTGGCAATGGTTTGGCTTTAGCAATTGAATAGGGAATTGTATAATTGATTTGTATTGTATTTTAATTGTTTGAGGAAATGGATTAATTGATTGCTAATTGTATTGATGTTGGTTAGTTTCTAATTGATTTTCATGATGGCATTGGTGGTTAGGGGACATTGTTCATAGTGTATTTTATTGTTACATATATATTGCATAGTGTTACATGATGCACAGATTAATTGCATCATCAACACACTATGCAATTGTGTGACATTTCATAGACATTTGTTGAGCGTCTGATTTGTTGGCTTATATTTACAATAGATGCTGGATTTATTTTAACATGCAATGTGGTGATTTTAAGATTAAAAATTCATGTTTTGATTTATGCATGTTTTATGTGTTTCATAATGGGCAAATAATATATTATCCATATCTGGATAATAGTTATTTTGCACATTATTGTACTGTATGTGTTGGGGGGGGGGGGTGTATTGGCCCCAAGGGTATGTGGGTAGGCCTCCCTTGTGGGTAGTGGGTGAGGGTGGTTAGGCCTCATGGGGTTGGGGGTTATTGTGGGAGGGTATGTAGGCCTCCCGAGTGGTTGGTGAGGGTGGGTTAACCCCTTCATGACTGTAGCGGTTACTAACCGCTATGGTGATTAAGGGGTTAGGGGACATTACATTGGCTATTGTGATTGTTTTGCATGTTTTGCAGCACCGAAGAGGCATGGCCAGAATGAAGATGAGGATGAAGACGGCCTTTATCGTCGGTGCCTGTAAAACGTAAGTGTAAAATGTTTTTATTGTATTTATTGTCATTTATATGTATTTTAAATGGGCAAATGCATTATTATCCATATGTGGATAATAGTAATTTTGCCCATTACAGTACTGTATGTGTTAGGGGGCGGAGGGGATGCGTGTTGTTTATTGGGGGCAATTGTCCCCAATAAACATGCTAATGTGCCTTAAACCCTTCATTGCCTTAGCGGCTATCCGCTAAGGTAATGAAGCTGCATTAATGTATTTTTATTAATAGTGTGAGGAAGCAGGTGGTCCCCTGAGCTAAACCGCATTGATTTCTGCCTCAGAGTCCCCTTGCTTCCCGAGTTACAGGCCCCGGTTTGGGGCATCGTTGCCAGTGCGGACCCTATCTTTATAGAGCCAACATCGCGTCTTGGACGCTATAAAGATGGCGGCGGCACTGGCACCCGATGCCCCATACCGGGGCCTGTAACTCGGGAAGCAGGGGGTCTCTGAGGCAGAAATCAATGCGGTTCAGCTCAGGGGACCCCCTGCTCCCTCACACTATTATTAAAAATACAATAATGCTGCTTCATTACCATAGCGGATAGCCGCTACGGTAATGAATTATTGTTTATTGTTATGTGTGTTTTAATACTAGTGTAGATGTGCACCATCCCGACTCTTGCATTCTGCTCAAGGATGTCTTCTTTCTACCCCCTTTGTATCTAAAGCCCTCTCCCGCCTTAAACCTTTTTCACTGACTGCCCCACACCCCTGGAATTCCCTTCCCCTCAGTACCCAACTAGCACCCTCTCTATCCACCTTTAAGACCCACCTTAAGACACACTTGCTTAAAGAAGCATATGTAGATATTCTGAACACATGATACATATACAGTAGCTTGGCCCCCTGCAGACGCACTTACCAGAACTCCCTCCTACTGTCTCTGTACGTTCTCCCTACCTGCCAATTAGACTGTAAGCTCCTCGGGGCAGGGACTCCTCTTCCTTAATGTTACTTTAATGTCTAAAGCACTTATTCCCATGATCTGTTATTTATATTATCTGTTATTTATTGGATTACCACATGTATTACTACTGTGAAGCGCTATGTACATTAATGGCGCTATATAAATAAAGACATACAATACAATACAATGTTTTGGTTTACCCTGAAATGCATCTTGTGGACTCTTAACTGACCTTGCATACATGCCGCTTCGTCACAGAGCCCAAAACGTCACACTTTTTATCTTTTGTATTTTCGTGATGGAATAAACTAAGTGTTTAGATTTAATCTGCTGAAGTGCCATGGAATTCTATTTAAACATAAGCATATTAAAACGATAAGATGTGTAATTTTTAAAAAATGTAACTGCACTGCAGCTCATACATAGCACATATAGAGCTTCTTAAAATGTAGCCCTTCCGGCACCGCATGTATGTCATGCACCCCATACTCTTGGCATCAGTGTTTTGTTTCCCCTTCTCTCTATGCAGTGGAAGAAATACATAAGACAGTATAATATTGGTAATGTAAGCCCTACTCAAATGGGTTTACCGTGACGTGGCTATATATAGGCTTAAAATATTTTGGCCAAAGTATTGAACTAAATTACTCATATGTATGTAGAAAAAATACATATAAACTACATATTAATGTACTAAAAAATGTGTCATTTTGGATGTAGCATTGGGGCCTTTGTGTCTCTTGTTGTATACATTTTGGTCAAAAAGATATATATATATAATGCAGTGGGTATGAGTTTTGAGCTTGATAAGACTATGTATTCCACTATTTAAATAGATTCAACAAGGAGTTTGAGACACCGAAGATACATATGGCATTCTAAGGTTAAAGCTTTCAAACAGCAGATTGAATCATAAAAGAAGGTAATCAGAAAGTCTTTTATGTTTCCCATGTTGATAATATTTTGTGTGGTGCCTGCAGCTTAATTTCTGTTGTGTTCTGGCAGGCCAAACTACCCGAAAGTCTGCAGAGTTGCATTGTAATAAAGTTATGTAAGGTTAAAGCTGACCATCACAGCAAACTAAATCTAAGGGTATCATGATTCCCCAGAGAAGGTAATTAGAGAGACTTATTTTTATGCTTATGTTCAAAATACATTGTGCAAGCGTACTGCCCATGATTTGCTTCTTGTTGTGCTCATAAATTAGAACAACCTGAAACATCTGTAAGACTAAAATTCAATGTGATGACCTTTATTCTGTAAATAAATTTCTGACAGAAAGATGGTTTCCGATAAACATATGCCTAGTCTCACCTTAATATGTGCAGTTCCTTTTTAACAGCTGAATAGATAAACCTTTTTCCCCACTAAATAACTGACCCAAAATTTCAGGTTTTTTTGGTAATGGGGCATTTCAGTTACAGTACTATAGAGTAGTACAGTACATTCACTTACAAAGCTGTAACAACAACAGATAGAACTTCCAGTGTAAACAATCCAAGTTTAGGGCCTTCATTTTCCACTTTTAATATTTTATAAATAAGCATGAGTGATTATTTAATTTGTGCCTGGATCTTTTGATTTGTAATGTTGTTTAAGGTACTATAGTTCCATTTTTTTTAAATCTGACATCTGCAATTAACAAGTGCCAGGCTGGCATGGATCAATGTTACTGATTATGTAGCAAAGCATATTAAAGTAGAAATTGAATTTCCTTCTTTGGATGAAATGGTAGAGAGAATTCATACACATTGCCAAGTTAATGCTTTAGTACACAGTTGTTTTAACTTAGGAAACCTTTGTCTCATCTAGAAACCTGTTCTCTTTGACTCTCAGGGTATCAACTAACTTTTTTGGGGGCTTTTTGTCATTGATTAGATTGTTTTTGTTTCGTCCCAGAATAAAAATGGTTATGTTATCATAACAGCAATATAATTACTAATGTGCAATCGCGGCTATTGATAATTAGTAGCCATACAAGTGGATAGCAATTAGTAATTGATAACTAAAACCAGGTTAACATGGCAGTAAAGAAAAAAAATGCAGATCTGCGATATATATGCATGGTGTTTCCTTTAAAATGTACATTCAAATTTTTTTTTTTAGATTAAAGCCTTAGAAATATGTTTAAGATTAAATAATTGAGACAAAAATGTATATTGATCATTTTTTTAATATTGTCTCCCTTTTACCACCTGGCTTACTGTGTAATCACTCATCACTCACCAAGCATCCCCCAGCAAGCATCAATGAACAACAAAAACTTTGTCATCCATCACACATCATGTATTATATTTCAGGAAAACTTTGACATCCTCAGAAGGCAGCCATCAATACACTGGCGACACACTTTATTCGAGCTCGGCTAGTCCCACGAATTCGGGTATACCCGGGTGTATTGAGGTTTGTGACTGTTTTCTGCCCGAGTGCATTGGGTTATTTTCCAGGCAGGGATTGAAGCATTTTATTCCCGCTGGCTGCAATACTGCACAGTATGTATATATATACTGCATTACAATTCATGAATTTATGCCATCTGGTAGACACGCGAAGCATTGCAGCCTATTAAATCCTAATCATTATCATTTAACAGATCAGCCGCCCGTCAGCCAGGCATGAACCCAGGCTGGGAAGGCAAACGCAACGGGGCTTGTCAGAGGTGAGGAGCGGCGCATTCCAGGTATCTGCCAGTTACATACTGGGTATTTGCTCGAATAAAGTGTGTCGGTGCAGTAATTTGTTTGTCTTTCTCAGTTGTCATGTATGGAGAAAATAATCTCATCCTCCCATATCAGGAAAACTTCTGGTGTGTATCAGGGAAACCTCTACCATATGTATCAAGAAAAGCTCTACCATGTTTATTAGGGAAACCTTTACCATGTGTATCAGGTAAACTTCTTTCATGTGTATCAAGGAAACATCTACCATGTGTATCAGGGAAGCCTCTACCATGTGTATCAGGGAAGCCTCTACCATGTGTATCAAGAAAAGCTCTACAATGTTTATTAGGGAAACCTTTACCATGTGTATCAAGGAAACATCTACCATGTGTATCAGGGAAGCCTCTACCATGTGTATCAGGGAAGCCTCTAACATGTGTATCAGGGAAGCCTCTACCACCATGTGTAGTCAGAAGTCTCTACATGTTATCATTAGGGAACCTCTACCATGTGTATCAGGGAAGCCTCTACCATGTGTATCAGGGAAGCCTCTACCATGTGTATCAGGGAAGCCTCTACCATGTGTACAGGGAAGCCTCTACCATGTGTATCAGGGAAGCCTCTACCATGTGTATCAGGAATGCCTCTCACCATGTTGTCATCATGGAACACCTCTACATGTGTATCAGGGAAGCCTCTAACATGTGTATCAGGGAAGCCTCTAACATGTGTATCAGGGAAGCCTCTACCATGTGTATCAGGGAAGCCTCTACCATATGTATCAAGGAAACATCTACCATGTGTATCAGTGAAACCTCTACCATGTGTATCAGGTAAACTTCTTTCATGTGTATCAAGGAAACATCTACCATATGTATCAGGGAAACCACTATGATGTGTATCAGTGAAACCTCTACCATGTGTATCAGGGAAGCCTCTACCATGTGTATCAGGGAATCCTCTACCTTGTGTATCAGGGAAACCTCAACCATGTGCATCAGGAAAAGCTCTCCATGTTTATCAGGAAAAGCTCTATCATTTATGAAGAAAACTCCCATCATTTATTAGGAAGCCGTCTATAATGCGTAGTGGCTCTCAACCCAAGGGAATACTAGGTTAGGAATGGAGATCTATTGAACCTCTCTGTGGCTCCCTCAACAACTCCAGCCAGAGTAGACTGCACACAGGTACGTATACTCTTATCAACCAGTAACTCGGGGAGAAGCCAAACAGCTAGCTCCTTCAAAAGATGAGGAGAGAGATAAAGGAAAATAATACAGTAATTGAATACACATAAATGCTAAGACTGTATATTGGAATTACCTGCATTTGAAAAGGTATCTGATAAGTAACAAAAATAATGAATAGGTGGATACTAAATTCATCAGTTTCCCCTTTTGTCAGTTTCTATTAGAAGTCAATATACTGTAGGTATTCTTTCTTACACAGTCACTTAACACTATTGCACTATACATCCAGTAGAGCTCTACTTCGTAATCACTATGAATTCAGGTTTTTCACCTGGCCTGGCCTTAACTCTGTGAATAGCGCTACGCCTTTTTTTTGTGTGAGAGTCTTAGACTTTCTCTACATGGTGGACTGGGTTAGAGCTCTTTGGCCTTTTGCAGTCTGGTTTAGGAGGGAATTTTATTAAATGTGTGGTAATGGTTTCCCTACTTAGCTTAACAATACTGAGGTCTTGGGAAAGTACATACATTTATTTTCCTGGACCCTTGATTCCACAGTGTAAAAACAATGCTGTATCAGAGAGGCTACTCCTTTGGGAGGACTGGACATTTTCAGCGATACTCTCCATAACACACAGGGGCCACACTTTGATGTCTGGATGGCTTCAGAGGACACGTCCAGCTTCAAACAACTACTGTACAATCTTTTTGTCTCAAATAAATACTCTTAATTGAGTTAACTCTGTGCACCTGTGGACTATTTAAAGTGACTTTTGCTAATGCTATGTTTAGCCAAGGTGGAGTGATAGGTATCCTCCACTCCTCACACTGCCGATATCAGCTCTGCACTGTGCCTTGAATCCTGGCTTTCCTTCTTTCACTCCTCTGATTCTCCCATCCTTTTACTGGGGGACTTAAACGGTCATATTGATTATCCCTCAGTCTCCTGGGCATCTCGCCTTCTCTCATTAACCTCCTCCTTTGGCATTCACCCATGGACCAATTCTAGAACCCACAAGGATGGTAACTATTTAGACCTGTTTTTTATAAAAAAAAAACTGTTCCCTTTCTGATTTCTTTTTCTTTTTTCTGCTCTCAAATATTCACATCCTATTATATACCGCCTCATTCCTTTCACCTTCCATTGACCTCTTGGCACTGGCATCTACTGTACTTTGAACACTAACTTCTGTCCTTCGTATGAACCTGACTCTATCCTCTCTTCCTCACTTGATCGCTATATATCCATATATATGTTAGTTATATGTATGTATATTTTTAATTATATAGTGCTGACGTGTACTCAGCGCAGTCAGTGCAACAAACAAAAGGGTGTGGAAATGAAAAATATATGACCTGTAACCGTCTCTCTCCTGTTTTAATTCTGATTTCTCTCAGGCCAAACACCATTACTATCCTCACTCATCAATAGTCAGACATCATTATTTTTTTCTCTATAAAGTATTTGACTTCCTTCTCTGACCTTCTCCTCCCACTGTCCTTCCTTCACTTCTTCTCAAGCCTTTGCTAGCCACTTTAAAGGCAAGGTGTATGCTACCCACAATGAGATTCCTTCTATCCCTTCCCCCTCCTCTCTGCTTCTACCGAAACCTTCTTCTTCTACACTTGACTCCTTTCTTCTGTTTAAACAGAGTTGGCCATTTCTAAGCTGATTTTCACTTCTCTCTCTTTACACAACAGAAATTTGTTGAGGTCATACTTAATGTTTGTACCTCCGAGGTACAAAAATTATATATAACCTCAAATTTCTCCTGGATTGCAGAAATTCTCCCATTGAAAGAACTTCTTCTTGTTATTTTCCCAGTATTCCAGGAGTTACTACAGCACAACACTCTCAAGTCTCCAAACTAGAGGATCTAAAGGAACAAGATGAGACAGAGAAAGATATTCCAGAGGAAGCTCTGTTTGGAAAGGATATGTCCCATGCCCTTTCGATCCCATCCCCTCGCACCTTATCAGAACTCTTGCTCCTGTTTTATTCCCCACTCTCACCCTTTGTAAGCTCTTTGTGAGGGTAGAGATTTCCTTTACTTTCCCATTGCATGGTTTTGTTTATTGCACTTATTGCATTATAATTCTCTGTATTGCATTGCCTCTTTTGTAAAGTTCTGAGTACACTGTAAGCACCAATATAAAGCTATACTACATACATACAGTACATCCTACTAGTGTCTGCATGCCCTATGTTAAGGTAGTCTGTGCTTCGACATTCTTTTACTTTCTCTCACTGACCTTGATCTCATTCTCTACCTCTTTCTCGCTCTCCATTGTTCTCTCTCTATCTTTCTCTCACACTGCCCCTTTATCTGAATATTATGTATTCATACCCTACAGTATCTATCTATGTCTGTCTGTATACTGTTTTTGTATCTCTAACTATCTATACTTCTTTCTATCTACCTACTGAATATACAGATGTTTCAGGCATACTTACCCCCGTTAACAATATTTCAATAAGTAATGAGTGTATTTAGAAGATAATGCATGAGTTACCATCATTTTCAATAGCTCTACATTAAACCTTGGGTTAGCGTCAATGAGATAGCAATAATGCTGGCTACAGATGTATAGATATTGCCAGACTTACTGTTTTTTGTGCTGCACAAAACCAAGTGAAAAACCCTGGCATTTATTTGCAAGTTATGGCCCTATGACTGTGACTGTAACTCTGTAGTATTTTGCAGTAATGATAGACAGTTCTAGTGTGCTAGCATGTCTTTAATCTAAATGCAGTGTAAGCCACAAGTTATTCCCAGAAAAATGTATGACTAAAAAGTATTTTTAAAGTATGACATTTTTATTCGAGTAAATTAGAGCTTAGAGATAAATAAGAAAAACTTTATGAAATAATACAATCTTCTTACAATAATACAGTTTTTTTCAACTAACATCTGCTTCTGGGTGTCTCTTCTACAGTTTCACCTGAAAAATAATTGTGAGAATGTGATTTATTAATAATCAAGAAGAAATAGATGTAAGAATTACAATGTGCTCCTGTAACTGTGCGCATGCATGTTCTATGTAAACTGTATGTATGGAACGCATATGCAGTTTATTTGTGTGCATGCGCAGTACATGTACAGTAGAGGCAGTGATTATTCTAACAAAAAACAGTGGCAATTCCCCAAAAGACCCAGGTACACCCAGGTACATTCTGAATACATTTCCTTAAACTAGCCCCAGCATTTTTGCATTGATTAATGGCCTATCAGATTAACAGCGGGGGTCCCTGGCAGTCCCATTCAAACTGAATTGGACTGCCAGGGATCCCTGCTGTGTTAATCCTATGGGTCGTTAGTCAATGCAGAAATGCCTTAAACCTCAAGCCTCAAACTAGCCCAGAACATACCCAGCACATACCCTGAATGTAACCCGGCTAGTTTAAGGCAAATGTTAGAATAAGCGTTGCCTCTACTGTATTGCCATTCGAATGGAACGCATACATTACCTTGATTGTCCATTCTTGCTGGATGTGTTTCATGCATGAACAAGGTGTTGACGTTGATCAGCCTGCCAAATCTGAAAAAAGAATGAAAATAAGGATTAAACAATGACAAAAATTTAATAACTGTATTAAAGACTGTATAAATTCAAACATGTCATGTCTTACTCATCAGGTCATTCCTTGATTAGTCAAGCCCACAGTCCTCTGATGCCGTAAACGTCCATTGATTGAGTCTTTCATAGTCTTGAATTCTGTAGTAGTGCATTTATACTGTACTGCTTCCCAAGTTCATCTTAAATTGCTCTCCTCAAATAGTTAGGAATAGACTTCTTACCCCGAGGCCATCAAAGTTCAAGTCTGGCCCAATCAGCATCAAAAGTCTCATGATGTTGAGAAATTAGCTGAGCAAATCGACTCGAATTTCATCTGCTGTGTGAAACATAGCTTTGCAAAGTTTCTCTATAGTGTTATTGAAAGTAGGAAGTCTCTTTCAGATACAAGTTTCGGTAACAGCTGAAAAGTATCGTCCACTGATGGGGTGTGAATGTCTTCATCAAATTTGACCATTGGTTAACAAAAGGCTAGTTGATCGGTGAGATAATCATTCTCGCTTTTAACAATGAATGCAATTCATGTGTAGCAGGCAACCATTTGTGGCATACGCCATGCCCAGCTCAGAAACGGACACTCAGGGGGAGGGGCAGTGGATTAGTTATGCTGAATGTGCGATCAGCACGATGGGTGGGGGAGAATATTTTATTTTTATTTATCAAAAAAATGTTTTACCAGGAAGTAATACATTGACAGTTACCTCTCGTTTTGAAGTACTGTATGTCCTGGGCACAGAGTTTTGACGTCAATACATGGTTACATTAAATGAACAGATGCTATACATTATATTTAATGATATTTCATGGACAGTTAGAGATAATATAAGTTATGAATGTACGTAACAGTTACATACAAGATTAAAATATAAGACAGTTGAAGTCTTGAAAGAATTTAGCCAGGTGGCGGATTTGAGAGTCTCTGGTAGGTTGATCCAGACCTACGGTGCCCAGTAACAGAAGGAGGAGCGATTTCTTATTGACCTTTGAGAGCGTGAACAGTCTTTTGGAGTCAGATCTAAGATGATAAGTGCCGCATGTGGTAGGTGGTGAGGAGTTTGTTCAAATAACTGGGTAGCTTTCCCAGAAAGTATTTAACGGTAAGAAGGAGGAGAAATGTACTTTGCGCCTGGACTCAAGTGATAGCCAATCTTGTTTTTAGAACATTTTGCAGTGATGTGAGTTGTAGAGGATATTTACTTTACTAAGGTGAATTTGTGGTGCGTACCATATATATTGCCCTCATAGTCTATAAGTGGCATTAAGATTTGAAGTGCATTTTCTGATCAGCGGGCTTAGTGCAGCTTTGTTCCTATAAAGTACACCTAGTTTGACATAGGTTTTGGATGTTAGAGTATCAATATGCAACTCAAATGTTAAATGGGAGTCAAATCACATGCACATATATTTAAAACCAGTCGCAGGGGCTAGAGCGGTGTTGGAGTAGGTTCTGTAGCGCTGCCATTGTGTAAGGAATCGGGGAGTGCGTCCCCCGTGGCACACTCCCTCCTTACCTGATGTCTCTCGCAACCCCGCCGTCCTTACGGTGCGCACGCTCCCACAGGAGCTTTTCTGACATCGCGGAGTCTGGCTCTGCCCCCCACTTATGACGCGCATCAACATTGTGCGGCGCGCACACGTGATGCATTTGCACCGCTCCCAAGCTGCGTGTCAATGCTCGTTATCATGCCCACCTGTCTCCTGTGTCTGTCTCCCTATCAGTGTCTCCGCGGAGGCCGCGCCTTTGCTCCGCCCCTTTCTCTCATTGGTCATGCTCCCTCACATATGCTCAGCTGTGCCACTTGCACTTTGGCTGAGTATTGATCCAGTTAGCACTGTTCTCCTACTTCCTGGTTCCTTGTCCTACCTGACCTTGTCTCAGTGCCTTGTTTCAGATTGATCTCCTGTGTACCGACCCAGCTTTACTTTGGACTCCGCACTTCTGGCTTACCAACCTGGCTTACCTCTGACCTTCCGCATCTCTCAAATGTATCTTTAGTCCCAAATACCCTTGTTACAGTTTTGTTCGTGTTTAAAAACAATTTGTTTTGGGGAAATCCAGTTTTCAAGTCTTGAAAATTCAGATTGAAGTATGTGTTCAAGGTCAGAAAGGCTAGGGCTGTGTGCATCCGTATACAGGTACATGTGAATTGAAGTTGCCTTACAAGTACATGTTGCGATCTACCCAATAGGTAGGAGTGAAATCAGTTTAAAGCATATTCCCCTATTCCAGAGCATCTTTAACAAGATAACATGATCAACAGTATCAAAAGCCTTTGCAAAATCTAGGAATTTTGCACTAGTAAATAACATTCCACACTGGATCTCATTGCAAACGTTTAAGAGGGTAGTTACCGTGGGGTGTTTTCACTATACACATACTGTACTGTATAGTGTATGCATTTTTTGCCTATAGTAGAACTTGACTAGAACATGCAAGTTACAGTATGTAAGTTAGATACAGCTCCTTAAAGTTTTTTACAAGTATTATTTATGTGAAACACCCATAATTTGATATTTGCTGGAAGATTATAGTAGAAAAGTATTCTAAATTATTTGTATAATGTCTCTGTTGACCTAACCATGTATGTAGCATGGTTATTATGTGGAAAAGTTTCAATATTTTACTGAAGTACTTTATGACATAATCTGGGAAGTACTGCAACTTATTCTGAGGACAAATCAAGCTTTAGGAGAAGGGGAGATTACCTTACAAAAATTAAAGCCTGACAATACTGTAGAAACCACTGTGATTTGATGAATGTGTCTTTGTTTGCTTATACAGTAGGTACAGCCGCATCTTGGAGACTAGAATCACGTGGGTACAGTAAGCACTCTTTGCCCATACTAGAACTTGAATATAATGCGGAGGTTATAGTATGAAAGTTAGATCAGGATTGTGTGTAAATCCTAGTCCTTGCATTGTGTAAACACTAATGCAAACAGTCAATAGATTTAAATATACTGTAACACAGAGCTACAGTATGGTTTAAAGATACAGCCCCATAACGATTTTACAAGCATTATTTATGTTTCATAGCTTAGAAGCACGATGGGTGGGGGCTCTCATGAAAGTTAGGTCAATATTGTATGCAAATCCCAGTGGCATACACTGGCATGTTTGCCAGTTCTAATGAACTGTACTTTATATTTCTCTCTCCCTTACTGTTACCGTTAATAAAAAATATATATATTTTGCTTTGCTTCAAATTATTTGTTCAGATCTCATATATAGAGACAGTGTCTTTGATCTAAAGTATGAACATTTTATTAGAGTAAATTAAAACCTAGAGATGAAAAAACAAAGACTTTTTGAAATAGTACAATCTTCTTCAACCGGCATCTTCTTCTTGCTGTATTAATCCGATGTGCCACTATATCTGCAGCAGACCCTCTTGGACCACCACGCAGCATAGCGCAGGATTTACCCAGGTAAATGTTCGAATAACGGCTGCTGCATCTGTATCTTTGATAAAATTAAACTAAAATTGTTTCTTTATTTTGTCTCTCTTTCCACCTCTCCACAAGGTTATTAATAAAACACCTTTCAAGGCCCTCTTCTTGTCTGGCGGTCAACGGAAGTCCTGAAGTGGTACGGGGACTTCTTCCTTCAGTCTGAGCTGAAGGAAAGGTCAGGATCAGTTTATTAACTACCTCCACGATGAAATTCAGGCAGTTGGGCAATGCTGGGCCTCATGCAGAGAGCAGCGCTAACATGGAAAGCGGCATTAATTGGCGGATTCTGCCTTCAGAAAGGCAGAAACCGGCAAGTTTAAAAAAAAAGCGCCATTTTTTTTTCTTTCCCTTTAAATTCGCCGCGCGGCTGGAGAGTTTAAAATCTCTCCAGTTTTTTTCTCTGCCATATGCAGAGAGCCGCGATCGCCATCTAGTGGCTGTTCGCGCCAAAAAAATGGCACGATTTTCAACATTTTCCCTCTCCACCAAGCAGATGGCGCTCCGCGGCCGGTGGAGAGGGAAAAAAAAAAAAACGTGATTTTTTCCCCAATAGTTTCAACAGCGCTAATAGCGCTGGTTGAAACTCTCCATATGCAGAAAGGCAGTTTTCTGCCCTTTCTGCATATGGAGATAAAAACTCTCCAAAAAAGGTAAAATTTTTCCCCCTCTCCAATTCTGCATAGCGCTGCTCTCTGCATGAGGCCCGCTGTCTATCTTGCCAAAGAAAGAAAAGAAAACTAAGGGCCTCATGCAGAGAGCAGCGCTAATAGCAATCTCGCCATTTTGCGGCGAAAATCGAGCTGAAAGCAGCAGAAAAAGGCAAGTTTTTTAAAAAGCGCCATTTTTTTTTTCTTGAAATTCGCCGCGCGGCTGGAGAGATCCTAATCTCTCCAGTGTTTTTTTCTGCCGTATGCAGAGAGCCGCGAACGCCATCTAGTGGCTGTTCGCGCCAAAAAAATGGCGCAATTTTCAACATTTTTCCTCTCCACCAAGCAGCTGGCGCTCCGCGGCCGGTGGAGGAGAAAAAAAAAAAATCGATTTCTTTCCCACTAGTTTCAACAGCGCTCATAGCGCTGGTTGAAACTCTCCATATGCAGAAAGGATTGTAAATGCAGTTTTATGCCCTTTCTGCATATGGAGAAAAAAACTCTCCAATAAAGCTAAAAAAAATTCCCCTCTCCAATTCTAAATAGCGCTGCTCTCTGCATGAGGCCCTAAATGTTATAAAAAAAAAAATAACATTCTACGATATTAAGTGTTTGCATTTTTATATATAAAAATGATTCAAATACTGTATTGGCATGCTTTCTTAAGGAGTGATGGAGTACTGAAGAGTAATGTCTAATACCGGCACAAAAATAACTTGCACAGATCTAGTATGTGTGCCTTTAATCTCCCATGGTGCTAATTATTCCTTATAGAAACAGCAGAAGAATTCTCAACAATTCTGTAGATGAACTGTGGATTTTGCCCTGTAAAATTAATGAGGGATTTTCAATGCTTTCCTTTTACTACTTTACATCTTCAGTCGCAAGGGAGCAATCATTTCCAATCTGATATACTATTTGTCATAGAATTACAATAGGGCAGAAGGTCATATCATTTAGAATGTGCATGTCATTCCTCTGTCTTATTATTGATTACTGTTCAAATATTTCTCTTGATTCTTTTTGAGTATGTTTCCTCTATTTGCTATTCCCTAGTCATCATGTTGTTCAGGTAGTTTTAAGCCGACTGTGCTTTTTATGCCCAGTTTCATGAATAAGAAATACACCAGGGTGAACGAGCACAATCTGTGTAATTTGTGTCTGCTCATGCATCAACCATGTACAGTAGATTTTACAGGCACTTTCATCAAACTGTAACACTGAAACCACAATCTTATTCTTAATTATTTTTCTGTTGTTGCATACTGTATATATGAAATCTGAAAAAATGTACAGGTAAATTTAATGAAGGTATACTACTTTATTTTAACCTGTGAGATTTTGTCTCTTTAAATTCAGTGATTTAAATTCACCTGAAAAAACTGATGAACATTTTTCATTTGCTCAAAATAAGACAGAAGTCAGTAAGTAACAAATACATCTTAAGGCTTATAACAGTGGTCAAAGTAAAAAAAAAATTAGGTCTGCAAGTCATTCAATTTTAAATGTATTAAACACTACCCAGTTAAAGTACCCAGCTTTGCTCAGGAATTCTAAGAAACAAAAAAATACTGAGATGTAAAAATGGATAATTACATTGTTTAGTTTCTCAATGACTTATTATTATTATTATTTTTATTATTATTATTATTATTATTATTATTATTATTATTATCATTATTATTATTAATCTAATGCTCTTGGATGAACTATATTTTTGGTTTTTCCAACAGGCGCAAAAACATAAACATTTTTCCAGTTCTCACTCTGTAGCATCCAACATAAAGTTGTTCGTTGATTTTGTAAATTCAGTCCAGCTACTTACAATCCTGCTGACTTTGGTTAAAATCAGTGAAGTTTTGAAAGGTTCAGTCCACCATTTTTACTCAAAATGGCATTGCATTGTATCCAGACAAAAACCTGCTCCTTGATCTCAGGAACCATCATGCAAAATGTGATTCCAATATCTTAAGAGGTGTCCAAATGCATAGTGAGCAAACAACTTTCCAAAATATATAGTAGATTAGATCAAACATGATCACACAGAGGGCTTTTGGACCTTGTTGGAACCTTTGTTGAGGCCCAAAACAGTATTTCAAGCTGATCCAAGGCCTCCTAAGTTTACTCCCAGTGTGGTCCACCCCACCATGATCCCATTATTCCCAATTAGCACTGCATCTACACCCACTAGCTTGCAATGACCAAGGTTTGTGATCTCTGGCCAGAACCAAACTTTAGACATATGCATACAATATGTATGCTTTAAGGGTAGAAAGAGGATTAATCATTCTAAAATAAATTACATTTTCTATAGAAAGAAAGAGGAATCATAAGTGTGTAAACAACCAAGCAGCGGTACTCTGGGCCTCCAACTAAAAAGTAGTTGCACTCTGCAACACTTATAATTATTGCACTTTTACCACTGGGTTTGAGAAATACTACAGTATACTAGAAAGTACAGTATATTGAACCTGACAAATGAAAGTTTTGCCATTATTTTGATATTGTTTAATTGATCATTGATGGTGATTTTGAGCAGCAATAAAGATGACCAGAATACAAAGCTAGATGCTTATGGTCAAAGAAATTACGAGTACATATATGACCTTTGTTTCTACTTTCTTCAGAAACCAAACGTTTTGCATGACTTTACAGCAGGCCTGCATAACATGCGGCCCGCCTGGCCTCTCTGTACGGCCCGCGATGACTCCGGCCTGGCGCCAGTTAATTAATTAAATAAATAAAAAAAATTTAAAAAAAGTTTAAAAAAATGGCGGAGATTCATCCCCCCCCTCCTCCTCTTCCCTCCCTCCTCCCTCCCCACCCCTGGGTTTTGCGGTGCGCGGGGGCAGCAGCAGCATGAGGAGGATGCGGCAGCCGAAATGTCTTGTTCCACCCCCCTCCCTCAATTATGACACTCTTTCCCCCCTCCCTAAAATATGAAACTCTTCCCCTGCCCCCTCAATAGACCACTCTTTCCACCTCACCTCAGAATGACACTCTCTCTCACCCTAGCCCTGTACAATTCTATGACACTCTCTCCCGCATACCCTTCCTGGTCCCCTCAATTAGACACTCCTCTCCCCCTCCTCTGGCTAATATGGACACTACTCTTCCCCCTCCCCTCAATGTGACCGACTATTTGCCCCTCCCCTAATGGTGAGAGAGGGACACGCGGGCCCCCGACGCGCAAGTGAGAGGACACCACGCGGGCCGCCTGCGCGCGCAAAGGGAAAAAGAGGAGAAACCGAAGGGAGAAAGAAAGTGACGGAAATAGAGGGAAAACAGGGAAAAAGAGAAAACACAGACAATATGACTATGTCTAGTGCACCCCGACAAACGGAAGTTATGGAGAGCCCCTCCCGCCTCCCTAAATAGTGACGCTCTACCCCCAGGCCCCCCTCAATAGTGACCACTCTCCCCCTCACTCATATGACACTCTCCCCCCCCCTCAATATGACACATCTTCCCCCTCCCCTCAAATATGAACACTCTTTCCCCCTCCCCCTAATCCTCAATATGACACTCTTCAACCCTCCCCTCTAAATATGACACTCTCTCCCCTCCCCTCAATTATGACACTTCTATCCCCCTCCCCTCAATAGACACACTCTCCCCCCCTCTCCAATATGACAAACTCTCCCTCCCCTCAAAAATATGACATCTCTTTCCCCCTCCACCTAAATATGACACTCTTCCCCATGCCTCTCCAATAGGAACCTCTTTCCCCCCCTCCTCAATATGACACGCTTCCACCTCCCCTCCAATATGACACTATTTCCCCCTCCCCTCAATATGACACCCTTTCCCCCTTCCCCTCATTAGACACTCTTTCCCGTCCTCCTCAATATGACACTCTTTCCCACCCTCAATATGACACTCTTTCCCTCCTCCCCTCAATATGACACACTCCCCTCCCCTCAATATGACCACTATCCCCCTCCCCTCAATGACACTCTTCCCCTCCTCTCATAGGACACTCTTTCCCCCTCCCCCAATATGACAATCTTTCCCCCTCCCCTCAATATGACACACTCTCTCCTCCCCTCAATATATGACACTCCCCTCCCTCAATATGACACACCTCCCTCCTCTCAATATGGACACTCTCCCCCTCCTCTCAATATGACACTCTTTCCCCCTCCCCTCAATATGACACTCTTTCCCCCTCCCTTAATATGACACTCTTTCCACCTCCCCTCAATATGACACTGTCAACCCCCCCTGCACCTCACATCACTCTCTCCCCCCCTACACCTCACATCATTCTCTCCCCCCCCTGCACCTCACATCACTTCTCCCACCCTGCACCTCACATGTCATCAGCCCCCTCTCACATGCCAGCAGCCCACCCCCCTCACATATCAGCACCCCCCCTCACATGTCAGCAGCCCACCACCCCACCTCTGCACCAGCCCGTTTTTCACACCCACCCCCCCACCAGCACGTTATTCACACCCACCCCCACCAGCCCGTTTTTACACACACACACAACACACCAACACACACACACACACACACACACACACACACGCACGCACGCACGCACGCACGCACGCACGCACACACACACACACACCTCTCTTAGATCAGCACATCTTCTCCCCGGTACTTAGCTCCTATGAAAAAACAAAAATACTCA